>CM021102.1:126083027-126513254 GCA_007115665.2 Sequoiadendron giganteum
CCATTCTATGTCGTGGTCTCGTTGGCATGTTGTTGGCCGGTCGATGATTGTTGTGACGGCTCGAGATGATCTGGGTTATCGGTCTCTGTGTGTGGGTTTCTCTTCTCTTGATGCATCTTCAGGTGGTGGACTGGCCAATAAATATGGCCATGCTTTCTTTTATTAGGTTGTTGGTTAAGTTTTGCAAAAACTCCTGAGCACTAGGAAGAAGGCCTTTGTAATTTATTTATTCAATTTGAAGACTCCAGACTGTGCCAAACAATTTTGGCCTTTCTATTTATTCATGCATTTAATGAGACTGTTGTTCTGTGCAGTTATCTTGCTTTATTTCATGAATGCCTGTTCTTCAGCTTTCTATGATTTTTCCATAACTCAATAAATACAAACCATGTTTATTTCAACTCTTCTATGTTAGCTCAAAGTTATGTTAAGATTATGTTATGCAAAAGTGGAAGGTATTCTTGCGATTGAAGTGCTTTTGAGAAAATTATCTTAATTAATAGCAATGTAGTGGTTCAGGCCTTTGCATTCTGCACTATGCTCTCGTAAAGTTGTCTAAAGACTTTGGTGCATCGCCTGTGGTGTAAATTTTACATTCCTGCTATCTCCCTTACCTTTTACTTCACACACTAAATGAAGAGCCGGCTTCGGTAAAATCTCAGAGGTCACTTAGCTAGCGCACAATGTCCCCCATTAGCTAAGTTTCCCATAAGACTGTTGCTACATGCAAAATATTGCGTCAACAGGTAGAAGGGAGAGAGATAAAAGGAGTGAGTGAGAGAGAGAGACTTGACAGAGGGAGAGGGGGTAAGAAGGAGAGACTTGATAGAGAGAGAGGGAGGGAGGGAGTGGGAGATAGGTAGAGGGTTTAAGGGTTTAGGGTTTAAGGGATAAGGGTTTAGGGTTTAGGGTTTAGGGTTAAGGTTAGAGGGAGAGAGATAGAGGAGTGAGTGAGAGAGAGAGAGATGGGGGTAGGAGGGAGAGTCTATATATGTCCCCTCCTCTCTCTCTCAAGTCTCTACCTCCTACCCCCTCTCCCTCTCTTAGTTCTCTCTCTCTCTCAGTCACTCCTCTATCTCTCTCCCCTCTACCCTTAACCCTAAACCCTTAAACCTTGACCCTTAAACCCTCTACCCTCTACCCTTAACCATCCCTCACTCTTTCTCTCTCCCACTCCCTCCCTCTCTCTCTCCCAATTCTCTCTCTCCTATCGCCTCTCCCTCTCTTAGGTCTCTCTCTCACTCACTCACTCCCTCTATCTTTCTCCCCTCTACCCTTAACCCTTAATCCTCTATCCTTAACCCTTAAACCCTAAACCATTCAACCCTTAACCCTCTACCCTTAACCCTAAATGCTAAACCCTTAACCTTTAAACCCTAAACCCTCTACCCTATACCCTTAACCCTCCATCCCTCTATCTCTCTCCAACTCCATCCCTTCCTCTCTCTCTCTCAACCCTCTCCCTCCTACTCCCTCTCCCCCTCTC
This sequence comes from Sequoiadendron giganteum, assembly GCA_007115665.2. Taxonomy (NCBI): domain Eukaryota; kingdom Viridiplantae; phylum Streptophyta; class Pinopsida; order Cupressales; family Cupressaceae; genus Sequoiadendron; species Sequoiadendron giganteum. The sequence continues at coordinate 126,084,514 of CM021102.1, forward strand.
CCTCTGTTAGGTCTCCCTCTCAGTCACTCCCTCTATCTCTCTCCCCTCTACCCTTAAGTCTAAACCCTAAACCCTTAATCCTTAAACCCTTAAACCATCTACCCTCTACCCTTAACCATGCCTCCCTCTATCTCTCTCCCACTCCCTCTCTCAAGTCCCTCTCTCAGGTAGAGGGTAGAGGGGAGAGATAGAGGAAGTGACTAAGAGAGAGAGACTTGAGAGAGGGAGAGGGTTGAGAGAGAGAGATATGGAGGGAGTGTGAGAGATAGAGGGAGGGAGGGTTAAGGGTAGAGGGTAGAAGGTTTAAGGTTTTAGGGTTTAGGGTTAAGGGTAGAGGGGAGAGAGAGAGAGAGGGAGTGAGAGAGAGATACCCGAGAGAGGGAGAGAGGGTAGGAGGGAGAGTCTTGAGAGAGAGAGGGAAGGAGTGGGAGAGAGATAGAGGGTAGAGCGTAGATGGTTTAAGGGTTTATGGGTATAGGGCTAAGGGTAGATGGGAGAGACATAGGAGTGAGTAAGTGAGAGAGAGACTTGAGAGAGGGAGAGGGTGTAGGAGGGAGATGGTTGAGAGAGAGAGAGGGTAGAGGTTTTAAGGGTTTAGGATTTAGGGTTTAAGGTAGAGGGGGGAGATATAGAGGGAGTGACTAAGAAAGAGAGACCTAAGAGAGGGGAGAGGGGAGGGAGAGACTGAGAGAGAGAGGTAGAGGTTTAAGAGTTTAGGTTTTATGGTTTATGGTTTAGGCTAAGGGTATAGGGAGAGATAGAGGGATTTAGAGAGAGAGAGAGAGATGAGGGTTAAATGTAGAGGCAGAGATGAGGAGGAGTGAATGAGTATAATTCTTAAGAGAGGGAGGGGGTAGGAGGTAGAGACTTGAGAGAGAGAGAGGGAGAGAGGGAAGGAGGGAGGGAGTGGGAGAGAGATAGAGGCTAGAGGGTTTAAGGGTAGAGGTGAGAGAGATAGAGGGAGTGAGAGAGAGAGGGAGAGGGGGAAGGAGGGAGAGTATTGAGAGAGAGAGGGAGTGAGTGGGAGAGAGATAGAGGCTAGAGGGTTTAAGGGTTTAAGGGTTAAGGGTAGAGGGCTAAGGGTAGAGAAGAGAGATATAGGAGTGAATGAGTGAGAGAGAGAGAGACTTGAGAGAGGGAGAGGGGGTAGGAGGGAGAGATGTGAGATAGAGAGAGAGAAAGAGAGAGGGAGTGGGAGAGAGATAGAGGGAGATGGTTTTAAGGGTTAAGGGTAGAGGGGAGAGAGATAGAGAGACTTGAGAGAGGGAGAGGGGGTAGGAGGGAGAGAGAGAGAGAGGGAGGGGTAGAGAGGGAGAGGGGAGAGATAGGGAGATGATACAGAAAGATGAGGGAGGGATATATATGTAGGTAGAGAGAGTTGAGATAGAGATAGAGTAGAGAGGGAAGGAGAGAGGGGAAGGGAGGGAGAAGTTAGAGAGAGAAGAAGGAAGGTGGATAGATTGAGAGAGGGAAGGAGGGAGAGAGGGAGAGAGAATGAGGTATAGAGGGATAGGTAGGTAGAGAGAAGTAGAGAGGGAAGGAGAGTTGGAGGGAGAGGTAGGGATGGAGAGAGAGAGAGTAGGTAGAGAGAGGAAGGGGAGACATAGAGAAGTGGAGAGGGAAGGAGAGATGGATGGAGAGGTAGGGATCGAGGGAGAGGTAAGGATTTAGAGAGAGGTGAGAGAGTGCAATAGAGAGAGAGAGGTAGGTAAGGAGAGGGAGGGGGAGATAAAGGGAAGTAGAGAGTGGAGGAGAGAGGGAAGAAGAGGTAGGGAGGGAGAGATAGGTGAGATAGAGAGAGAGGAGGGAGGGAGGGATATTTAAGGAGAGATGGGTGAGATAGAGAGAAAGAAAGTAAAGAGGGAAGGGGGGAGAGAGAGGTGATAGAGAGAAGTAGAGGCATAATGAGAAAGGTAGATAGATTGAGAGAGGGAAAGAGAGAGGGAGAGAAAATGAGGTATATAGGGGTAGGCTAGATAGAGAGATGTAGAGTGAAGTTTGGTGGAAGAGAGAGAGGAGGGAGGGATAGGTAAAGATGGATAGTTGAGATAGATAGAAGGAGAGAGAGATAGATAGGTAGAGAGAGGGAAATGAGAGAAAGAAAGAGGGAGAGGGAGAGAGGAGAGATAAAAAGAAGGGGAGGGAGGGAGAGATAGAGTAGAGAGGGAGGAGATAGATAGAGAGAGGTCATAGAGAGAGAAGTAGAGAGGGAAAGAAGGTGGAGATATTGAGAGAGAGGAGACAAGGAGGGAGAAAGAAATAGGTATAAAGGGACAACTAGGTAGAGAGAAGTAGATATGAAAGGAGAGATATAGAGAGAGGTAGGGATGGAGAGAGAAGTGAGACAAAAATAGAGAGAGGTCTAGAGAATAAGAGATGAAAATGAGTGAGATAGAGAGAGAAAGATGAAATTTGACCTCCTCATTACTAAAATTTGACCTCCTGATTATTGAAATTTGACATGCTGATTACTGAAATTTGACTAAGTTTGAAATTTTTAAGATCTTCAAAAAACTAGAATTTGCAGTATAACTCCTAGAGATCTAAAACCACTCTCGAACATCCTGCCTATATACATGAAATATAACTTAAAGTATAAAAAAGTAAATGTCCATATTTGGCGCTAGCCAAATGAAGCAACCCATTTGGTGTGCGTCAAATAGGTTGCATTGGGAAATACCAAACCAATGGGTTGGATTTTGCATTGGACAACCATTTCATGAAAAAGATGTGATTGTTTGAAAAGGTGCCAAATTTCCTCATATTTTTCGTCTGTGCTCCCCGTCTCATTTGCACGTCTTTTAATGCAAGTTTATAAAAAAACTGTGATAGCGTTAACCTCTCTCTTAGCTATCTAAATATATAATTCTTTTTTCATTTTGATTTAGATAGGGTTTTGATCCATAGCTTCTATTGTAAATGCCTCCGTTTTCGATCAAAAACCAACATGTGCACTAGTTTTAGGATAGATTTTTACTCATTCATCGAAACAAAAAACAAATTACATTTTTTTAAACTAGACTCCATTCTACACATGATGAAAACAAATTCAATTTTTGATTAGTTTTCAAAAAATTTAAGGGGGAGCATGCTCAAATTTTAGCTTTTTCAGAATGTGTCCACTTTGAAAATTCATAAAATATTATATATTCATTAAAAAAATTATCTAAAAGAATGAGGATAAACTACATGGCGTTAGCTAATTTCTCACTATTCACATTTTTGAAATTCTAAGAGAGAGTTAATCAAAAGGGGGGGAGCCCTCAAGCACTATGTTATTTTTTTGATATAAATAGGACTTGTTTCCCTCCCCCCCTTTTTGAGATCCTTAATCTTCATTAATTTCAAAAAGAATTAGCAGCTTAGAAACTAGACTCAGAGCACTTCAACTTTTGTTCTTGCTACATCTTGAAATTTTGAGCGTAACCATCTTCATTTTCTTGTGCAAATAAGATTTTTCTAATTTCAGAAAAAAGTGGCATCTTAAGAGCCAAAATTGTGTTACAGATCCATGCACTTACCCATCTACTGAAATTCTGTGGAGTATTTGGAAAGCAAGGAATGATGAAAGATTTAATGGGACAAAGAGGGAACTTACTGAGTTTATAAAGAGACTCACATTGCACAATATTGTATTGTAGGTCACCATGACTGTGAAGGTGTCCAAGTTCAATTTTCTCAAACCATTGGAGGAAAGTACATTGCAAATCAATCTTCAGGAAGTTAGGTTTGGTCACACTTGGAAGGTGGGACAACCAAGCTCAAAAAATTTCCTCAAAGCTCTAGAAGTTTTCAAAAAAGATTTCAATGAAAAAGTGGCTAAAGATGCTCAGAATGAAGATCCTCCAGCTCTACTCAACATTGAAGAGTTCTCTAAAGAATAATTAGAGGTGAAAGAAGCACTTTTGGGGATAAATAACCTAGTTCACATTGAGGAATTAGCCTCTTGATACAAGACAAGTTGCTATGTTTTTTGATAGTATGGGTTGCCTAGCTCAATTTATCTATGTTCCAATTATGGTTATATATGTACGAAGTAAAGCAATGTTAAAAGGCATATCTGTATATTTCTATACACATGTGTAAGAGCTTTTTTTTTTAATACTTGGATATTAAGCCATGTAAAGGGGGAAAAAATTGACTGATCTTTTGTAAAGGGGCTAAATACATATCGTTAGACATATATACACAATATCTCTGATGTAAAACAATATGTATAATTTGTTGTGCCAACTATATCTAATAAAAAAAGGTATTATTATAAATATAATAATTATGATATTGATGATAATGAGCTAATATCTTATAATATTCTCAATTATTAATTTGTTCATTTTGTTATTTTATTTTATTATTTTTATGATTATAATCATACAATATTTAATAATTATATTTATTATACTAATAAATTATAACTTCGATTTATTTTATTATTTAATAATTTCATTATAGTTTCAATATTTGTAAAAATATTTTTATAATTTTAATAATTTTGATCTATTAAAATAAAAATTATAATTATAATAAATCATTTAAAAAAATTTACTAAATTTTTATAATATTCATAAAAAGAAATAATTATATTAATTATACAATATGTATAATATAATAATTTTCTTTTATTATAAAATTTACAACTTATCATATCTATGTCAACTTTATTTCTTTTTTTATTATATTTTATATTTAGCCAATAGGTTAGATATAGTGTGAGATTTGAGTTTGAAACAAGTCTCATTCCTGCAAACCATTATTGAGTCACCGTAAAACAAGTTTGAGTTGCCATTTAATGGTAAACCAGTTGTCGTTTAATGGTAAAAGCCTCCAAAATCTAACTTATCACATAAAATCCGGATAAATATTGATTTGACAATTGAATTGGAACATTCTATTTCTATTTTTCAGTGTTTTTTGTCAATTGATGGTAACTTTCTTTTTTCATTTGCATTGCTTTATGTGTTAAATCTATATGCAAATATTTCAAAATCGGATAATACTTAATTTTTTTAAGGAAAAAATCTAGATTTGTCTAAGTTTATTTCATTCCATTATTTAACACTTATTGTTAATTGTTAATTGTTTGATCGAGCCACATGCAACTAGAATTTGCAAGGCATCCATGCACAAACACATACTCTCTAACATATTAACATACATATAGTTTTCTATCACCATAATCCTTGAACCTCCTTTAGATGCAAGTGCTAGTATTAATTTAGTTTTTAATGTTTTAAGTTTTCTAAATGTTCTATGTTTCTACTCTTTTCTTCTTTTTTTGTCGATAGAATGTGATCACGAGACATCTTTTTTATATACAAAAGAAAGAATATATACGATATGACAAGATATGCAATCTACATTTTATTTTTCTCTTTATTTTGATGATGGATCTTAAACGTGATCAGAAACGTTAATAGAAAAAATTGTACACAATTTTCTATTAAAAGCTTTCTAATTATATAAGAATTATTAAAACAAACTTAAGGTTAGAGGGATTAATCTTCAAGAACATAGTACACATCATTGATGCTACAAACTAACATAAATTAATTAAAGAAAAACTTCATAGAAATATAAATAGTTGAATTACGATCGAGTAGATAATACATCCTCCAATATAATCACACTCTACACAATGCCCAGACAATTTGTTTCCATTATTATTTGAACATAAAATAAGCACAAAAAAGTGAGAGTTATATTAAAAAATTAAAAAATTACATTTAATCATTAAAAGATATATCACTTCATATGTTAAAAGAGACAATAATATTTTTCTATTCTTTTAGCTCTCTATTGTTTGATGATAAACCGTAGAATGTGATCTGAAATGTTGATTAAAAACTTGCTTACACTTCAATCGGAAAACAATTTATCAACTTCAATTTTAGAATTAACTTCCAATATTGTAATTTAAGAGTATTTGCCATGAGAAATCAACAATCATGTAAACAAAGAAAGTTTCAAAACATTCAATCATATTAGAAGAGACAATAAAATGGTCGAATACGACCTGCAAGTAATCTAAGCATATACTTAGTTACTTCCATGGGTCTTCTATTCTAAGAGATTTTTTAACCCAGTTTAGTGGGGTCGCAACTCCAATAAATCAGACAAGGAAAATCCCTCAAACAGATTACCTACGACGGAGGTGAATTTGATTAAAGTTTTAGAGTGTGGTGAAATCAAGAAGAGACATGAATAAGCAAAATTTCTGTAGAAGGAACACCATTGATTTATGCAGTCAAGTTAATCAGAAACTGAAACATCAATCACCATAATCAACCCCCGCTGTTACTGCTGTGACCTGCTCTTACAGTGTACAAGTAAAGAAAAGAATAAAAACTCCTAAAGTTGCGCAAATTTTCCAAACGTGAAACCTGCAGATTCAATATAAAAGCTTAGAGTGCATCCGACAGAGGTCGGAGACAATGTACTCCGGCACGTACAATGTTTATGTCTGAAAAGGATCGGGCAGCTGCAGAGTCGGTGGCGTGGCGAGAATAGTAAAGTCAGATGATATATTCTGTTCTACCCAAGTACGTCGAATTGCTGGAACCAATTTTGAAGAGTCAGGACCACAAAATCAAACTGGGTCATGTAAAAGTAGAGTATGTTTTAATATTTATTGATTTAATATCTAATTTTAAAACTTGATTTTATATATAATTGTTATAATTTAATGTACAATTATTGGTCTGTCTTTGTTTTTTGTCTTTTTAGACACTTTAATATAAAGTATTGATGTGACATGCTATTTGGTAATGCGGATTTGAAAATTTAGTTATAAGCAAGGGTCTAGCATAAGCTATTGTAAAAAAATGAGAATGATTTGAAATCACCATGTATGATTTTGAGAGTCCTGAAATTAGGGTGCTCATGTAATAGGTCCTTTCCCCTAAAGTCAACTACTTAGCCAACATAAATGTTAAAGGTGCCCTCGAATAACTTGCCTAGAGGAGCAACAAAGCAACATGTCATGAACTCAACTGACATTTTCACTTCCCTATTGCAAGAAGGACATGTGCATCATGTATTTGTTCGTCACTTTGCACAAAAGTACACTGAGAGTGCATGCTCTCTTATTGTTTTCTTTCTCTAGTCAAATTCATTTGAGCAATTTTTTTAAAGGTTTTATATCAAACCTATAAAATTTAGCTATCTCATATGGGAGTACGAGTTTTAGATTGAAATCTCTTTGATTGAGAGCTAAGGATTGAGGAATAACTAGTCAATACAAGACCATGAGTTTTAGGCTAAGAGTGAAGGATTGAGGGATATACATTTCATCAAAGTCTCTTGGGGCACAATCCTAGCCTCATCCCTTATGATGTTGAGATCTTGCATTCAACAAAAATTGATCCCTAACGGGCTCATTCATAACCATTCAACTTCACTAGTAGACCAAGGGCACATTGACATTTGAGCAATTATTAAGTGGAAACCTTGAAATGTGATCCACACGTAGTCTTTTGAAGTAGGGAAGTCTTACAAGTTACAATTATAGATTTATTGTAAGTTCTATAGTTCATTCTTTTAATGCTAGTTACAATGCGAATTATAAGTACAATGGCAATAAGGGGTAAAGTGACATGAGCATGTAAACAAGAATGATTAAGAGTTAAGAGACAAAAATAATAAAACAAATAAAATATATGATCCACATAGAAAATTTGAATAACTCTATAAAATTATTGTATTTGTGTGTGTCGTTATTTTTTTTAACTTAGTAAATAAAATAATTTTAATTAGATACTATATATTTTAGTAAATAATTATAGTTTACTAAATTTAAAATAGTAAACAATACGCTTAACATAATAGTATATTTATATTACACTTTAAAAAAATTAAATCTACAATAGATAACAATTATAATAATATAAATAAATATTATATTATTTTATATTTGTATTTAACTTACATAGATTTTATATCACATAAATATATCTCATATATTAGATATTTAATAATTGTGTAATAGTACTATATATTCACATTATAGATAAATAAATGTGTAAATGTATACTATAATTTAATTTATATTAAATAATATTAATATATTTGTGTATTTATATTAAAATAATATTAATATAAGTGTATAGAAATGCTATAGGTAAATTTATTAAAAATATTAAATTAAAAATAAAATATTTATTTAAGTAAATAAAATAACTCTTAACATTTTTAATATAGATGCATTTAAGATATCTCTATTATTTTTTAAATCTTTTTTATTAATAGTGATCATTGTATGCGTGTTTTTATTAAGAATGTGTTTATTGATCAATAAAATCCTTGTCGACAATGCATATAAACCCTTATCTCTAAGCATCAAAATATTATGTAAATGCAAGCCCTTATGCAAAATATCAGCATCGACTTCAAAACAAGAAACCACTTTCAGATATTGCATACTTTGTAAAGAACAAACTAGGGTTAAATGAAAGAAGTGTGTTACCATCTTGAACTTAATTCAAGCTTTCAAATGAAGTTCGATATCACCTAGAGAAACTGAAATCACACAACATTCTGTAGCCACCTTACCACTATTCTTCCATGTTTTCTCAAGGATCAAAAACCTTAAGCGGCTACAAATACCATATCTTGTATTTTGCAATATGTGAAAACAATTAGGGCACAAATAATATCGATATAATGACCTTGTGTCTCCCAATTATTATGTCAGCCTTTTCTCATATGTTTTTTCTTCAAAAACATAAAAACCATATATATGTCGGTGTTGAATAAGTGATATTATTATCACCAAATAATGTGTGTTGACTATCACATGACTATGCATGATCACCTTAAATTAATCAACCTTCATGATGCATAAACCACTTAATCAATCACAATAGTGCCTTATGCTGAAATGATAAAATATATACTTTCAAGTCAAAGTAAAGTCCAAAACTTATAACAAGGTGTCAATGCAATATCAATCATTGATGGATGAATACAATCCAAATTACAAAATGTAGAACCATCAACTATACATATAAATACCAAATATGTTGTTCCCAAATGCTGCCCCAATAATCACTGTTAAAACCACTCAAAAAATCATGAAATATGTGTTACTATAGAACAAACCAGTAGAATTGAGTCTTCAATAAACTTGCACAAATGTATGCAAGAATCATGCCACTTGAATACACGTATCACTTGAATGAGTGTCAAACCAAACTAACCATAGCTTTCATTTAACTCAGAATTTCTGAGTATATGCCAAGATAACCCTTGACATCAATGCCAAAATCAATGTCAAAGGGGTCAACAAATGGATCCTAGCCTATAATTCTAGTACACACATATTCCATGTGGTCATTTAATTATTAATTACATTTATTAAATGTTGGTTCTCCTTTATAAAAATGGGAAAAATAAGTCTTTGGAATGCATAATTTTACACAATAGAAGCTTAATTAAGTCCAATAAATTAAGGAACCCAAACATAGCATGAAAGAGTAAAGGTATACAATTCTCTACACTACATCTAGCCCCCAGTTTAGTGAGAGTATGAACTTATGCTCAGACTCACACTAAAGTAGACAAATATGTGTCAAGAGGGGTCCATGTGTACAAATCTCAATGACATAGGATGATGCAGGAGCATCCGGGTACAATAGTAATCAACATCAACAAAAAAATGTTTACCTGTTGTTTGAGTGTGTAGTTTCAATTTTTGGTTTTATTTTAAATTTTAATAAATCTTTGTCTGCCAATTTTCAAAATTGAAGAATAATAACAATAGCCTATGTAAAATTATTTTTCATACTTACAAGGCTATTTACAGTTGGGAAACTTCAGTATATGATTTATTCTATTTTATTTGCAAAGACCTTTGGACAACCTGCAATGAAAAGTTGAAAAGGTACAGTCAAATAAGAAACCATATCCCTAGGAGAGGAAAAGACAAGGGGAATTAGTAGTATTAGAATAAATATGGTGTGGGAAAAGGCATTGAGCAGAGGTAGGCACCTAGACAAAAAAATGAAGTTTTGTTGTTGCTGTAGAAACTTGATTTTGAACATAAAAATAAAAAATTTGCTACAATTGAAATTGTTTTTTTTTGTTTCTATTCAAAGAGGATAAAATGAAGTTGTGATCCCTAAAATGTTAAGTCCTATTATGAGATTCTAAACAAAGTATTAATGCAATAAAATAAATAACATAAAGAGGAAACCTTAAGATTAGCCTAAAGGAAGAAATTGTAAAGAAGTAAGATAACAAATTGATAAGTGATTATACCTCTTTTGTGCTGCTTCTTCCTTGGTTGGCCCTTGATCTTTGGATGTTTTGTGTGCTCTTTGGCTGGCAAGCTAGATGAAATATGCTGAGTGATATGCAAGATGAGTGAAGACATGGTAATGGTGAACTCAAAATACAATGGTAAATGCAAGAGAGACTCAAATGGAGAATTTGCAAGAGTTTTGATAGCAAAAGATTGATTATTTAAAATGAGAGGAAGGAGGGGGTATTTATAGAGGGATTTGAATTCTCTAGAGAATTCAACAGTTGAGATTAAACCAGCAAGGCCAAGATGGAGGGCTATGGTGAGTTGAGAACTCACAAGCCCTCACATCTTGACATGTGGAATGTGAGATGGCCAAGGATGAGATGATGTGTAAGTGAGGTGGAAGGAAGGTACATGATGTGGATGAAGGACAAGTACCTTGGAAAAAGGATGACGTGACCTCTCAATAATCACATGGGGGAGAGGAGAATTTTGGGTGAATAAAAGTGAATTAAAAATTCACATGATTGGGGAATCTTGTGGATAAGACAAGGTTCCCAAAGGAGAGGTGGAAAGTACCTTGGATAAAACAAGGTCCTTAAAAAGGTAGGATTCACCCACATGTGACTTGATGTGACAAGTCAAAGGTTCTAGAACTTGCATGGGGAAGAGAAGAGCCTTGGGCGAATAAAAGTGAATTAAAAATTCACATGGGAAAGGGAGTCAAGGCCAAGAAAGGAAAGTGGAAAGGTTGACCAAAAAAGGTATGCTAAATTGGCTAATGACCTTGATTAAGGTTGTGCAAACACAAGATTAGGATAATTAATGAGAGATTAAAAGCAAGTGGGAGATTATGGAGGATGTGACACAAATCTTGATTAAGTGGTGCACATCCTAATCATAGATTAATTTATTTAATCCAGATTAGATGAGGATTATGGAGAATGTGACAAGGAGAGAAAATGAGGAATTAAAAATTGATTTTTAATCAAAAGGTCAAGTAACTAAATTAAATAAATTGTCTTATTTATTTAATTTAGAGAAGAAAAGGTGTAAGGTAAAGTATTTAATTATTCAATTACACACTTTAGGAACCTTAGGCAAAAAATGAAATAATGACTAGATAAATTATTTAATCATTATTAATGAAATAGACTAATAGAGTAGACAATTTTGACCATTTGGAAGTGGTCAAATTTAGATGTCTACAAAAGTATAGCATGGTTTTTGGCTAGCAATTGTGAATAAAATTTCAGTGCTTAAGTTTATATAAAGTGAGAATCAGACAATGAAGATTTTGATTGTAAGATAAATCTACAATTGAGTGAAGGAATTTGTTTGAACAAAACAAGAAAATTAAATTATGTAATGTTATTGATTTGCATATGATGCCTAACAAATTGTGATTTAAAATGCATTATATTTATTTAAGTTTGTGGATTTTACTTTGAGTGTGAATTTGTGAATTGGAATAAAAGTTCTTTGCAACAATTTTTATTTAGTCTGGTAAGACTCGGCTTTTTTGTTTGCATCAATTGGTATTAGAGCATGGGGTTCTGAGTGCATAAGTAGATCATTGAACATGAGGCAAAGTAAAAGAGAGAAGGTGATATAGAAAAATATCATGAGGGCTATTGTAGGTGTGTGAGGAGTCTTGAGTAGTAAGAGAGCTTGAAGTTGTGAAATAATTTGTTTTGGAGATTGATTTTGATGGAAGATTATAGATTGAGGTGAGATTACAACAAAGAAGATGTGTATAGTCATAAGGAAGAGGCCCATGATTTCAAAAGCTTGGAGATGGTATGAAGAAAACAAGACATGGAGGATGATCAAAAATATAAATAAGTGATTGGGTAAGCTAGAAATTTTAGAGGCATGACTGAGTGAACAAAAAGACATGAGAAAAGAAGATCTGAGGATGGAGTAAACAGTGAAAAGCCTAGAGTAGAGGTGGTTGAAGAGGAGAAAAATGAAGATTTAGCGATGGAATATGAAAATGTTGCAGTGAAAGATGAGCAAGAGGATGACTTGTTGTCACAAATTTTGGTGGTGGAGAATGAATGGTTGGAAAGGATTGTAGTGATTGAAAGTGAGAAGACAAGCATCATAGCAGAGGAGGTAGAAGTTAAATATGCAGTCGATGATGAATTTGTAGCAGCGAAGGAAGAGGTAAACCTTATTGCATATCTTGATGATGCTTTTGTACTTCCATTTGATGTGGCTATGGTTGAAGAGTGTGGAGAAGAACCTATGGAAATCTTCAATTTCTATAAGGTATTTAATGAAGATTTGTATACTAGAAGTTGTGATATAAGAGTTTGGTGGAGGAGGCCAGTTACTTGTGGGTTGGATCCCACAAAAGAGAGGAGAGGAGAGATAATTTGGTGAAGGATAGAATATGGTGGATGTGAATCTATGAGAGGAGAGAGGAGTCATGAATGGAGTTGTGGGAGGAAGATGATGGTTGTTTCAACATGGTGCTAGAAAAAGAGGAAGAAGACATGACTTGGGCACTTTGGATAGTGATGGAGTTTCTTGTAGGTTGCATTCAACCTATAAGAGTAGTTCGACTACTCAACTCCACCATTGTGAGCCTATGCTCACAATATTTCTACCCAGTGTGTCTGATGTAGGAGCATCCTAGTATAGGCATAATTGGCATCAACAAAAAAATTATTTACCTATTGTTTGAGTGTGTAGTTTTAATTCTAGTTTTATTTCAAATTTTAATAAATATTTGCTAGTCAATTTTTAAATTGAAGAATAATAACAATAGCCTATGCAAAATTAATTTACATACTTACAAGGCTATTTACAGCTGGGAAATTTCAATATATGATTTATTTTATTTTATTTGCAAAGACCTTTGGACAAGTTGCAATGAGAAGTTGAAGAGGTACAGTCAAATAAGAAACTATACGCCCAGGAGAGGAAAAGATAAGGGGAATGGTAGCACTAAAAGAAATATGGTGTGGGAAAAGGCATTGAGTAGAGGTAGGCACCCAAACAAAAAATATTGAAGTTTTTTTGTTGCTATAGAAAGTTGTGTGCAAGGAGAAAGTAAAGAAGAGGGGCATTGAGCATGAAAATCAAAAATTTGCTACAGTTGAAATTGTTTTTTAATTTCTATGCAAAGAGGATAGAATGAAGTATGGCATGGGTTTTGGCTAGCAACTGTGAATGAAATTTTAGTTCCCAAGCTTGTATAAAGTGATAAATAGATAATGAAGATTTTGGTTGTAAGATAAATCTGCAATTGAGTGTGAAGAAATTTGTTTGAATAGAGCAATAAAATAAAATTATGTAATGTTATTGATTTGCATATGATGCTTGAAAAATTTTGATTGAAAATACATTATATTTCTTTAAGTTTGTGGATTTTACTTTGAGTGTGAATTTGTGAATTGGAATAAAATTTCTTTGCTGCAATTTTCACTCAGTCTGGTCAGACTCAACTTTTTTTTTTGCATCATAGGATGAAAAAAATCAAGGAGGATGGTCAAGCCCCTAGGATCAAAGATCCCATGGAAAACCAACATAAGCACAAAGGACACACATGCATGTAAGATATGTGCAACAAGACAAGATTCACAAGCATACAATGCCAAAGCCAATGTAAAAAAAGGGAAAAAGGGATGGAATAGTAAGTTGTGTTATGCAACATCCATAAAATACGCTCACAAGGGCTAGGGCAATCATGTATACACTAGGTGAGCACCAAAGGAAAAATGAGAAACAATCACTAGGTCTACAAGGTGTGTACCCATAAAAAAGGGGTGGTAGATATGACAAATGCCCTAGGTCTACAAGTGTGTTCCCATATGTCAACCATACCAAAAGTTATAATCCTTGATAATTTTGATAAGGTACCACAAAATGGTCAACATTCTATGCAAAGGCTACACTAATTCCAACTCCTGTGAACAAAAGTGAAGCCAAAATATCAAACTAAAAATGAAATTCATCTTAGGAGGTGCAAATGCCAAAATGAAATAATGCCAATGTATGCCCCCACTTTAAAGGTATTGCTAAACACCATGTTGTGAGCAATTAATTTAAAGTAGAAATGATAATTTCCAATTGATAAAAGGGAAATGAGAGCTTATTTAGAAATCCCTATGCCAATGATAATACATAAGGGATCTACAGATTCAGGGTCAACGCATGTCTTTTCTATAGTGATATAATAAATAGACTTCAAAACCGTCATCATTCCCCAAATACTCATAGAATGGGTAAGTGCATGGATCTGTGAAATAATTTTGATGCCAAATTGAAAAAAATGTAAAAAAATTCCAAAAAAGAGCATTTGGCACATGCCAAATTTGGTGTGTGCCAAATAGTAAAGTTGTATTAAACCAAAAAAACACATTTGGAACCTTATTTTTTGTTCACCTGTAGTTTGGCTTGGAGGTTTTCAGCTCTGCAACTCGTGCTCACCAAATCTCTTCCATTTTTTGCACTCTTAGCTTGTAATTCTTCACGAGGATGCCGCCAACATGTCAAAGAGGTTGAAGATTGCGAAGAGATGTATTTTTATTGTTTTTAAAATGAATTTGATTTAGAATGTAGATTGAAATAGGTTTTTTTAATTAAACTTTGTTCTAATTCTCAGGGAATGAATCTCCACCTCCAAACATTGAGGATTCACAATCAGCCCCTCACGAAGAGCCTCCTATACAAGAACAACCTCAAACCCCTCCATTAGTTCACATAAATCCTCAATGAACACAAGAAAATATCCTAAATCAAACTGAAAAACAATAAAAGAGACATTGAACAATTAATTGGAAGATTAATCGAGCATGCCGAAACCCACCCTTATAGGAGAGGGATTGTTGAACCATTGAAGTCAATTGTATCTCATGTAGGAGAAATCAGAGAAAAAATATTTTTTTGGTCAAATAAGAGGCATGAGTTGAGATAATTAAGCGGATAGGCTTATTGTGGGAACACTTTGGCCACAAATTTTGCCAGCCTTCTTGATTTTTAAAACTTCTGGTGTGTAGCTCCCAGTTAGTTGGATAAAAGGTGGTGAGTTTAGATGAAATTAAATGAAAAAATAAATGTGCTTGGCATGTCGATAGAGAAGGCCAACGAATTGAACACCAGCTGGTAGGGCTTAACACTTCAACATTAATTTATGTATTCTTTCCATATAGTGGTGATGGTTTGGCGATGGTTGGAATAATACATGCCATTTAAAACTTGAGAAAACATGGCAAAGCAATAAAATAGTTTGCACGATTTTTGATAAGGAATTGTTGGGTGTCGCTATGTGGCTTTACCTGCTATGAGAGCTCAAAGCAACCACTGTGACTAGCTATATTTTTTCATTTATGGTCTCCATATAGTGGTGATGGTTGCAAGACAATAAAACAGTTTATATTATTTCTATAAGTCCAACTGCTATCAACATTGTGAGTTGTGATTCTTCTATTTTGTGGGTTTTTTTGTCTCTAATAGTTTGCTTTGTTTTTTATAGTGGTTTGAGAAAGAAGGAAGCTGAAAGAAAGCAAGTGGGAAGAGGTGCATTTGGAAAACCCCTTTAAATAAAGCATGAAGAGGTACATTTGGAAAAAACCCTTTGTAGAGGATTTCAAAAATAGTTTATGTTATTTCCATACGACATTGTTAATTGTTGTTTCGTAGCTTTACCAATATTGTTTCATTAATGGTTTTCATGTAGCTATGATGGTTGCAAGGAAATAAAATAGTTTAGGTTATATAGTTTATGATATTTTCCATAAGGCATTGTTGATTGTTGTTCTTTCGCTTTAACTGTATTGTTTCATTTATGGTCTCCATATAGTGGCGATGGTTGCAAGGCAATAAAACAGTTTATGTTATTTTCGATAAGACACTGTTGGGAATGGTTGCAAAGGAATTAAACATTTTATGTTATTTATAATAAGGCATTGTTGACTGTTAAGGCACTATTGGGAATGGTTAGAGAAAGAAGGAAGCTGAAAGAAAGCAAGCAGGAAGAGGTGCATTTGGAAAACCCCTTTAAAGAAAGCAAGAAGAGCTACGTTTGGAACAAACCCTTTGTAGAGGATTTCAAAAACAGTACTTGTTGTTTTCAGAATTCCTACGGCATGGAAATATTATTTCATGTATGGTTTCCCCATAGTTCATTTATGGTTTATGTGTGCTGGTGATGGTTGCATAGCAATGAAACAGTTACAATTTATGTTGTATTTCATAAGCCATTCTCGACTGTTTTGGCAATAGAACAATTTATGTTGTTTTGGATAAGGCACTGTAGGGAAAAATAATTGTCTAGGTGCAGGTTTTTTTTCTTTTTACATGGGTTTGTTACTGTGAATTCTTTTGTTTTTGTGGGATTTTTTTTCTAGGTCACTGTTGAAACCAATATTGTTTCATTTATGGTTTTTCGTATTGTGCCAATGGTTGCAACATAATAAAATAGTTTTTGTTATACAAGTTATGTTATTTTCCATAAGGCATTGTTGATTGTTGTTCTCTAGCTTTAGCTATTATTATTTCATTTTTGATAAGGTGCTATTGAAAAAATAATTTATCCAAGTGCCGAGTTATTTTGTTTTTTTTGCATGGGTTTGTTGTTGTGAACTCTTTTTTTGTCTAGGTTATTTTGAAACCAATATAATTTCATTTATGGTTTCCATGTGGTGGCGATGGTTGCAAGGCAATAAAATAATTTATGCTATTTTCCATAAGGAGTTGTTGATTTTTGTTATGTGGCCTCAAATAAATTATTTCATTTATGGTTTCCATAAGGCATTGTTTTTTTGAGAATTCCTATGACATGGCAATATATTATTTCATGTATGGTTTCCCTATAGTTTATTTATGGTTTTTGTGTGCTAGCGATGGTTGCAAAGCAATGAAACAGTTACAATTTATGTTATCTTCCATAAGCCATTCTCAAATGTTGTTTTGGCAATAAAAAAACTTATTGGGAAATTTTTTATCCAGGTTCGAGGTTATTTTATTTTTTTTGCATGGGTTTGTTACTGTGAATTCTTCTATTTTTGTGGGATTTTTCATCTAGGTCATTGTTGAAACCAATATTGTTTCATTTATGGTTTCTATGTTGCGTCGATGGTTGCAACACAATAAAATAGTTTGTGTTATACAGGTTATGTTATTTTCCATAAGGCATTGTTGATTGTTGTTCTCTAGCTTTAGCTATATTATTTCATTTTCGATAAGGCACTCTTGAAAAAAGAATTTATCCAAGTGTGGAGTTATTTTGTTTTTTTTGCATGGGTTTGTTGCTGTGAACTTTTCTATCATCTAGGTCATTGTTGAAACCAATATTGTTTCATTTATGGTTTCTGTGTGGTGGCAATGGTTGCACGACTATAAAATAGTTATGTTATTTTCTATAAGGCATTGCTGATTTTTGTTTTGTGGCCTCGAATAAATTATTTCATTTATGGTTTCTATGTAGTGGCAATGGTTGCAAAGCTATAAAATAGTTTATGTTATTCTCAGTAAGGCAGTGATGATAGTTTTTATGTGGCTTACGGAAATAGTTTGTGTTATTTTCCATAAGCCATTGTTGATTGTTGATTTGTGGCTTTAACAATACTATTTCATTTGTGGTTTCCATATAGTGGTGATACTTGCAAAGGAATTAAAAATAGATTATGTTATTTATAATAAGGCATTGTTGATTGTTGTTGTGTAACTTCAGTTGCTATCAGCACTGTGAGCCGCCCCTGTGACTAGGGTTCCCCTGTTTACCTTTACTTGTTGTTTTGAGAATTCCTACGACATGACAATATTATTGAACATGTATGGTTTCCCTATAGTTCATTTATGGTTTTCGTGTGTTGGAAATGGTTGCAAAGCAATGAAATGGTTACAATTTATGTTATCTTCCATAAGCCATTTTGAATGTTGTTTTCTAGCTTCAATATTATTACTCCATTTATGGTTTTTGTGTATTGATGGTGCTTTCCACCCAATAAAATATTTTACGTTGTTTTCGGTGAGGCATAATTGGTTTTTGTTTTCTAGCTTCAGCTGCTACAGTCTTTCATGTTCTCCCTCTTCCATGTTCTTCCTACTTATGGTGAGATCAATGTTTCCTATTACACTTAATATACAGTCTATCATTCTAAGAATTCCTTTTTGAGGCTCAAACAACATCCCCCATCACTACACAAAAACCATTCATGGAATAATGTTGTCATTTCAAGCCCTGCCAATTGACGTTTAATATCCCAGGCTTTCTTTATTGTCGTGCCAAACACTTTAAATTATTTGGCTTTGTCACCTCTTTTTTTGTCTTGTCACCTTGCCACACATTGAATAACAAATTTTCTGACTGGGAGCTTCATATGAATGTTTTTTACATCTAATTTCACTAACATACATATCTACACATAGGGAAAATAAAATGAAAGACAATAAAACAAGGTTTTCTCTCCACCCAACCATATTAACTTTATCGACTGAGAGTTGCATGTTGGATATGAATATTGTCTGTATATATGAATGTTTTATGCATCTAATTTCACATACATAGATATCTGCACGTAGGGAAAATAAAATGAAAGACAAAAAAAGATGCTTTCTATCCATCAAAATCCTCTACAAAGGGTGTTCCAAATGTGCCTCTTCTTGCTTGCTTTCTTTTAGCTACCTTCTTTGTCCAGCACAAAAAAAATGCCAGAGAGGAAAAAGACCAACTATTTTTGAAATCCTCTGCAAAGGGTTTTTTCCAAACGCACCTCTTCCCACTTGATGTAAAGGGATTTTCCAAATGAACCTCTTCCTACTTGATCTCTTTCATCTTCCTTCTTTCTCGAACCATAGCAAAGAGCAAAGAAAACTACTAGAGAAAAAAACCACAAAATAGAAGAATTCACAGTAACAAACCCATGCAAAAAAAACAAAATAACCTCGCACCTTCACAAAACCCCTTTCCGCTCATCAAACTTGCACCTTTGTAGGAGCTCACCAATGAAAAAAATTGGTCATAGTGGTGGCTCAGAGCTCTCATAGCAAGTAAAGCCAAAGAACGACACCCAACAATTCCTTATCAAAAATTGTGCAAACTGTTTTATTTCTTTGCTACGTTTTCTCAAGTTTTAATGGCAAGTGTTATTACAACCATCACCACTATATGGAAACCATACATCAATTAATGTTGGTGTACCAATCCTTTTCAACCGGCTATACCATTACAATAAACAAGGACATGAGGGCCAAGTATTCAACTTTGACATTACTGATAGTGAGGGAAAAAAATAAGAATCACTTGCTTTAATGACATAGCATAATTGCATTATGATAGGGTTTAGGTGGAATGCACTTATTGTGCGTCAAAAGTCTTAGTCAAACAAGTGGATAATAAATTTAATAAGTTGAACAATCACATCAAAATTATTTTAGATCAAAACTTGATATTGAAGTGTCGTGATGATGAGACCTTTGTGCCAGATAAAGCATTTGAATTCATCCCAATAAATGAAATTTCAAACTATAGTAATAACACTTTGATTGATATTATTGGGGTTGTGGTGCATGTAGGAAAGGTATCAACTATTCAAAGAAAGGATCAAATTGAAATGATTCAAAGAACTATGAAACTTAATAATTTGTCATCCTCTTACATTGACGTTAATTTGTGGGGTCCAAATTGGGAAGTAAAAGGTAATGAGTTGGAAAGGTTGTGCACTCCTGGTTCTGTTGTCATACTTGATATTAAAAATGGTTGTGTTGGATATTTCAATGGATCTATTGTAAATACATCCACAGGGACTACTCTATACATAAATCTTGACATCTTGGAAGCACAAGCCTTGATGCAATGAGGACATGTTGATTTGCTTGCCATTGAACCCTCATAACCAGTGCCTCAAAAAGTTGCTTTGGCCAATGGAAGAGTCACTATTGGATATATCTTGGACCATTGTATTTCCTTGCCAAAAACTTTGCAGGCTACTATTAAGGCAACAGTAAAATATATTAAAATTGATGCATTTTGTTACACTACATGTCCCTTGCAGGCCAATGGAAGACAATGCAAGAAAAAATGTGAAGACTTTGCCAATAATATGTGGTACTACCCTAAATTCCAAACAACCATGCCTGATTGTGACTTCTGATATTTATTGCAGCTAAAGAGGGAAGACCACACAGGTGAGATTTGAGATGTTTCTTTTGAGGAGGCTGCAACAAGCTTATTGTATATGATAGAAAAAGAGATTTATATGTTGCAATATGGGTCTTCTATTGTAACGAGTCCTTAGTCTATCATCAAAGGTGTCATCTACACTTCTTTTGTTTTCATTGTTCTTATTAAAACACAGACATATAATTCAGAAACAAGGCTTAAAACAAAATTAGTAAAATTTGCAAGAATTAACTTTGAAGCTGAGTGCAAGATGTTGCTCTCATATTTTTCTGCAATATCCTTTGTCAAGTAGGTCTCTGTAGAGATAATCAATAGATGTAATTTTTGCAGTTTGGGTTGGTAACTGGACATCTGTTTTCTTTTCCCTTTTTTGGTATCCCATCACATCAGAACACCTTTTCTTTATGTTCTTGTTGCTTTGTTGCTTGTAGAACTAGTTATATATTGAGACAATGCCCTATAATTTATAATGTTTAACAAAAAAAGTTACACTTCTTTTGTTTTGTATCATTTATGTCGCTTATAGTTTTGTTCCCCTTTTAGTGTATGTTCCTCATTTTGTTTTACGTTGTTTGGTTATAAACTTATTTAACTTTATTCAAGTATCATTATTTACAACTATTCTTATGTATACTTGTGGACATGGTTGTATGCATATATACATCTACATATGCATGCAATTGAATTTTGTGAGCGCATACAACATGTTGATACAGATGTGTGTAATATTGTTTGTTGTATCATTATGAGCATTGATAATCTGTATATTGTATAGTTATCTTCACAAGTACCATTGATCATTTAAGGCATCTATAGCATGCATATACAATTGTTGTCTTTGTCACATATGTGAGTATTTACACCATATTTTCCTGTATTCTTTTGAATGTTGTTTCTCATCTCATATATGTGCTTTATAATCTTCTAATGGTGGTTGAATGTTGAATATATTGGTCCTGGATCTCCATTCATAAAGCCATCTCACATATGGTTATCTTTGATTTTATTAGAGTTACATAATTTCTTTCTTATTACCATATTTCCTATATAATGTTCAATGACGATTGTCCTCTACTGATTGTGCAATACTTTTGTGTTTTTGCTTAAGTCCAGGTTATTAAAATCTAGCCTAACAAAATGTATTGTTTCTTGTATCATTATGAGCATTAATAATATGTATATTGTATATCTATCTTGACAAGTTCCATTGATCATTTAAGCCATATGTAGCATGTATATACATCTATACAAAAAAAAAAAAAATTGCACATATCTAGATATCTATTGCTTGGATATACACATACAAGGAAAAGAATATGCAAATATATGTATATCTAAAGTAAGCTACACATAACATACATATATGTCTACATTTAAACTTTTTCCTATATATATATATCACATAGAAATAGCTATATGTCTATTTTATACCTTTTAATGTATGTTTTCTTGCATGTAGATATGTATCTATTTATTTATGCTGCTATATTTATAAATACATGCAATTATATATATGTACTTGCATGTATTAACAAGTTTGCGTATCAAAAAATATGTATGTTCTATGCATCTAACTTCATATGCATATATATTTATCGATATTTTATTTAGTGAGTGTATATATATGCACTCCATGCCTTCCATGCATACTTAGATATCTCTTGCTTGCATGTATATATACACAAAAAAAGTATCCACGCATATGTGTGTTTATGAAATTAGATGCACCCAACATAGATATATATCTACATTTAAACTTGTATATATGTGCTTACATGTATTTACAAGTTTGGGTGTGGATATATATGTGTGTTATGTGCAAAAATCCTTGCCACAGTGGCTGCTCACAGTCCTGATAGCGGTTGATGCTATAGAATAGAAGTCAACAATGCCTAATTGAAAATAACATAAACTTTTTTATTGCTTTGCTAAGTTTTAGATGGTAGGTGTTATTGCAACCATCGCCACTACATGGAAACCATAATATTGTATAGTTATCTTCACAAGTATCATTGATCATTTAAGCCATCTATAGCATGCATATAAATATATACAAAAAATATATATGTGCACATAGCTAGATATCTATTGCTTTGATATACACATACAAAAGAAAAAGAAAAAACTGCAAATATAATTATATCTAAAGTAAGTTGCACACAACATACATATATGTCTACATTTAAACTTATTAATACATGTAAGTATATATATCACTTAGAAATAGCTATATGTATGTTTTATACCTTTTGATGTGTGTGTGCTTGTATGCAAATATGTATCTATTTATTTATGTCGTTATATTTATAAATACATGCAAGTATATATATGTATTTGCATGTATTAGCAAGTTTATGTATGGGTAAATATTTATGTTCTCTAAATCTAACTTCATATGCATATATATCTGTCGATATTTTGTTTAGTAATTTTATATATATGCACTCCATGCCTTCCTTGCATACTTAGATATCTCTTGCTTGCATATATATATACACAAAAAAAGTGTTTGCACATATGTGTGTATATGAAATTAGATGCACCCAACACACACACATATATATATATATCTAAATTTACAATTATATATGTATGTGTGTGTGTGTGTGCTTACATGTATTGAAAAGTTTGGGTGGGGATATATATGTGTGTTATGTGCAAAAATCCTTGCCATAGTGGTTGCTTGCAGTCCTGATAGCAGTTGATGCTACAAAACAACGGTCAACAATGCCTAGTTGAAAATAACATAAAAAATTTTATTGCTTTGCGAAGTTTTAGATGGTAGGTGTTATTGCAACGATCTCCACTACATGTAAACCATACATGTAATAATATTGACATTCCATAGGAATTCTTAAAACAATGAAAATAGTGAAAATGGTTACAATATCATATACCCAGAGTTGAACTTGCTTAGCAAAATTAATGTTGCTCAGAGCAATAAAACAAAAGTTTGAAAAAGGAGGAAATGCTCTATTGCATCAATATACACATACAAAAAAAAAATATTGTGCATATATATATATATATATATATATATATATATATGTATGTATCTAAACTAATATGCAAACAACATACATACATATCTACATTTATACTTGTTGATACATGCAACAACATTTTGACTTACATATATATGTTCTCACATGTATTGACAAGTATAGGTGTGGATATCTATGTATGTTGTGTAGATGAAGCTACAGACTAATAGTGAAGAATGTCTTATTGAAAATAACATAAATTTCTCAATTACCTTGGTAAGTTTTAAATGCTAGATATTATTGCAACCATCACCAGTATATGGAACCCATACATGAAACAATGTTATCGTGCCAAGCTGTACCAAGTGATGTTTATTTCTTGTGCTCAGGAAACATACATATATATTTACATTTAAACTTATCTATATATGTTCTCACATGTATTGACAAGTTTAGGTGTGGATATCTATGTATGTTGTTTATAAAAGCCCTTGTCACAGTGGTGGCTCACAATGTTGATAGCAACTCAAGCTATAGAACAATAGTCAACAATGCCTTAATGAAAATAACATAAATTGTTCAATTACTTTGGTAAGTTTAGAATGATAAATATTATTGTGACTATTGGTGCTATATGAAAACCATACATGAAACAATGTTGTCATAGTAGGCTATGCCAAGTGATGTTTATTTCCTTTGGTTTCATGGTGATTTTTGTATTAATAAGTCCACCTATGGATATATATGTGTGTTTTCTACATATAAAGTTAGATGCATATATATCTGTATAGATTTTGCTTTGTAAGCATATATGTAGACTATTTTATTGCTTTTTAACCATCACCACTACATGGAAATCATAAATAAAATAATATTTTTTTAAACTATTGAACAACAATCAACAATGCGTGGGTATCAACTCCTTCCTATGCTTATTCTTTTGGAAGGATAGTTGTTATTTGTATGAGCCTCTCACCAAACCCTCGAGCAAGAACATACATTGTCCACCATTGTGTTCAATGGTTAGATCAATGTTTTATATTACAATTAATATACATCCTATCATTCTAAGAATTCCATAGGAAATATAAAATGAAACACAACAAAAGAAAGCATGCTCTCGACTGTGTTCAATGGTTAGATCAAAGGTTCATATTACACTTAATATAGCCTATCATTCTAAGAAGTCCTTTTTGAGGCTCAAAGAAATAATAACTAAAAAGGTGCATCTAACTTCAGATACATATATATTAGTATAGATTTTGTTTTGTGACTGCATATATATGCATTGCATGCATTGGATGCATATGTAGGAATATGTTTCTTGGATATATATACACACAAACAATATGTGTAAAAATGTATGTATGTGGAATTAGATGTGGACAATATACATATAGATCGATATATATATATGCATCTGAGGTTAGATGCACCTTTTTGGTTATTATTTCTTTTAGACTCAAAAAGAAATTCTTAGAATTATAGGTTGTATATTAAGTGTAATATGAAATATTAATCTAACCATTGAACACATTTGGAAAACTCTTTGTAGAGGATTTAAAAAAAATTATGTTCCCACAAAATAACCAACCAAATGATGCGTTTTGGAAAATAACATAAACTATTTTATTGTGTTGCAACCATTGCCACAACACAAAAACCATAAATGAAACAATATTGGTTTCAACAGTGACCTAGATGAAAAAGACCACAAAATAGAAGAATTCATAGTAACAAACCCATGCAAAAAAGAATAAAAAATGGGTTGCATGTTGGATATGAATATTGTCTATCAAAGAAGAAAAAAACACAAAGCAGAAGAATTCACAATAACAATGGTGGATAATGTATTTTTTTCTTGGGGGTTTGGTGAGAGCCTATGAGACTCCATGACCCAATATGGTAGGGTTGAGACCAGGCCTTCTTTTGTTGTGTTTCATTTTATTTTCCATTTGAACTTCTCCTCCACCTATTGACTCATCATTGCATGTCACTGTACGCAACGACTAGTTTTATGCTAGTGGTTTGCCATATGTAGATGTGAAAAAACAAAAAATTAGAAAATCTGACTTGTGTGCCCTATTCACAGACCTGAGAACCAACATACCTTTTTCTCATGCATGCAAGAGGTTCCCCATCCATTGGTGCCACCATGAATCAATTAAAAATAAATTTTGGGAGTGGTGGTGGATGGTACTTGACCAACCTCCATGCAATAACCATGAAGTACCACAATAATTTTTGAGGAAACTCTATTGTGAGTTTGTCCTCAATAAGATGCCAAATTATTTTGACATCTTAGACTTTCAGGGTAGAGGTGGGGGCTCCACATGTGATAGACCTGGTGCACAACATAATCCATAGTTGGCACCGAGACCCTTGGA
Organism: Sequoiadendron giganteum; assembly: GCA_007115665.2. NCBI lineage: Eukaryota > Viridiplantae > Streptophyta > Pinopsida > Cupressales > Cupressaceae > Sequoiadendron > Sequoiadendron giganteum. Next base: position 126,110,260 of record CM021102.1, read on the forward strand.
AAAACCCATGGTGGAGCATGTCATTTTTCCTTCCATTGTTAAGGATATTGTAGAGGTGGACACACTGGAGTCGATTAGCTCGCTCACCCAAACCATTACACAGTGTATGAGGCCTCTAGTAGAGCTTGATATGGAGGAGATGTGTATGCCATGAGCTCCACCCCACCATTGTGGTGCTTGCGATGCTATTTGCACGTACGATTATCAGAGTGATTGGGATGCATCTAAACAACCTACATCAGTTGCAATGGCGATGGATATGATAGATGAATTACTGAATAATATATTTGGCATTGATACACAGGTAAAATTCAGCAAGTTCATTTAATTTTGTTTATTAAATTATATTTTAAATTTTAATAATAACTAAATTAGTAGGATCAATATGATAAAATTTTAGGGTCAGAGTTTTCATGAGATGTTCTCCATTCTTATAGACCCTTATTCATTCTCAACGTTGAGTCCATAGGTATGCAACTAGTATTAAATATATTATTATTGCATTTGAACAGTTGAATGTTATATTTGAATGTTTGTCTCATAACATGATTTGGATGTCAAACAGTTTCTTGGTGGACCTTTGAACTCCACACCTCACAATTCATGTCCTCAAACAACTTTCACTCAGGTTACCTTTATTCATTAATGGTGTTGTAAAACAATGTTAGCTAGTTTTCATAATTTTACATATACAAATCTAAAAAATTGATGAGAAACACAAACATTGGTTGGTCCTGTGATATCCTAATTATATTTAGCATTCAATTTCCATCTCATTCTTCCATTCCTTTCATCATGCATTATTTAACCATTTTATATCACATATCCCAATCTTTAACACCTTATATCTTATACCACCTTCCTCCATATTTCATCTTATACACATATTGTTACAAGAAACCTTTCCTTCTGCTTATTATTGATGAAATATCTTACATTAAATTACTACACACCTCAAGTTCTGACTTCATGTCCTATATTCAAACCTTAGGCACTGCCCAATTCACTTTATTGTCTAATATTCCCTCCTAATTACTTCCCATTAACCTCTAGTATAGTTCACCTTAAAAAAATTTTATTATCCCATCCTAGCTCATCCAATTAATCTCTACTAGACCATTCTATGTTCCATCATCCCCTCTTCATCGTGTCAAATTATCTTCTCCTAATTCACTTTTTGTTCCTTTATTCCTTCCTAATCCCATCCCATTAACATTTAATAGCTCACCCTATTTTCCATGATCCCCTCCTAGCCCATCCCATTAATATCTTCTAGTCCATCCTATGTGTCATTATGCCCTTCTATGCCCATCTTATTGTACCCATTATTATTTTACCCTAGATGTTCCATGACCCCCTATGTTCCTTTATCCATTCTATGTTATACCATCTTTTTCCATGTTTCATCCTAGATAATCTTCTTTATTATTACTATACATAGGTCAAGTTCCCACTTCATGTACTATAGTCAAACCCTAGACACCTCTTAATTCACCTTATGTTCCATTATTCCCTACTAATTGCATCCCATTAACCTCTAATTGTTCACCCTATATTTTGTTATCCCATCCTAGCCCATCTCATCAATCTATATTAGTCCATTCTATGTCCCATTACCCTCTCTTATTTCACCTTATCTTCCATTATCCCATCTTGGTCTTGTCCCACTATCTTTCCCTAATTCACCCTATGTTCCTTTATTCCCTCCTAATATCATCCCATTAACCTCTAATAGTTCATGGTATATTTTGTTATCCCATTCTATCCCATCCCATTAATCTATTCTAGTCCATCCCATGTTCCATTATCACATTCAACTCCCTTCCGATTGCACCCTCTATTATTTCACCATATGTTCCATTATCCCCTCTTGGTCTTGTCTCTTTATCCCTTCTATGCTATAGCACCTCCATCCAAATTTTATCCTATACACTGTTAGAAGAAATCTTTCCTTCCACTCATTATTGATCAAAGTTGTCTTCTCCATTACTGTTGCACACCTCAACAACCAACTTCATGTGCTATAGTAAAACCATAGACATGTCCTAATTCATCGTATGTTCCATTATCCCTTTGAAATCTGCTAGTAACATAGTAATCCTGACTTCATTCATGCGAACTTCATTGTGGCATTATCACTATGTTGACAACATGCCCTCATTAATATTAGTTCATCAACATATGCAATTTGAATCTCAATGAGCACAAAACTTTGGTATTTGAAAGATTTTAGACTATTCCAGTGGACTTAGTACTTTTATCATTCTGTGATCTATAAGCACTATACTATAGTCTCAACTAAGGCTAACCATTTACTCTTTCATTTATGATAGTTATAATGGGACTACCTAAACTTTTTTATATGACTATTATATATGTTGTTTCATTTATAGTTGTTGACATCAGACAACCCTAGTGGTGTTGGTGGCATGATGGACCATGGAGTTGCTACAACAATAGCTAGTTCTAATCCTTTGAGAGAGGTATGCAATAGATTAGTTCATATGACATTATATTTTATCTTTTATGATCTATTATAGAAAATTTTCATGATACTTTTATGTAGTTTATTTTCTATCTTGATGGTTGCTATAGGTGGTTGTCACTCCAGATCGTGGACATGGTAATGTTTAAAATGTGCATGATGACTATATGCATGCGATAAGTGATTATATTTTGTTATATGCCATTCCACAATTCAATTTATATGTATTAACATATTTACTTTTTATTGTATTAGTTGAAGGTCCGGAGTGAAGAGAGGAGGACTAGTGAGCGTGTTCGAAAGAAAAGAGAACCAATAGGCACTCCATCCAATTCAAGTTCGAAGGAAGCACGAGATCTCTTTCCTTCCCCTAGAGGGAAATGACTATGTATTAGGGTCATTTGTTGTATTCCTATGTGGTATTTTGGAATATATGTTTTGTACTATCGATATATATGTGACATTTTATGTTCATATGGCCTTTTTGTAGTAAGCCTGTATGAATTTTTTGGATATACTGTATATACTTTTATCAATATATATCATTGTATAACATTATGACTTTTTGATTAAAGACAAAGTTATTTTTCTACTGCCATTCTTGAATGATGTTATCATGTGTATTGTGTAAATTGTATGCTTGAATGTTGTAGGCATGGATTTTTTTTACATATAATGCTTAAATAATTATTGTTGATTGTTCAATAAGCTCCATCTAGTGCGGATTGTGTAAATAAGCTCCATTCCTGGTGGTTTGTATCCTTTGCAATGCTTTAATTACATGTGCTTCACTTATACACATGTATTCTTCACTTATTCACATCTATACATCACATATATTGTGTGTATTCACGTGTATGCTTCATGCTTCTGATGTATAATTCATTTGTTCATGTGTATTCTTAATGATTCATGTGTATACTTCATTTATTTGCGTGTATGCTCCATGATTCTTGAGTTCTATTATTGTCTAGTTGTGAGGATTTTAACACCAAAAGGTTTCAAATGAACTATAAGAACTCCTTCCCATAAAAAAATATCATAGAAAAATGTATTGCTTTTAATTCATGCTTGAGGCTGGCATCCAACAACTAATGGTTTTGATTCTAAATCTTAGCAATCAATCTATAGAACAAGTAAATGTTTCAAACCTCACAAGCATATATATATACCTCTATGAACTTGTATGAATGTGCATCAAAACACATGATAGTTGTTGATCCAACCAAAAAAAATTATTTGCATCTACTAATATGACCATGCCTAGTGGAAACGTACCCACCTGAGCGCATTAGTTCGTTTGGTCACACGAGTTGCAGAACGAAAGTTGCACCACTTTGAAAATTTGCACTACTTCTATTTTGACAAATTTTTCCCTAATCCAAAATTCTCCACCACAAGAAAATGCCTCCGAGATAGCGAAAAATAAGAGAATTTATTGTATAGGGGCCCAAAACAAGAAGTTTCTAAGCTTCATGGTATCCGAGTAACAATTCGTCGAAGATTGCAGCCATTTTGCACTTTGGACTCATAAGGGATTCTATCGGTTGAACATAGCTCAGAGTGATTCAACATGTTTGGGTGTGAAGGAGGACCATACCTATTGTAAACGTACCCACCTGGATGCATTTAAATAGTTTGTTTGGTCACTCGAGTTGCAAAATGAAAGTTGCACCACTTTGCAACTTTACACTACTTACATTTGACAAATTTTTTCCCAAGTGAAAAGTCACCACCATGGGAAATCCCCTTCGAGATAGAAAAAATAAAGAGATTTTATTCTATAAGGGCCCATCACAATCCCACAGGCTCAGAGGAGAAGTTTCTAAGCCTCACGGTGTCCAAGTAACAGTTTGTCGAAGATTGCAATCATTTTGCACTTTGGACTCATAAGGGATTATGTTGGTTGAACATAGATTCGGTGTGTTTGGGTGCAAAAGAGGACCATTCCTAGCATAAAAATATCCACACAAATGCATTGGAATAGTTTTTTTTCTCACTCGATTTGCAGAACGAAAGTTACACCACTTTGCAACTTTACACTACTTGCACTTGACAACTTTTTCTCCAAGTCAAAAGTCGTCACCATGGGAAAATTTCTATGAGATAGAAAAAATTAAGAGAGGTTATTGTAGAGGGTCCCAACAAAATCCCATAGGCTCAGATGAGAATTTTCTAAGCCTCACGGTGTCTAAGTAACAACTCGTAGAAGATTGCAGCCATTTTGCACTTTGGACTCTGAAGGGATTCAACCGGTTGAACATAGCTCAGAGTGATTCAACATGTTTGGGTATAAAAGAGGACCATACATAGCATCAACGTACCCATCTGGACATGTTGGAATAGTTTGTTTGGTCACACGAGTTGCAGAACGAAAGTTACACCACTTTGCAACTTTACACTACTTGCATTTGACAACTTTTTCTCCAAGTGAAAAGTCACCACCACAGGAAAATGCCTCTGATATAGCAAGAAAAAAATAAATTATTTTAGAGGGTCCCAACACTATCCCATAGGCTTAGACAAGAATTTTCTAAGGCTCATGATCTCCGAGTAACAACCCATCGAAGATTGCATCCATTTTGCACTTTGTACTCATAAGGGATTATGTCGGTTGAACGTAGCTCAAAGAGATTCATTGTGTTTGGGTGCAAAAGAGGACCATTCCTAGTGTAAAAGTACCCACTTGGACGCGTTGGAACAGTTCATTTGGTCACTCGAATTGTAGAACGAAAGTTCCACCACTTTGCAACTTTACACTACTTGCATTTGACAACTTTTTCCCTAACTGAAAAGTCACCACTACAAGAAAACCCCTCTGAGATAGAAAAAAATGAGATATTTAATTGTAGAGGGTCTCAATAGGATCCCATTGGCTCAAACAAGAATTTAATAAGCCTCACGGTGTCTGAATAATAGTCCGTCAAAGATTGCAACCATTTTACAATTTGGACTCATAAGGGATTATGTCGGTTAAACGTAGCTCAGAGTGATTATGCGTGTTTGGGTACAAAAGAGGACCATTCCTAGCATAAACATACCCACACAGATGTGTTGGAATAGTTTGTTTGGTCACTCGAGTTGTAGAACAAAAGTTGCACCACTTTACAAATTTACATTACTTGCATTTGACAATTTTTTCCACAATTGAAAAGTTGTCACCACGAGAAACATACCTCTGAAATAGTGAAAATCAAGAGAAATTATTGTAGAGGGGCCCAACATAATCTCATAGGCTCATACGATAATTTTATAAGCCACATGGTGTTCAAGTAACAACCCGTCGAAGATTGTAGCCATTTTACACTTTGGACTCTTAAAGGATTTAGTCGGTTGAACGTAACTTAGAGAAATTCAACATGTTTGGGTGTAAAATAGGACCATGCATAGCGTAAACATACCCACCCAGATGCGTTGAAATAGTTTGTTTGGTTATGCAAGTTGTAGAATGAAAATTGCACCATTTTGCAAATTTACACTACTGGCATTTGACAACTCTTTTCCCAAGTGAAAACTCGTCACCACAAGAAAATGCCTCTAATATAGAAAAAAATGAGAGAGGTTATTTTAGAGGGGTACAACATGATCCCATAGGGTTGGAAAAGAAGTTTCTAAACATCATGGTGTTTGAGTAACAACCCTTCAAAGATTGTAGTCATTTTGCACTTTGGACTCATAAGGGATTCTGCCAGTTGAACGTAGCTTAGAGATATTCGACGTGTTTGGATGCAAAAGAAGACTATTCCTAGCATAAAATTACCCACTCAGATGCATTGAAATAGGTTTTTTGGTCACTCAAGTTGTAGAACGAAATTTGCACCACTTTGTAACTTTAGACTACTTGCATTTGATAACTTTTTCCCCAAGTGAAAAATTGCTAGCACCGGAAAACCACTCTAATATTGTAAAAAATCAGAGATTTTATTATAGAGGAGCCCAACACAATTCCATAGGCTCAGATGAGTATTTTCTAAGCCTCACGTAGTCCGAGTAACAACTCGTCGAAGATTATATCCATTTTTGCACTTTGGACTCTTCAGGGATTCAACTAGTAGAACGTAGCTCAGAGTGATTCGGTGTAATTTGGTGTGAAAGATGAATGCATTGGAATAGTTTTTTATGTTATACGAGTTGTAGAACGCAAGTTGCACCACTTTGCAACTTTACACTACTTGCATTTGACAACTTTGTCCCCAAGTGAAAAGTTGTCACCATGAGAAAACACCTCTAATATAGAAAAAATCGAGAGAGGTTATTGTAGAGAGGCCCAGTACAATCCCATAGGATTAGACAAAAAATTTCTAAGGCTCACGGTGTCCAAGTAACTACTCGTCAAAGATTGCAGCCATTTTACACTTTAAACTCTTAAGGGATTCAGTCGGTTGAACGTAGCTCAGAACGATTCGACATATTTGGGTGAGAAAAATGACCATTACTAGCATAAAATTACCCACTCAGATGCATTGGAAAATTTTGTTTGGTCATGGGAGTTGCAGACCAAAAGTCTCACCACTTTGCAACTTTACACTGCTTGCATTTGACAACTTTTTTCCCAAGTGAAAAGTCACCACCACGGGAAAACACCTTTGAGATAGTGAAAAATGAGAGAGGTTATTGTAGAGGTGTCCAACAAAATCTCATAATTTTTGACAAGAATTTCCTAAGCGTCATGTTGTCCGAGTAACAACCCATCAAAGATTGCAGCTATTTTTTAATTTGGACTCATAAGAGATTATGTTGGTTGAACATACCTTGAAGTGATTCTATCTATTTGGGTATGAAAGAGGACTATACCTAGCATAAATTTATCCACCTAAATGCATTGAAACAATTTTTTTGGTCACTCAAGTTGCAGAATGAAAGTTGCACCACTTTGCAACTTTACACTACTTGCTTTTGACAAGTTTTTTTCCAAGTGAAATGTCACCACCAACAAAAATCACCTCGAAGATAGAAAAAACCAAGATATTTTATTGTAGAGGGGCCCAACATTATTCCATAGGCTAAGACGATAATTTTCTAAGCATCACAGTGTCTAAGTAACAATCCGTTGAAGATTGCAACCATTTTGCACTTTGTACTCATAAGGGATTCTACCTATTGAACGTACCTCAGAGCGATTCAACATGTTTGGGTATGAAAGAGGACCATGCCTAACATGAAAAATACCCACCCAGATGCGTTGGAAGATTTCTTTTGGTCATTCAAGTTGCAAAACAAAATTTACACCACTTTGTAACTTACACTACTTGTATTTAACAACTTTCTCCCCAAGTGAATAGTTGTCACCACAGGAAAAAGCCTTCGAGATAGCAAAAACCAAGAGAGGTTATTATAGAGGGACCCAACATGATCCTGTAGGTTTAGATGATAATTTTCTAAGCCTCGTGGTTTCCGAGTAATAGCTCGTCAAAGACTGCAACCATTTTGCACTTTAAACTCATAAGGAATTATGCCATTTCAGTGTAGCTCAGATTGTTTCAGCGTGTTTGGGTGTGAAAAAGGACCATGCCCAGTATAAATGTACCCACCTGGACACATTGGATTAGTTCATTTGGACAATCGAGTTGTAGAATGAAAGTTGCACCACTTTGGAACTTAACACTACCTGCATTTGACAACTTTTTCTCCAAGTGAAAAGTTGTCACCACAAAAAAATGCCTCTGAGATAGAAAAAACTGAGTGAGGTTATTATAGAGTGGTCCAACATGATCCCATAGGATCAGATGAGAATTTTTTAAGCGTCACTTTATCCAAGTAAATTCCTATCAAAGATTGCAACCATTTTGCATATTGGACTAATAAGGGATTCTGATGGTTGAACGTAGCTCGGAGCAATTTGACGTGTTTGGGTGTGAAAGAGGAAAATTCCTAACATAAAATTACCCATCTAGATGCATTGGAATATTTCATTTGATCACTTGAATTGTAGAATAAAATTTGCACCACTTTGCAACTTTACACTACTTGCATTTGATAACATTTTCCCCAAGTGAAAAGTTGGCACCATGGGAAAATGCATCCTAAATAGAAAAAAATGATAGAGGTTATTATAGAGGAGACCAACATGATCCCATAGGCTTAAACGAGAATTTTTTAAGCATCACGGTGTCCGAGTAATAGCCGGTCAAATATTGTAGCCATTTTGCACTTTGGACTCTTCAGGGATTCTGTCAGTTCAACGTAGCTTAGAGTGATTCAACATGTTTGGGTGTGAAAGAGAACTATGCCTAGTGTAAATTCATGCACATAGATACATTGGAACAGTTTTTTTGGTCACTTGAGTTCCAGAATGAAAGTTGCACCACTTTGCAACTTTACACTACTTGTATTTGACAACTTTTTCCCCAAGGGAAAAGTTGCCACCATGGGAAAAAACCTCTGAAATAGAAAAAATTGAGAGAGGTTATTATAGAGGGGCCCAACATGATCCGATAGACTTAGACGAGAAGTTTCTAAGCCTCATGGTGTCCAAGTAACAACCCGTCGAAGATTGCAGCCATTTTGCACTTTGAGATCTTAAGGGATTCAGCTGGTTGAACGTAGCTCAGAGAGATTCAACATGTTTGGGTGCAAAAGGGGACCATTCCTAGCATAAATGTACCCACCTGTATGTGTTGGAATAATTCGTTTGGTAACATGAGTTGCAGAACAAAGTTGTGCCACTTTGCAACTTTTCCCCAAGTGAAAAGTCGCCACGATAGAAAAACGCCTTTGAGATAGTGAAAAACAAGAGAGGTTATTATATAGGGGTCCAACATAATCCCATAGACTCAGACAATAATTTTCTAAGTGTCACGGTGTCCGAGTAACAACCTGTTGAAGATTGCAGCCATTTTGCACTTTGAACTCATAAGAGATTCTACTGGTTGAACGTAGCTCAGATAAATTCGACGTGTTTGGGTGTGAAAGAGGACTAGGCCTAGCATAAGCGTAGCCAAAAAAATGCATTGGAATAGTTTTTTTGGTCACTCGAGTTGCAGAGCGGATGTTGCACCACTTTGCAACTTTACAATACTTGCATTTGACAATTTTTTCCTCAAGTGAAAAGTGGCCACCAGGAGAAAATGCCTCTGAGATAGTGAAAAATGAGATATTTTATTGTAGAGGGTCCCAATACAATCTCATAGGCTCAGAAAAGATTTTTTTAAGTGTCACGGTGTCCGAGTAACAACCTGTCAAATATTGCAATCATTTTGCACTTTGGACACACAAGGGATTATGTCGGTTGAACGTAGCTTGGAGCGATTCAACGTGTTTGGGTGTGAAAGAGGACTTTGTTTAGTGTAAAATTACCTACTTAGACATGTTTTAATAGTTCATTTGGTGACTCGAGTTGCAGAACGAAAGTTGCATCACTTTACAACTTTACACTACTTGCGTCTGACAACTTTTTCCCCAAGTGAAAAGTTGCCACCATGGGAAAACACCTCCGAAATAGAAAAAACTGAGAGAGGTTATTGTAGAGGGGTCCAACACAACCCTATAGGCTTAGACTAGAATTTTCTAAGCATCATGGTGTCTGAGTAACATCCCATTGAATATTTTAGCCATTTTGAACTTTGGACTCAAAAGGGATTCTGTCGATTGAACGTAGCTCAAAGCGATTCAGTGTGTTTGGGTGTGAAAAAGAACCATACCTAGCATAAACATACCAACTCAGATACATTGGAATATTTCATTTGGTCACTCGAGTTACCGAATGAAATTTTCACCACTTTCAACTTTACACTACTTGCATTTGACAACTTTCTCCCCAAGTGAAAAGTCACCACCACAAGAAACAACCTCTGAGATGAAAAACTTGAGAGAGGTTATTGTAGAGGGGTCCAACATGATTCTATAGTCTCAAATAAGAAATTTCTAAGCCTCATGGTATTTGAGTAACAACCCATCGAAGATTGCAGCCATTTTACACTTTGGACTCATAAGGGATTTTGTCGATTGAACGTAGCTCAGAGCGATTCGGCATGTTTGGGTGAAAAAGAGGATCATGCCTAGCATAAATGTACCCACTTGGATACATTGGAGTATTTTTTTTATTTACTTGAGTTGTAGAATGAAATTTGTGCCACTTTGCAACTTTATACTACTTGCATTTGATAACTTTTTCCCCAAGTGAAAAGTCACCACCATGAGAAAACGCCTCTGAGATAGAGAAAACTAAGATAAATTATTGTAGAGGGGCCCAACATAATCCCATAGCCTTAGACGAGAAGTTTCTAAGTTTCATGGTATCCGATTAATAGCCCGTAGAAGATTGTTGTTATTTTGCACTTTGGAGTGAAGGGATTCTATCCATTGAACGTAGCTCGAAGCGATTCAACGTAGCTCAGAGCAATTCAACATAGCTCAGAATGATTAAGCATAGCTCAAAGTGATTTGACACTTTTAATAACTCTACTACTTTTCCATCACTTAAGTTTGTTGCTTCAACTTCACTTTAACAATCACATTTATGTGGAGAGCAATAAAAGGCAATAAATAGACAGCCACCATAAGTTAACTTTTCCATCACTTAAGTTTTGTTGTTTCAACTTCACTTTTAATGAAAATAAATAGACAACAACCATAAATTATGCAAAGTATCATTAAATTATACACAGAGGAAAAGGAAATACTTAGGGAACAACCATAAAGTATTTAAGTCAAAGGTCTTTTATTTTATGACAAAAGCATTGAAAAGGTGTTTTAATTATTTCATGGGGCTTATTTTCATGATATTCGTGTGCATGAGTGAAAAGGGATAAATTTTCATCTTTTATTTTTGAGTTTGGATTAGTAATAGTGCATCATTTATGTATTGTGTCAATAAACCATAATGTTGATTTGTTCATTGGAACGATGTATCATGGAAGTCTGAGTCCAAAAAGGTTTGAGAATCATCGTGATTTGTTTTTAATAACCTGAGACAACCCAAGGTATTTTCTCATTCTATTCCATCCTTTGTTTGTGCTATTGGCCATATGACTATGTTGCCAAAGTTGAAAAGAGCACCAAATGCCAAGTGACCGTTTGGAGAGATTGGTTGGTTGAAGAATGTTTGGGAGTTGTCAAAGGTGTTGGAGGGTATTGAAACATTGTTGCCCCCACTTTTCATGTTGTTTTTCCCTTGTTGGTGTGTTTTTCCTTCCTTAGATGCCCACTAGGCTAGGTTGCCAATGGTGGCAAGGTGTACTAAGATGTCTTGTGCATTTCTTTTCAATGAATTCGTTGAAGGGTGACTGAGATTATGTAAAGAGACAGATTATGATGATAGTGACTCTAAAACTCATCCAAAATCAAAGTAGATTTTGGAAAGCCAAACATAGAAAACTTGAGAGTAGATAAGCTTGAAAATGATGGATTCCCTTTTATTGGTTTAGAATTATATATAGTGGGGACATATTAATTGGAAATGTGAGTTCACATCCTTTTGATGCAAGAAAATATGTACAATAGAAGGCATTGTTTCAGATTTTGTCATAAATCCACATGCTTTTCCTTCAAGACAACTTAAAATGTAAACCATAAACCATTACAACTAACTTTAAATGTAATATACACATTTAATTGAGGCATATATTAAGTAATATACACATTTACATGTATTCATTTCTCATAATTTTGGTCACTCAAAAAATACACTAAGTCAATAATAAATATTGAAATAGTGATGGAAGAACATCTTGAAAATCCTCCCATTTCTCAATACTTGTAGAAATACATGCAGGGAAATAATTCTCCCATTTGCAGCCCATATCATGAAATATATTGTACAAGAAGAAACAAAAGGAGTTGTTGACCAGTTTGATTTCTCTAATCCACCTCAGGTGGCCCAGTTATTTGCATTCCAAAATGATTCAAAACATGTACATCCCATGCTCCCTTGGAAACACATGGGTAATAGCCTCTTTGTGGTTGTGTACTCTAATTGAAATTTGGTCCCCAAAAAAACCTGCAAACACCTAACAATTTCAAAAATGGACTCACATAAAAATCATTAAAAGACCAATAATTGATTAATGTCAGACATACACCTTCTAACAAGTTCTTAGGAGAAAAGAAGTGTCAAACTCAAGGTATAAGTTGCTGCCACCTTTAGAAACTAGAGAATTTTTTGCTTATTATTGTCAAAACCAAATTGTGATTGTCAACCAAGCCACGAAGAACATGAATTCAAAGAAGGGTTTATGATGCTATATCTTGGAATTATTCACTATTTCTTTTGCAATGAGGTATCTTAGAAAGACAAAAATCATTTTCATTTGCACAAAATTTTCCCTTTTTTATTTCTTAGAAAGGTAAATGGTATGAATGAATGGAAACTTGTATTAACAACTATGTCAAGTCACTTGAATTTATCTAAGCACATGATAAAGGTGAATTTTTTATGGCACAAAAAAATTAATGGAAAGTTCCATTAACATTGATGAAATCTCTTAGGTTTTCCAAATTAGTTGAAAATAAAAATTTTCCCACAACCATCACTAATAATGAATTTGCATCTATTATGTCATGTTTTCAATTTTTTATCTTCAAGCTCCTAAAAATTAAACTTTTACATATAGCATCCATCTAATTTAATGTTGAATTATATGTGTAACAATGAAGATTAATAAAATCATCAAGTGATTGGTCTATAAATTGTTAAAACAAAACAAAAAACTCAATATAAACATCTACCTAAAATGAAATAGAGTTAATTCCACTAGCCATGCTGGAATTGGACTACTATGAGCATTGAAAATAGAATTCATAAGAAAATTTGTGTTAAGTTGATGTCGTTTATATAGGTTTAAACATGAATCCATCGCTATTATGTCATTTTTTTCATTTTTTCCTTCAAACTCATAAAAATTAAACTTTTTTATGCAACACCCATCTAATTCAATGTTGAATTTTATGTCCAATTGTTATGATTAATAAAATTATGAAATAAATTTATTTTATATTGTCAAAAATAAACAAATATACTAAATATAAACATTTAAATATTACCAAAATGAATATATTACTTGAGATAATGTAAAATGATGTAGAAACTTCAAAATATCTTCTTCTACATTGTCTAGCATACAAGTTGGTGGTAAAAAGGTGATGGATCAAGCATAGATTGGTACAACAGGGTCAACTACATTAAAAGGCATTTATGAGTCAGATAAAGCATTGAACTAAACAAATGCGTAAGCATGTGGGCTTTCATCATGGGGTCAACCCCTATTTTACCATTTCAAGGTAAAAACACATTTGGCCCTCACCAAATTTGGCTAGCACCAAATGTTTTCCAAATATAGAGATGAAGGGAATGAGACTTGAAATAGAGAGAGAGGGGATAGGAGTGAGAGAGATTAGTCTAGGTAGCATGGTAGGGAGTGGGAACTAAGAGAGATAGATTCTTGAGAGGGATAGAGATTTATCCAATTAGGGTGGGGAAAGACTTGACAATGGGAGAGGGGTTGGGAGGGATGAGACCTAAGAGATACAAAAATACCAAAGGGGGAGAGAGAGAGGGAGTGTGGGAAAGGGGGTTGGAGTGAAATAGATTTGTCTAGGTAGGGTGGGAGGTACGCGAGACCTGACAGAGAGGGATTGTGAGAGAGGGGATTAGAGTGAGACAAATTAGTCTAGGTAGTGTGAGAGGGAGTGAGACTTGAGAGAGAGACTTGAGAGGGAGAGAGAGTTATTTAGTTAGGGTGGGGGTGAAGACCCAAAAGAGGGAGTGGGAGAGAGAGGGAGTGGGAGAAAGAGGGATGGAAGACATAATCCCTCAACCCTAAACCCTTAAAAATAAATCCTTAAACCATCCACCCTCTACCCTCAACACAATACCCTCTACCCTCAACCCTAATTTCTTAACCCTATACCTTCAACCCTTAAACCCTTAAACCCAACTAAACTCTCTACCCTAATCCCTCCACCCTATACCGTCAACCCTTAAACCCTTAAATCCTCAACCCTAAACCATCAACCCTCAACCCTTAAACCCATTTAAACCCAGCTAAACTCTCCACCCTAACCCTAAATCCTAAACCCTAAAACCTCTACCCTTAACCCTTAAATCGTCTACCCTCTACCCTTAACCCTTAACTCTCTACCCTCAAACTTAAACCATCAAAAATCTCTCTCTCTACCCTCAACCCTCAACCCTAAAACCCTCAACCCCCAACCCTCTACCCTTAACCCTTAAACCCTAAGCCCTTAAACCCTCTACCCTTAAATCGTAAACTGTAAACCCTAAACCCTTAACCCTTAAACCCTCTACCCTCTACCCTCAACCCTAAACCCTCAACCCCCCTCTCTCTCAACCCTACACCCTCTACCCTTAAATCCTAAACCCTAAACCATCTACCCTTAACCCTTACACCCTAAACCCTTAAACCGTCTACCCTCTACTCTTACCCATCTACCCTCAACCCTCAACCCTCTCTCTCTCTACCCTCTACCCTCTACCCTTAACCCTTAAACTATAAAACCTTAAACCCTCTACCCTTAAATTGTAAACCCTAAACCATAAACCCTTAAATCCTATACACTAAACCCTCTACCCTCTACCCTCTACCCTTAACCCTTATTCATCTGCCCTCTACCCTAAACCCTCTACCCCCTTCTCTCCCTCTACCCTCTACCCTCTACCCTCTACCCTTAATCATAAAACCCTCAAACCTCAACCCTCTACCCTTAACCCTTAAACCCTCTACCCTTAAACCGTAAACTGTAAACCATAAACCCTCTACACTTAACCCTTAAACCGTCTACCCTCTACCCTTAACCCTCTACACTCTACCCTCAACCATAAACTCCTCAACCCTCAACTCAACCTCAACACTCAACCTCAACTCCTCAACACTCAACCCTCAACCTCAACCTTTAAACCCTAAAACTCCTCAACCCTCTACCCTACTACCTTAACCCTTAAACCCTAAACCCTTAAACCCTCTACCCTTAAACCATAAACCCTAAACCCTCTACCCTTAACCTGTAAATCATCTACCCTCTAACCTTAACCCTTTACACTCTACCCTCTACCCTCAACCCTCAACCCTCAACCCTCAACCCTCTCTCTCTCTACCCTCTATCCTTAACCCTTAAACCCTAAACCCTTAAACCTTCTACCCTTAAGCCATAAACCCTTAAATTGTGTACTCTCTACCCTCAACCCTAAACCCTGAGAGAGCCCTAGAGGAGATACCTAAGAGAGAGAGGGGGTGGGAGGGAGATACCTGAGAGAGGGAGAGAAAGGGAGGGGGTGGGAGGGAGGGAGATACTTGAGCTAGAGGGAGATACCTGAGCTAGAGGGAGAGAGAGAGGGAGAGGGTGGGAGGAGAGGAGGCCCAGAGAGAGAGATAGAGAGGAGGTGGGAGGAGACACCTGAGCTAGGAGGAGATAGAGAGGGAGGGTGGGAGGAGAGGAGGCCTAGACAGAGACTCCAGGAGGAGTGAGAGAGAGATGGGAGGAGAGATAGAGAGGAGGGGCTGGGGAGACACCGAGGAGAGAGAGAGGAGAGGAGGGTGGGAGGGAGACAACCTGATAGAGAGAGAGGGGAGAGAGAGGATGGGGTGAGAGGGAGAGGGAGTCTCTGAGAGAGATGGAGGGAGGAGAGAGAGAGAGGGAGATACTTGAGAGAGAGAGAGAGAGAGAGGGAGGGGTGGGAGGGAGATAACGCAGAGAGAGGGAGAGAGAGGGAGGGGGTGGGAGGGAGAAACCTAAGAGAGAGGGAGTGGGAGAGAGGGTGGGAGCGAGAGACCTGAGAGAGAGGGAGAGAGAGGGAGAGGGGTGGGAGGGAGAAACCTAAGAGAGAGGGAGTGGGAGAGAGGGTGGGAGCGAGAGACCTGAGAGAGAGGGAGAGGGAGATAGAGTGGGAGAGAGGCGGTGGGAGGGAGAGACCCAAGAGAGTAGGAGAGAGAGGGAGTGGGAGATAGAGGGATGGGAGAGAGATACATGAGAGACCTAAGAGAAAGGGAGATAGAGAGACGTCCAAGGAGATAGAGGAGGGAGTGGGAGAGAGAGAGAGAGGGGTGGGAGGGAGATACCTAAGAGAGAGGGAGAGAGAGAGAGAGAGACATTAATAGGGATAAAGGGAGTGAGAGAGAGAGGCAGTGGGAGAGAGATAAAGGGCATGAGAGAGAGGGACCTAAGAGAGAGGGGGATAAGTGGTGGAAGGGAGATACTTGAGAGAGAGAGATAGAGGGAGTAAGAGAGGGAGAGAGTGGCAGATAGATAGAGGAAGTGATTGTGAGAGGGAGAGGGGTAGAAGGGGGAGACTTGACAAAGAGAGAGAGGGAGAGGGTAGGAGGAGATGCCAGAGAGAGAGATAGAGATTGGGAGAGGGAGAGACTTGAGAGAGAGGAGAGACAAGTGGGAGAGAGATAGAGGGAGTGAGAGAGAGAGAGATAGGGATTAGGAGAGAGGAGGGAGAGGATTAGGAGGAGAGACTTGAGAAGAGACTTGAGAGAGAGGAGAGGGAATTAGGAGGGAGAATTGAGAGAGAGAGAGAGAGGGAGGGGGTGGGAGGGAGAGAATTGAGAGAGAGGGAGAGATATAGGGAGTGAGAGATGGAGAGGGAGTGAGAGAGAGAGGGAGTGTGTGTGTGAGAGAGAGAGAGAGAAGTGGGAGGGAGATACCTAAGAGAGAGAGAGGTGGGAGGGAGATACCTGAGAGAGAGAGAGAGAGAGAGATGGAGAGAGATAGAGGGGGTGAGTGAGAGAGAGGGAGTGGGAGAGAGATAGAGGGAGTGAATGAGATACTTGAGTGAGGGAGAGGGGGTAGGAGGGAGAGACTTGACAGAGAGAGATAGAGAGAGAAAGATAATGACCTAAGAGAGGGAGATGGAGTGAGAGACAAAAATACTAGAGGAGGGAAGAGAGAGGGAGTGTGAGAAAGGGTGTTGGGGTGAGATAGATTTATCTAGGTAGGGTGGGAGGGAACGAGACCTCAGAGGGGGGATTGGAGTGAGAGAGAGAGTAGTCTAGGTAGTGTGGGAGGGAGTGAGACCTAAGAGAGAGAGAGAGAGAGACTTTAGAGGGATAGAGAGTTATCCAATTAGGGTAAGGAGGCAGAGAGCATATGAAAGGTGAAACCTCAACTATCCATCTATGATCATAAACCGCACGCTCTCATCATTATCAAAGTGGTCGACCAAAGAGAGGGGAGAGTTATATTTTTCAAAGCAGGTCATTTTGCGAGCACCAAATTTGGCGCTCGCCAAATGACCTGCTTTGGATGAGTGAATTGATAGGATTTTCCAAATGTCCTCATATTTTCATTTGTGCTCACCATCACATTTGCACGTATTTCAATGCAAGTTTATAAAAATTTTATGATGGCGTTAACCTCTCTCTTAGCTATCTAAATATATAATTCTTTTTTTGTTTTGATTCAATTAAGGTTTTGATCCATAACTCCTATTATAAATGCCTTCATTTTTGGTCAAAAACCAACATGTGCTAGTTTTAGGATATATTTTTACTCATTCATCGAAATGTGAAAAAAGTTACATTTTTTAAAACTATACACCATTTGACACATGATGAAAAAATCAATTTTCTATTAGTTTTCAAAAAATTTAAGGGGGAGCACACTCAAATTTGAGTTTTCCAACATGTGTACACTTTCAAAATTCATAAAATATTATATATTCATTAAAAAAATTATCCAAAAGAATGAGGATAAACTACATGGTGTTAGCTAGTTTCTCAATGTTTGGAATTTTGAAATTCTAAAAAAATGTTAATAAAAAAGGGGGGAGCCCTCAGGTGCTATGCTATTTTTTTTATAAAAAATAGTACCTATTTTGGGCCCCCCTTTTTGAGACCCTTAATCTTCATTAATTTCAAAAATAATTAGTAGCTTGGAAACTAGTCTTAGAGAACTTCAACACTTGTTCTTGTTGCATCTTGAAATTTTCAGCATAACTATCTTCATTTTCTTGTGCAGATAAGATTTTGTTGATTTCAAAAAAAATAAAAAAGTGTCATCTTAAGAGCCAAAATTGTGTCACACATCCATTCACTTACCCAAATAGTGAACACAAAGGAAGAATGACACATAGAGAGTGAAAGAAAAGGAAAATACTTTGGGTCAACATGGAAGAGACTTAGATGTCCCAATGTCTTGCATCACCCCCAAAAGGAAAACACAAGACAAAAGAAAAGACAATGCTTATGAAAAATAGAAGAATGTCATGATAGACTCGCTTCATTTGTATCCTTGCACTAGTGGAGTAACAAGGGTCATCCAAATAAATCTCACAAACATAAAGACATTCCAAGCAACATGATATGGGGGATCACATTACGTACATGAAATTATAAAGAACATAAAAATAAAAGAAAGAAAGTATGTCACATGTGAACCAACCTAAATAAATTCATTTGCATCCCAATCTTGATCATCATATATGGAAGGTGGATAACTAGCCAAAGGGACTACAACGTCATACTAGGACAAGCACTAGGTTCAACATGTGGTGGGTCACTATTTTTAGGAGAATCACCACGATTGCCCCCATATAAATTCATCGAAGTGGAAAACAAAAAATTTAATTCATTATGCACTTCATCAATATTACCAATCTCATCATCATAATCCAATTTAATCACAACAAGAGGTCTAATGACAATGTCCATTTTATGTTTTGTTGGCAAACCAACGATAGACAACTGAGAGGGGGGTGAATCAGTTGTTGCTAAAATCAAACTTATACAACATTAAGTAATCCTTATATCATAGATCTGATAATTAATAGTGCAAGCATAAGAAAAACACATCAGAGACACATGAACACCAAGATTTTATATGTGGAAAGCCTGTTAGGGGAAAAACCACGGTGGATGTTAGTCCACAAGATTATACCCTGTTAGAATTATAATGAAGAATAAAAAGAGAATGCACTTGCATTCAGGCACACTACCTAGAGCACACTGCTCAAAGGGAAGGTTCGCTGCCTTACATACAGTAATCAGATTAAATCCATCTGATGAATTTGAACTAAGAGAATAGCTTTTGCAAAAGCTCAATTACTTTTCTTGTTAGGCACACAAAACTTCTTCAAACTCTTCCACACTCTGCTCTGAATGATCTAGCCTTTATTTTCACTTGTACATCACTTGTACACTTGAGCACTCCTCCTAAATGAGGAAAACTCTATTGTATATATATCTACTACATGGATTTGCATCCACTATTCAGTCGGCCACAAATAAAGAATAAATTGCAACTGTTGGCCTTGATACATCAATAAATCTCAATGCGTACCAACACAAGTTAGTCACAACATATTGAGGACCCAAACAAACTTCTCCAAATATTCCAAACAATAAAATATTAATCCTCATGGATCTGCAACACGCTAACACCACAATGTCGGCCAAGAACATGAACACTCGGGCACATATCCGAAAAATCTCTTATCACAAACACTCCAATCACTAAGGACATACAAGAAGGATAGAGTACGATCTAGACTCATCCATGAATGTCATAGGTACATGTGCAACACATGAGATTACGATAATTTCATCCGCTTTGACCAGGAACACCATCTATAGAAACTAAATAACTGTAGGCACACATATCTTCATAACTTCCACAAAACTTTATGCGAACCTTTGAAACTTTCAAACAACATACTAGAAAGGTTGAACAAAAAACCCTTTGAAGCGCACCTTTAGATCTTCAACACATAGAGCTTTCCAACATTTTGACCTTCTCAGCTCCACTAACTGATTATACTATATTTATTACAATTTTCTCAATCTCCTCGACATATACAGCCTTAATCAGATTAAAATGCTAATAGTGTTGACATCAATGACAACAATATATCAGCAACACAACCACAACATCCAATAATATCCCCCTTTGGCATTGATGACAACACATGATGTGAAAAATAATACCATCAACCCAACTAACTCTTCTTCAACAATCTCCCTCTGAGATTGTGCAATTTTTTCTTGTTTCCTTCATTGCTCTTGTTTCCCATTTTTTTTTCGCATTGCTTCTCTCCCCCTTTGACATCAATGGAAAAGGTACATATTCCCTGATTTCAATTTTGAAAACATGCGACTACTCCCCCTGAGTAGCAGTCACCACAACAGCAATCTGGAATATGATATAGCAATGAATTCATAGAATGATGCAAATACCTACATCTTAGTTCTAATTAGGAAGGGAAATTACCCCTAACTTGCCTCTGAGGTACTCAAAAGTAACATTAGGCAATGACTCTGTAAAGATATCTAAAATTTGAACTTTGGTAGGTATGTACTCCAGTCTGACTTCTTTGTCACTTACTTTGTCTCTCAAGAAGTGATACTTGATGGATATATGCTTTGTCTTTGAATGCAATACTGGATTCTTAGAAATATTAATGGCGCTTGAATTTTCATAGAATATAGCAATGGGCTCTTCATACTCAATTATGACATATCTCAACATTTGCTTCATCCATAATAATTGGGTACAACTGTTTGTAGCAACAATGTACTCTGCCTCAACAGTAGATAATGAAACTGAGTTTTTTATTTTGCTTAACCAAGATACTAGCTTCTTACCTAAGAAGAATGGACCACCA
Source organism: Sequoiadendron giganteum (assembly GCA_007115665.2). Taxonomy (NCBI): domain Eukaryota; kingdom Viridiplantae; phylum Streptophyta; class Pinopsida; order Cupressales; family Cupressaceae; genus Sequoiadendron; species Sequoiadendron giganteum. The sequence goes on from CM021102.1 coordinate 126,131,301, forward strand.
TTGGTACTCTTCTTGTCACCTACATCTCCTTCCCAATCAGCATCAGTAAAAGAACTTAGAGTAAGATAATCATTCTTAGGATACCAAAGACCAAGATCAACCGTCCCTTTCATATATCTGAATATTCTTTTCACAATAGTCACATGGGACTCTTTAGGATCAACTTGAAATCTAGCAACCATGCACACAACATTCATTATGTCTGGCCTAGTCTGAGTCAAGTAGAGTAGTCCACCAATCATTGACCTGTATCTTGTCTGATTTTCTTTGGGAGTATCATCTGTCTATGTAAGTTTGCATCCGGTCACCATAGGTGTACCAACTGGTTTTGAATCTTCCATTCCAAAAAAAATCAGTAATTATTTCACATACTTAGATTGAGATACAAAGATTCCATCATCTAACTAAGTAATTTTCAATCCTACAAAGAATTTTAGCTCTCCTATCATTTACATTTCAAATTCACTTTTCATTTCATTGGCAAACGTCATACACAAATCATCATCACCTTCAAAGATAATATCATCAACAAAGACTTCAATGATCAATTCTTTGCTCTGATCCAATTTGAAATACAAATTGTTGTTAGCAGTACCTTTATTGAATCCAAGTTTCAACAAAAAATTGTCCAATCTAGTATACCAAGCTCTGGGGGCTTGTTTTAGTCCATAAAGGGCTTTCTTCAATCGACATACCATGTCCTTTTCATCAGTCAACTAAAATCCATTTGGTTGATCAACATAAACTTCTTCTTCTAGTTCACCATTCAAAAATGTTGACTTCACATCCATCTGATAAACTTTGTAGTTCTTGAAAGTAGCATAAGCAAGAAGTAGTTTAACAACCTCAATTCTAGCAACAGGAGCAAAAGTTTCTTCAAAATCAATACCTTCCATATATGAGTAACCTTTGCACACCAATCTTTCTTTGTTTCTAACCACATCACCTTGTTCATTCAGGTTATTTCGAAACACCCACTTGGTTCTAGTCACATTTTTGTTCTAAGGTCTAGGAAAAAGATCCCATGTATTATTCTTCTATATCTGCAACAGTTCTTCTTTCATGGCTTCCATCTAGTGTTCATCCTTGCATGCTTCACTTATATTTCTAGGTTCAGCTTTAGAAATTAGACAATATTCTTCTAGTTTGCATACCTTTGGTTTTATCTCCTATGATTTGACTATCAGAATGATTTCTTCTCACATACTTAGGAGTTTTGAATTTTTCTCTTACCTCTTGTTCTTGTGATCTTTCTTCTACACTTTTGCTTGCTTTTGCTTCTTGATTTCCTTGATTCACTGGAACAATCTGAAGTTGATTCTGTGTCTGAGCATCATTGTCAGAATCATCATAGTCATTGATTCTGGATGATTTACCAATATCTTCATCAACCTTAACATTTTCACTTTCAACCACTTTCTTCAACTTTTTATTAAAGAACCGGTAAGCTTTTCTTTTAGTAGAGTATCTTAGGAAGATTCCTTCATCACTTCTAGCATCAAACTTACCTATATCATCATCTCTCTTGATGTAGCATTTTCTTCCAATTTTTTTGAAGTATTTGACAATAGGCTTATAACCAAACCATAGCTCAAAATGTGTCTTACCAAAGTTACTGCTGACATTCACCCTGTTAATAGTATACACAATAGTACTTACAACTTCTCTCCAGTAGAAATGAGGAACATTTTCTTCCAGCATCATGGTTCTAGCAATGTCTAGAATGGTTATGTTATTTCTTTCAACAACTCCATTCTGTTGAGGGGTCCGGGGAGCATATAGTTGTCTTTGAATTCCATGCTCTTCACAAAAAGAATTGAATTCCCATGAAGTAAATTCACCACCTCTATCTGACCTTAGACATTTGATCTTTTGACCTGTCTCATTCTTTTCCATAGCTTTAAAACTTTTGAACTTTTCTAATGCTTCATGTTTTTCTCTCAAGAAAGTGACCCATATCATTCTGGAATAATCATCAATGAGTAACATAAAGTACCTTTCACCTGTAGGATTCTGATTCTCGAAGGACCACATAGATCAGTGTGTATCAAATCTAGTACTCCATTAGAGTTGTATTGTTTGCTCCAGAAGGAATTTCTTGTTTGCTTTCCCATATGACATTCCTTGCACATAGTGTTAGTAGGCTTCACTAACTTAGGTAAATCTTTGACTGCTTGAGTAGAACTTATCTTGAAAATGTTATCAAATTTCACATGACATAACCTCTTATGCCATAACTAACTTACATCAATTTGAGCAATCAAACAACTTTGACTAGCAATACTTAGATGAAATATATTACCTTTTGTCTTTGTTCCTGAAGCAATTATATTTCCTGAACTTCCTGTTATTTTGCACTTACCATTCTTGAACTGCAGATTTTAGCCTTTTTCTACCATTTATCCAACACTCAACAAGTTATGTTTTAGACCTTCTACATAAAGAACATCATCAGTATTGTGCTTACCACCAAAAGAAATAGTGCCTCTACCACAAATCACACAAGAAGCATTGTCACCGAATCTCACTACACCACCATCATAGTTTTCCAAGCTTACAAATTTTCTTTTGTCACCAGTGATATGATGTGAGCATCCCCTATCAATTACCCACTTATATTTCTCTTCAACTTTGGTTGCAAGAGCTTTCTCAACATTTACATTACTAGCAGATTCACACCTGACCATTTTCTTTGATAGAAATAAATACCCATTCATCTTCATTTCTAGTTTCTTTATCAGATTCTTCATTAGTTACACCTTCTTCAAAATAATAGCACTTTCTTTGAAATCTAGTATTCTCGGGCTTATATTTTGAAACTCTTTTAGGACATCTAGAAGCAAAATGACCTGTCTTATTGCAAGAAAATAATTTAATAGGTAACTTTCCTTTGTACTTACCATGACCTCTTGATTCTCTTTTCACAATCAATGCTTCTAGTTCTTCCAATTCCCTTTTTTCATCTTCAATCTGCTTCATCTCATCTTCATATCTGGATGTTCTCTGGGAACTCTCTCCTGAATCATCTCTTTTTCTTGGATACAGTCGCCTTGAAAGAAGATTTAGTCTTAGGAGCAGACTCACCAAATTCACTTAATTCAAATGCAGCAAGTTTTCCAATCAACATTTCTTTTGTAATATTTTTCATTGTTCTGAGTTCATCAATAGCGTGATATTTTGTCTTGTAGGAAGGGGGCACAGATCTAAGTATCTTAGCCACAATTTCATCATCATTCATAGTTCCACCAACACATCTAATATCCTTCACCAATTCATTTATCTTATGCGAGAAGGAAAACATGTTCTCATCTTCACTCATCTTCAAGCTCTCCCATTTTCCTTTTAGACTTTATAGCTTAGCACTTTTCACTAGTGCATCTCCTTCATACAATGTTTTTAGCTTTTTTCAAATCTATTATGCAGTCTTCAATCCCATCACATTTGTCATTTCTAAATTTTTCAAGGCACTCACCAGTGTTTCTATTGACTTGGTATTAATTTTTGCTTGCTTGATCTCATCTTCAGAGGAGGGACCATTCTAAGGAATATTATATGCAATATGTGTCATCTTCTAGAAAGTTTCACCACTGCACCTCAAATGGAATTCCATCCTGACTTTCCATAGAGAGTAGTTTGTACCATCGAATCTAGGACTATCCTTCTTAAATGATGTCATCTCGGATCACCTCAAGCTATTAAGCTTCTTTCAAAGGAACTAGCTCTGATACCAATTGTTGGAAAAACAAGGATAGACAATTGAGAGGGGGGGTGAATCAGTTGTTACCAAAATCAAACTTATAGAACATTAACCAATCCTTATATCATAGATCTGAAAATTAATAGTGCAAGCATAAGAACAACACTTCAGAGAAATATGAACACCAAGATTTTATACATGGAAACCCTATTAGAGGAAAAACCACAGTGGACGTTAGTCCACAAGATTATACCCTGTTAGAATTATAATGAAGAATAAAAAGAGAATGCACTTGCATTCAAGCACATTGCCTAGAGCACACTACTCAAAGGGAAGGCTCACTTCTTTACATACAGTAATCAGATTAAATCCATCTGATGAATTTGAACTGAGAGAATAACGTTTGCAAAAGCCCGATTACAGTTCTTGTTAGGCACACAAAACTTCTTCAAAATTTTCCACACTCTTCTTTGAATGATCTCACATTTATTTTCACTTGTACATCACTTGTACACTTGAGCACTCCTCCTAAATGAGGAAAACAATCTTGTATATATATCTGCTACATGCATTTGCGTCCACTATTTAGTTGGCCACAAATAAAGAATAGATTACAACTGTCAGCCTTGATACATCAATAAATTTCAATGCGTACCAACACAAGTCAATCACAACATAGTGAGGACCCAAACAAACATCTCCAAATATTCCAAACAATAAAATATTAATCCTCATGGATCCACAACACACTAACACCACAATGTCGGCCAAGAACATGAACACTCGGGCACATATCAGAAAAATCTTCGATCACGAACATTCCAATCACTACGGACGTACAACAAGGATAGAGTACGATCTACAATTATCCATGAATGACATAGGTACATGTGCAACACATGAGATTACCATAATTTCATCCACTTTGACCAAGAACACCATCTACAGAAATTGAATAACTGTAGGCACACAGATCTTCATAACTTCCACAAAACTTTATGCGAACCTCTCAAACTTTCAGAAAACATACTAGAAAGGTCTAACAACAAACCCTTTGAAGTACACCTTCATATCTTCAATGCACAGAGCTTTCTAACATTCTGACCTTCTCAGCTCCACTAGCTGCTCATACTATATTTATTACAATTTTCTCAATCTCCTCGACATATACAACCTTAAGCATATTAAAAAGCTAATAGTGTTGACATCAATGAAATCAATATATTAGAAACACAACCACAACATCCAACATGTTCTTGTTTTTTGTTTTGGTGGAGAAGCTTCATTTTGTGGCGAAGGTGGAGAATCATCATGCTTTGTTTGAGTTGGTTGTTGATCTTGGATCATTGGTTTATTATTTTCTTATAATTGATGAGCATTATGATGTCTACACCTACTCTCTTTATCATTTCAATTTTTTCTTGTGTGGTTTTCAAGTTGTGATGGTGTAGGAGTGGGTTTATCAACCATCAATCTCTTTTCTTCCCTTAGGGGAGGAATGGAAGGGACCTTCACAGGTTGGGAAACCACTTTCTCTTTAGGTTTAAAACTTGTTTGGTTTTGGGAGGCACAAATGGAATTATATGGTTGTCTCTAAGTCTCTTGTAGGATATAGGTGGCGAAATAGCATATTATACTTAGTTTTATTATTGGGAGAGCTTATGGTTCAAGAATAGGTTCATCTACAACAATGGGAGTGGGAGGAACAACTATGGATCTTTCAATTTTATGTGGGATATTGACAAGGGATAACTCCACTGTATGCTTTGCTTTGAAAATTTGATATGATTTAAAGAAGAAATCCCCCTGAGGTGCAATAGGTTCTATAGGTTCGAGCCAAAATAAATCCAATGAAAATTTCCCACGAGAAGACAAAGGATTAAATCCACTATGATGCACTATAAAAATTTGGCTGTCAAATGGAAATTTCAAGCATTTTTGGATGATCAATGGGACAAAATTCATGGATCGTAGCCATGGATAGCCTAATTTCATACGAAATTGATCTGACCTCAAGATGATTGAGAATGATACATTCAATTATTTCAATCCAACTTTTAATGAAATAGTGATCGAATCTATCATAGGGTGAGAAAAACCATCATGTGTTTTGATCCATGCTTTTCATTGCTCATAAAAATATTTGTAAATTTCATGCAAAAATAAGAATTCCTCAATGATCACGTTCTCTACACACATGAGATCAATTAATATCCGATTTGTAGGATTGTCATTGATTCTTCTGGCTACATAAAGAGGACCATCATGTGCGTGTTTAATAATATCCCTATTTAAGAAAGAAATATTAGGAGACAAGTTGGTTTGGCCCTTACAAGGTTGAACTTCAATGAATCCAATCATGGCATGCATATCATCCCCATTATCACTCTTATCACCATCAGTTATATCTTGTATCTTTTTTACATTCATCAAATCATTCTTGTTATCACTAGCTTTCATAAATGAGATGGAATGGTTTGGCATTGGATTGGTAAAGATATGCAAATTTTGGTTGGGCAGGGCAGCGGATTAATTTCCTTGATCATTAACACCGCCCAAATGGATGTGATTAGAATCAATGAGGTCTTGCACTATATGTTTAAGACATATCCATCATTTTTTAGATCATGTCTAGCTTGTCGATGATAGTGAAAAAAATCATTTGAGTTATAGTTTTGAGGTAAAGCCTTAAGGTGTCAAGAGGTCTAATAGGAGGTAACGTGATTAGGTTCTTGCTCAAGAGTTACAACATAATCAAATGAAGGGTATCAGGTAATGGGGTGAATTGTCTATTCTTATCCCGAAATTGGTATGGATTTGTTTCTATGGTAGCCACTTGAGGTTCAACATGGTGGTTTTACTAAGTTTGATTTATCTTTATAAATCCTTTTTTTTATTTCTTGAATGGTTAAAAATTGTTATGAGGCACGGTTTTAGATTTTTTAGGATGAGTTGAAGTAATTTTCTTAGATGTTGATTAAGTGAGTTCTGATAATTATAGAGAGTTATGCATAAGAATGTAAAGGAAGGAAATTTCATCATCCCAATCTTATCCTAGATTTTTTTCTAAGTTATCAATTAGCATTCTTTGAAGATCAGCATCAGGAAGTTTAATGTTAGTTTGTGAGTAAAGTAATTGATAACGTGTTATAAAATCAGTGACCTTTTCATCTATTTATTTTTACATTGCATCAAATCAGGTAAATCTTAGGACTGATGTGCACTTGGAAATGGTTGAGAAAGGCATCAATAATCTCATTAAATGAGTGGATTTATTTATTCGATAAGGAATAAAACTATTACAAGGTTGCATATTTTAAGTACATGGGAAGGATCTTAGCCAAGAGCTTATATTCAAAAATCAAGTCACTACATAAGGTTGTATATGCTAATACATGGTTGCTAGGATCTCCTTTACCATATTTTTTCTCAAATCTAGGTATCTCTATCCCTTTTGGTATTTTTGTTCTCAATATCTCTAGTGACAATGGGTTTCTTTTAACATATTGTGAAGGTTGTCTATTTTGGTTTTGGTTCAATGTTGCTATTTTTTGTTGAAGGGATGTGAATATTTGCAAAATTTTGTTTATGAAAAAATCATTGGTTATATTTTGCGATGGATGTGAATATGGTGGTGGTGTGTATGTGTTGAGTGGATAACTAAATTACAAGTTTGTGAGAGGCACTGAGTTTGGATATATGATGTTTGAATTCACAAAACTAAAAGGATTCCCAATGGAAATACCCAAAGTTGGAATGATATTATTGGTTGGTTTCATTGTTGTAGTAACAGTAGGATGAGTATATGTAGGAATAGAGGTTATGGTTGTAGGGGGGGACTTGATTTCATCCTTGACTTTGAGTGTATCCCAAATATTTAGCACAACTAGTCATTGTAGGAATATGGTTATCAATAGTGTGAGCTCGACTACACAAAATCTCTAATCCATGGTAATTATCAAGCATGTTCTCCTTATGTTATCTATGATAGGAACAACAATACCAACAATATACTCTTTACTCACCAAGCCTTGAAGTTTTTCTAAGGATTTATCCATTTGTTTCAACTTTTCTTGAGGGATATGAGCAACCAATTTTTTAACATCAGTGTAAGTGGTTGATGGTAAGGTGGCCATAGGACATATGACATCAGGGATGTGGTCCAAAATGGGTTGAATAGTGTCAACACTATGAGTGAAAGAGTTGGAAAATTCAAGATCCGTAGTGGATGTACCAGAATGAGATGCCATGAGTCTCAAACTACATCTCACTAAAGTATTGGAAGTAGGAAACCAGGTTGTGATACGCATACAAGTTTCACCAAACCAAAAGTGTACCCAAAATGGATAAACAAGAATAAATAAAGATAGTAGACACCCAAAACTAGGAAGCATAATGCAAGTATTGAAAATATTGCAATGTTCAAATCTGAAATATGATAATTGACTGATTTTAAGATGAAAAAACCTAAAAATGATTACTTTTGGATGCCTATTTTGATCTTAAACAATGTAATTTATTTCAATAATTGAACTAAATACAAACATCTATAGAAATATGCAATTTTTGAAACTAAAACAGAGATCTGCAAGTATAGGGAAATGAAGCAGACAAAGATAGATATATGCACAAAATTTTGAAAAATCACTTGTACAAGGAAAAGTTCACCCAAGGGTGAATGGGTTCTTACACAGAGTTCTAAAAAATTTAAATCTAAGAATTTGATCTGATATTTAAGCTCATTGTTCCTAACTACAAAGAGATTCTTCAGTAATAGTTTTTCCAGATTTTCTAATTAAATGCATATATAATTTGTATGACAATGTATGAACAAAATGACAATTTTTTGAATGCAATTTTGAATCAAAATATTATATAAATGATTGAAACACACCTTAATGCAAGCTATTATGTAGAATGTATGATATTTTTGGATTTTTATGATTTTAAATGATACAAATATGCAATATCCAATCCTAAATGAAATGCAAAACAAGATAATGTAAAACCTATATCTAGCGTTTCAAGGATCTCCAAATTAGAAAAGTATGATGTAAGTGTTTCAAGTATGTGTAGTTGGTGTTTTCATTGATATCAACAAGCTCTAGTGTTGTCATTGGTGTCAACATTATGAGTTGGAGTTTGTTTCAAGGATGTGTATTTGGTATTAATTTGGTATTGTCTTTCATGATGCTTTGATTAGTTGCATTATGTTGTCATTAGTAAGCTACTAGTGTCAACCTATAGTGTTGCTTTGATAAGCTTTTGTCTATGGATATATGGCTGAGTTGCTAGGTTGTAGTTAGCTTGGTGGAGATGAGGTAGTGTTGAATATGTTGATGATATGTTTTTGGTGCTTGGTTTCCAAGTGCTTTTGAGAATATTTGAATAAAAATAGGAAACAATGTGTTGTAGTTGTGTTTTGTGTTACAGAGTTGCATTCTACTTTGGCTTCACATTTCTTCTATGTTGAATATCTACTTGTGTGGTTTTGATATTTTGATCAAAGGTGTTCAGAGGTATTGCATTTAGAATTTGGTGTGTTGGATCATTGTGCAGAGGAAGGTGTGTTGACCAGTGCATGAACTGAGTTTTACACAGGTGTCTGGGAGAAATGTTTTTTCTCTGCATTTCTCCACAAAGTGGTTTTAGGCCTTATAGATCTAGAAGGATGTTGATAGTGTTTGCATATTTCTTTAGTTGAATTTGTTTGAGGTTTGGTGATTCAAAAATCAGCTTCTTGGGTTATAGTGTATGATAAATTATCTAAATATATTGGGTATGTACATTCTTCAAGTGAAAGTTGTTGTGAAGGAATTTGTTGGATTTCAAAAAAATTGTGGAATATTCTAGCTCATGTTCAAGCATAGTGAGTGGTCCACGAGTCTTCTTTTGGATTTGAGGAAGTGTGTACTTAAAAGTTAATGGTTTTAAGACAAGATCAACCAACCTTGGGTGTTTACAATAATTGCAAAGTTTCTTTCGTGTTTGTGGAAGCGTTGTGTGGCATGTATGAGTGGATTTAGGTCCTAGCTAAGATTTTTTGTGGTCCACCTTCATTCCTTTCCACCATGGGAATGTTTCGGTGCTGACCTAATTTGAATTTGCATGGTTGAGGTACATAGCTAACCTTGGAGAATGTTTTCAAGGTTGAAGATGGTATAAATATGTGTTAAGTTTTTGAGGGATGATGAAATAAATGAGTGTGATGCGAATTACAGAGTTGTAAGGTGTCAATTGTGCAATGGAGTGTGAGCTTTCATGTGTTAGATTATTGGATGTAGTGAGCAAAAGGTGTCTACAATTCTTCAATAAGACTACAACGGTGTTGGTGATATTGTGGTAGAATTTTCTGTTGCATTGAGATGGATTTCTCATTTTAACACTCTGCTCTATCTTCTTTTCTATTCTAGCAGTGATCCTTTCTTTCTTTTGGGCAGTGAGACCTCTATCAATGAGCCCTTTGTAATCGATGTTGATATTGCTTTATATTGTGAGCTAATCCTCATCATGGTTTTTCACATCTTGGGTTTTCCAGGTAAATATGGTGTTTCTTTGTGTATGGTGTTGATTTGGTTTTTTTTTATATTCTTTCATAATTAATCATTCTAACAAATTAAGGGTAAATTGATTTGATGTGGATCTAAATGTTTGTGAGAGTTTTTATGTTTTAAGGTACAACCAATTCACCTGCCTCTCAATTTTCTTGTACATTCAATAATTGGTATCAAAGCAAGGTTCCTTGGAAGAAATCTTAATCGCTTGAGGTAGATCTAGGATGATGCACAAGAAAGATGTTCCTTTGTTTGATGGATCAGATTATGCATTCTACAAGATAAGAATGAAAGGTTTTTTGGTTTCTCTTGGATTTGAAATTTGGAAGTCTATTGAGACTTGATATACTATACCTACAAATGGTCCATAGAATAATGATGAGATCAAGGCCTATGAAATCAATGGAAAAGAAAGATATGCTATCTTAAGTGGTCTTTCTAATTGTGAATTAGAAAAAGTTATGAATCTAAAAACTGCTAGAGAAATTTGGTAAAGTTATAAAGCATTTATGAAGGAGATGATACGGTCAAGCAAGCTAAGATGTAGAATTTGAAGATCATGTTTGAGATCCTAAAAATGTCTAAAGATGAAAACATCACAATCTAATTCCAAAAGGTGGATGAAGTTGTCGACGAAATCAGAGGAATTGGTGGAGAACTGAAAGAATAAGAAGTAGTAAAGAAGGTACTCATAAATCTTCCTAAATCTTATAGTCATCAAGTTTTTTCTATTGAGGAATTGTATAATTTGAATCAATATACTATAGATCAGTTTTATGGTTCTTTAACTACTTTTGAAATGAGAGAATTTGGTACAAGTAATGCAAAAGTTGAGACTTATTTTAAGGCTGGAAAATTAGAGAAGACTGTGGAATTAGATTAGGAGGATCTTGATGATGTGGAATCTAACTTTGTCAGAAGAATAAAAAAGGGTACTGGAACCTATAGAGGTAAGTTCCCTTTCAAATGTTTCAATTGTAGAAAGACAGGTCATTATGCTTCAAGATGTCCAAATAGATCTTTTAATGAAAAAAATAGGGAGAACAAAGGTAAGATTATTAAGTTATTATGTTAGAGAAGATGCAAGTATATTTGATGATGAATCTAGTTATGGGGATGATCAAGATGGTGACTACTTGTTCATGGCTTTAAAAGATGAAACTAATTCTACTAACTCTAAGAGATGTGTGAAGGAAAGTGCTCCAGAAGTAAGTTCTAATATTGAAGGCACCTTGGTGTCTTCTTTTCATGCTAGACAGGAGAAGAACTAATGGATCATTGACAATGGATGCTCTAATCATATGATCAGTGATAAGAGTAATTTTGTTAAACTTGAAAAATATGGAGGACTAATTAGGTTTGGTGATGATACATCTACTAAGATATGTGGAAAAGGTTCAATCAATTTTGATGGAAATAATACTGATGATGTTCTTTATGTTAAGGGTTATGACATAACCTCTTGAGTGTTGGTTAAATTTGTAGCAAAGGATGAAATCTTATGTTTCAGGATGATGGTTGTGAGATCAAAAGAGGCTCTAGAACTATGATTGTTGTTGGAAGAAGGATAGATGGAAATGTCTATCAGCTCAAAGGTGTTGATGGTTATTATTTCATGAATCCGATTAATGAGAGTTGGTTATGGAATAGAAGAATGTGTCACATCAATTTTGATAGTCTAGTGAGAATAAGTTTAGTTCAAGCTGTGAGAGATCTACCAAGATTACAAAGCCTATCAATGTTGTTTATAAGGAATGTCAAGTTGGAAAGAAAGAAAGGAGAATTTTCAAAGTCAAAGAACAATCTTCTACCAGACTATTGGAATTGGTGCATACAGATCTTTGTGGTTCTACTAGAGTAAGAAGTCTGCAAGGTAACAAATATTTTATTGTATTGATTGATGGTTATTCTAGAATGACATGGGTTACTTTTCTCAAAGAAAAATTAGAAGCCCTAGATAAGTTTAAATCATTCAAAGTTATGGTTGAGAATGAAATGGACATGAAAATTAAGTGCTTGAGGTCTAACAGAGGTGGATATTTCACCTACAATGAATTCAATATCTTTTTTTGAGAATCATGGGATAAAGATGCATTTATCTACCCCTAGGACTCCTTAGTAGAATGGAGTGGTTGAAAGAAAGAATAGGACTATTCAAAAAGCTACAAGGACAGTGATGAAAAAATTAAATCTACTAGAATTCTACTAGAGAGAAGTAATTCATACTATTTTTTGCATACTTAACAGAGTGAAAGCAAGAGAAAACAACCCAAAGGCTCCTTATGAGCTATGGTATGGAATGATTCTTACTGTCAAATACTTTAGAGTGTTTGGAAGTAAATGTTATATCAAAAGAGATGAAGAAAACTTAGGAAATATTGATGTAAGGTTTGATGAAGGTATAATCCGATTGGATATTCTCTAAAAGAAAAGTTTATTGGTGCTACAACAAGAGGCTAAGAAAGATTTTTGAGAGTGCAAGTGTTAAAGTTTATGAAGACCTACAAAAGAATTTAGTGGTGATAGATAAATATGAATCAGATGAGTCTTCTTTCAGAGAAGAAGAAAAGATATTGAAAAATAATTACAAATTAAAGAGGAAGAAGGTCCAATTTTTTTTCTAAAACTCCTAAGCATGTGTAAAAGAATCATTTTGAAGAATAAATCATTGGTGATAAGAGAAAAGGTGTACTAACAAGAAGGAAAGTTATTGAAGAACAGGTAAATCTATGTTTACTTTTTGAAGTTGAACCTAAAACAGTGATTGAAGAATGCAAGGATGAGTATTGGATCAAGGCTATGGAAGAAGAACTAATGCATATTGAGAAGAACTGGACTTGTGAACTTATCACAAGACTAGCAAACAACAATGTGATTGGAACTAAGTGGGTATTCCAAAACAAACTAAATGAGAGTGGATAAGTGGTAGGAAATAATCCAAGGCTTGTATGTAAAGGCTACTCACAAGTAGAAGGAATAGACTTTGAGGAAACATTTTCTCTGGTGACAAGAATGGAAGTTATCCTGGGATGTTTTTGGCTTTTGCAACACATAAGGATTTAAAAGTATATCAATTGGATGTGAAGTTCACTTTCTTGAATGGATAATTGGAAGAAGAGGTATACATAGAACAAGTTGAAGGATTTCAGTTATCACATAAATTGGATATGGTTTGTAGAGTGAAGAAGGAATTATATGGGTTGAAGAAAGCTCCCAGAGCTTGGTATGCAAGGTTAGATAGGTACTTATTACAACAAGGATTCAATAAAGGTACAGTGGATAAAAATATTTACTTCAAAGTTGAAAAAGATCAAATTTTGATTGTGGTTGTATATGTTGATGACATAATTTTTGGAGGAAATGAAGCTATTTGTAAGAAATTTGTAGAAGAGATACAAAAAGAGTTTGAAATGTCTATATTTGGGGAGATGAATTTCTTCCTTGGGATACAAATTAATCAGATAGATAAAGGTATTTTCATTTCACAATCAAAGTATGTCAAGAAACTATTGAAGAAGTTTGGAATGGAAGATTCTAAACTAATATGTACCCCTATGGTTACTAGTTGCAAGCAGAGAAAGAATGATGAATATCCTAAGGCTGATCAAAGCAAGTATAGATCAATGATTAGAGGACCTCTATATCTAACTGCTACTAGATAAGATATCATACATGCAGTTTTTCTTGTGGCTAGATTTCAAGAAGATCCTATAGAGTCACATGTTGCAAAAATAAAGAGGACATTTAGATACATAAAGTGCACTCCAGATCAATGGCTTATGGTATCTAAAGTATATTGACTTTAATCTGAATGCTTACATGGATGCAGATTGGTTTAGTTGTGTAGATGAAAGGAAGCATACAAATGGTGGTGCATTATTTCTTGGATGTAGATTGGTGGCATGGCTAAGCAAGAAACAAGAATTGGTGTCTTTATCTATTTCCGAGGCAAAGTACATTGCAACAACATCTTGATGTGCGCAAATTTTATGGATGAGGGAAAAATTGAAGGATTTCAAAGTGACCTATATGATGAACCAATTTCTATCTTCTATGATAATACAAGTGCTATCAATATTTTAAAGAATCCAGTAATGCATTTAAGGACAAATAATATCTCAATCCGATATCACTTTTTGAGAGAGAAGGTTGTAGATAATGAAGTGAAGCTTGAATATGTGTACAAAGGATCAAGTTGATGGGATATTCACTAAGGCTCTTCCTAAGGATACTTTTAAGTATCTTTGAGATAATTTGGGGGTTATTGCCCCTCATTATTTGAGCTAGATCCATTAGTCCAATTAATCTCAAGATTCATTCTTTGATCTGGACTGATGTTGGTGGCTACCTGTCAGGGGGAGTAGGTATTTGCATTTTTGGTTGTTACAGTTAGGATGAGTGAGAGTTGTAATTGTGTAGGGATTGTTGATTGATGCAATTTGGTGTGTGCTCCTAAGGGGGATTATGTAGAGAAGTAAAGGAAAGGAAGTTTCAGAGTAGTGGTGAATAGTATGATTAGTGTCAAAGGGGGAGAATGAATGCTGAAAATATTTTTCTCTTTTTCATTGATGTCAAAGGGGGAGAGAGTCATGTGAAAAATAAAAGCTACAAAGGGGGAGAGAAAAATATAAAAAAGAAAAGCTTTGGTTATCAAAGGGAGAGAGAGAGTAATGAGCTAGTTGTGTAAGGGGGAGAAAGTAAGAAAAGAGAAGAAGAGCTTCAATATGAAGAGTATTGATGATCAAAGTTGTGTTTGGTGTTGATGGTTTTCACATCATGTGTTTTCATCAATGACCAAGGGGGAGATTGTTGAAAGTATGTCCAATAGATGTTGTCATTGATCTCAACAAAATTTTGTGGTCATAGGTGTAGACAATATGAGTTGGATTATTTTGCAAGGATGTGCAGTTGGTATTGTCTATGATGATGATTTGATTAGTTAAATTATGTTTTCATTAGTAAGCTACAAGTGTTTCTTTGATAATATTTTGTCTATGGATATGTGGTTGAGTTTATAGGCTATAGTTGGCTTGGTGGTGATGTGGTAGTGTTGAAGATGTTGATGATATGTTTTTGGTGCTTGGTTTCAAAGTCCTTTTGAGAAAATTTGAATAAAAAGAGGAAACTGTGTGTTGTAGTAATGTTGTGTGTTATAGATTTACGTTCTAGTTTGCCTCCACATTTCTTTTATGTTGAAGATCTACTTGTGTGGTTTTGATATGTTGACTAGAGGTGTTTAGAGGTATTGCATTCATAATTTGGTGTGTTGGATTGTTGTGTAGAGGAAGGTGTGTTCAATAGTGCATGAACTGAGTTTTGTAGAGGTGTTTGGGAGAAATTTTTTTGCTCTGCATTTCTTCGTGGAGTGGTTTCAGGCCTTACAGACCTGCAAGGGTGTTAATAGTGTCTATATATTTATTCAGTTGAAGTTTGAATTTTGGTGCTTCAGAAGTCAATTCCTTGAGTTATAGTGTATGGTAGAATTGTTTGAATGTATTGGGTGTGTGCGTTCTTCAAGTAAAATTTGTTACAAAGGAATTTGTTGGATTTTAGGATATTTTTGGAATTATTCTAGATTATTTTCAAGAATAGTGTCTGGTTTGCGAGTCATCTTTTGGATTTAAGGAAGCATGTACTTGAAATTTAATGGTGTTAACATAGGTTCGACTAACCTTGGGTGTTTACACTAATTGTGAAGTTGTTTTGGTGTTTTTGGAAGTGTGGCATGATGTGTATGAGTGGATCTAGTTCCTAACTAAGATGTGTTGTGGTCCACCTTCATTCATTTCTACCATGTGAATGTTTGGGTGTCGACCTAATTTGAATTTGCATGATTGAGGTACATAGCCAACCTTGGAGAATGTTTTCAAGATTGAAGATGGTATAACTATGTGTTGAGTTGTTGAGGGATGATTAGATAGATAAATCTGATGTGATTGATGTGAATTGAAGAGTTGTAAGGTGTGAATTTATGCAGTGCAGTGTGATATTTCATGTGTTAGATTACTAGATGCAGTGAGTAGAAGGTATCTACAATTCTTCAATAACATTTTCAAGGTGTTGTTGATGTTGTGGTGAAATTTTCTATTGCATTGAGATAGATTTCTCATTGTAACACTCTTCTATATCTTATTTTCTATTCTGGCAATGAGCCTTTCTTTCTTCTGGGTAGTGAGCCCTCCAGAAATGAGCCCTTTGCAACAGTATTGATATTAATTTATATTGTGAGCTAATCCTCATTGTGGTTTTCCTATCTTGGGCTTTCCACGTAAATCTGGTGTTTCTTTGTGTATGGTGTTGATTTGGTTTTGTTTCTATTATTTACTTTCATTTGATTCACCCCCCTCTTAGTTGTCTTGTGCATTCAATAGTAAGAATGTCAAGTTTACCAAAATGAAAAGATGGGAAAAGGGATACCCACCAAATTTTTATGATTTTGTGTTGTTTCATAAAACCTTAGGGATCTTAATAGGTGCCTTTCCCCACAAATTTCATTAGGAAAGAGATCACAAGGTGTAAATATTGACTTTCAACCTAAATGGTGAGCCTATCACACCTAGATATTAGTCCTTACCTGACAATAGGACAAATCTAAAGCCAAACTAAAATAATCTGCAATGCTCAAATAAATGAACAATAAGACCTAATACTTAAAATACAAATTCCTAAAAATACAGAGACTGTTACGAAACTTTGTAGGTAGATCTAACAAGGGTCTGAATACATGTACCTATCACCAGAAACTTATTTTGAGGTGTGCATGTAGATTCCATTCTAATGTCTAATAAACTTGGTGGAAATCACACAATTTAGGGGAAAACCTAGTTGAACAGTCCACTTGACATTGAAAACACTTTCATTAAATTATCGACCAAGGCTAGTAGGCTTGTGATGGTACTAGAACTGTATATGTCTTTCAAAGACCTAAGGTTACCTAAACTATCCTAGTGAAATTATAACACTTACTATAAAATCATAAAAATGTATAACAGGTAAAGAAGTGAAGATGGTACTTTGGCTACGGGTAACAACACAGTCTGTGATTAAATTGTTGTTAATAGGTAAAATCTTGAAATTGACTGGAAAATGATAATTGAACCTATTATACACCCCAGAGTACTACAAGTTAAATGAATGCAATCATGAACATGAACAAAAAACATTAATTAATTTGATATGAGAATCTATCTTAACTTATTATGCAATTATGAAGTAACTACTTAACATAAATAAAACTATAAATGTAGTGAAGTACAATATCTTGAGTGGCCCTTGCTCAAATGGTTTTTTCCACTAAACTAAACCAAGTCTAAATCTTCAGATCAACTCAATAATATCATCTCAAGATCATTCATTACACATTCCAAAATATCACATGAAATCTTACTCAAAGATTGTATTTAGAAAAACCATGTCTGAAAAATCAACATGTTTGTGTAGTAACAACTAAAAATTGAAAAGTGTTTGATAAGAAAATCCACAACTAAAAGATTAATCAGCTCACTATCCTAAAGAATCAACCACCAACTATATACATGCATGAGGGATTCTATTCAAAACACAATTCTAAACTAAAATCATTAATTAAAACTCTCCTAGATATCAGAGTATAATTAAGATCTAATTATCCTAACTACAATTTAAAATAAATAAGAATCTAAATAGGATTATAACTCTACAATAATAGAACTAAAATGTGGAACATAGAATTAGTTAGGCTAGAATCCTAATGATAACATGGTTCTCATTTTTTAATTCTTGTATTGTTTATCATGATGGTGCATGATTATCTTCATCAGGTGTCTCCATGTTGTAGTTATTGTGTTCAATGTATTCAGGAACATCCCATGTTTCACTGTCTAGGAACTCCTTCAGTTGTGGGTTGTATTCTACAATTGTTGCGAGCTACAATGTTTTCTCAAGCTAAAAGGGGTTAGTTCACAAAAAACATACACAATACTAACTACCATGATTAAACACAGATATTAATCATAATTAATACATATTCATATATAAATCATACAACACCATCGTATCATAATTGTATTTCCATATACTTTAACCAAGTTCAAGGTTTGCATAATAAACATGAAAGATGGAAAATTATAGGAATAATTATCTTGGGAATGTCTTATAAGCAACATAAAGATAACAAAAAACTAGCTAATAAATGGGCTCATCACTCCCCCAACTACCCTTTTTCTTTCCCTCAAGCAAATGAACTGGGTGGATAGATTATAGTGTAGTAAGTTCCATGATAGTATCTACTCCCTTGATCTACTTCAGGTAGAACCCACTATAACATGAAAGCATCCTCATCCTAGTACTTTCAATCTACTCATATTCCTCCATTTTATCACCAGTCAAATGTGGCACTAGATATAGAAGGATGGGTGGTTGGAATGTTAGTGGCATCCAATTCAGTGCTTTTTCAAAAATAATATCCATGTAACTATGCACTCTTTCAAGAATATCCAGGAAGTTGTACATTGAATGTGGCTCTTTCCTCTATAGTTTCAAAGTCAAAAATATCCCATCTATGTTGCACATACTTATAGCTATGATGAACCAATCCAACTGCCAATGTTTGCATTATGTTATAATCTTGCATCCTCAATCTCATGATCTTTCCTCCTAGTCCTCTATACTCCAATAGTTGTAACCATTCATTTATGATAGCATCGGGATTCTTTTATTCCTTCCTTACCTGGGAGAGCAATAGATTTATCTCTCTCCCCATATTCCTCCATAAGTTCACCCTTGAATCCTTCATTCCTAAAGTAGAATGCTAGTGCTCTAACCTATAAATCTCCCACAAACATCAAGGGGTTCCATTCTATTTCCTCAGGCACTACATAGTTATGTAGATAGTACTCACAAAGCTGATCTTTCTTATCTAGTATAGAATCAGCAAAAACATTAAGAAAATCATATTTCCCACTCATTCTAATTGACTAGTTCCTTATTAGCTTGCTAAACTAAAAACAAAAAAAATTATTGCAAAAAAAATGCATAATTTCTTGTCGAGGGTCTTCATCTAATAATTTGGGAAACTTTATCTAGTACCTCCTCCACTCAATCTTTTAAATTGTTTAGCTCATTTTCCTTCCCCTCCAGCACTTTGGTATGCTCAACAATTAGGGTTTATTTTTCTTTTCTATATTTTCCCTTTCTTGTTAAAATTCATTAAATTTCCATAATTGATACCCAAGGGATACATTTATGTGATGAGTCAGAGTCTTTATAGGAGGGGGTCTACTATTCTCTGTTGCAAGTTGTGTATCCCCTATTTTAACTATGGAAAGTTGTGCCAACAGGTCCAGTTTTGCCCCATTTCCATATGTATGGAATTTCTCCTCCATCTCTTGAATATTCATCTCCCTCTCTTTATCCCTTTGCTCATAAGTTTCCACTTATTCTTCTAACTACTTAATTCTTTCTAATGCTTCCTTCAATTCTTTCCTAACATTCCTTTCTTCTAAAAATATTTCTCCATCCCCTAAAGTGTGATCATCACAACCCCCTATGTATTTAAAACCCTCATGGTCAGCGTTGTCTTGGGCTCTCCTCTTGATTTTATAAGAAACAAATATATCCTCTTAATCTGAGTCAGAGGTGGATACATACCATTTTCTTTTGGCAGGAACATGCACCTTTTCAAGAGATTTTTTTTTTTTTTGAGTCAGTGTCAACCAACATAATGTTTTCCTCTTTTGGTTTTCCTATGCTTTCCCTCATAACACCTTTTTGTTTCAACTAGCCTGAATGCCTACGTATAGAAAATGTCTCTTTCTTTGTATCCTTTACCTTCTACACCTTTGAGGGTGTAGAAGGGCTACTTCCCTTTTTCTTAGCTATAGGTGTCTTAGAGGTGGATGGGGTCTTCTTTGTTGCAGGTTTCCTAGATGTTGCAGGTGATTATTCTTGTACATTTTTCTCCTCAGCTTTACCTTGGCCATAGATAGGTGAAGCAGCAGGTGAACCGAGAGGGGTTCCTCTTATAGGTGTAGTTGATAAATCTAGGGTTTCAAGAACTGCAAGTTTCTCAAATATACTATTAATGTCCTAACATTTCACAAAGTCTTCCAAAGATACATGTGGGTATTGAATTCTAAGACTTCTTTTTGTTAATAGGGCTATTAAATAATGATGGGAAAGAGTTGAATAATTCTATTTTCTTTAATATTCGGATCCCATCCTCTTTAACAAGTTGTAGAGGTAATTTGGCACACTAACAAGCTTATTATGATGAAGATGGATTAATAATTTAAAATGCACAGTGTAAAGAAGTGATAACCTACCATCACATGTGAGGTACTTGATGATATATGAGGCACAAGAAGTCCATACCCATGGGAATGAAATTCTCTTAGTACCCTGAGATGATGAATCCAAGTTTTCTCCTCGTTCACAAAACTCTTCTCTTACAACCACTACACCTGCTCGAACTAGAAATTCAGCTCTAGTCCTAGCCAAACTATATACTTGTGCAATTGCTCCTTTTGGTGCATCTACTAATAATCCTTTTACAATGGCTTCATCATGCTGCGATGTAGTTACAAACCTCCTAGTTATATCATCATCAAATTTTGTCGACTTTAGAAAATATTCCAACCACTCCACCCTTGTAAAAATGGGTAACACTAACGCATCTTCCAATATCTATTTATGTACATCTGGCTCCCTTCTAATGATGCTGCCTCCCATGATGATGTATTCTACCTCTAATCAAAAACTCTTCAAGAACTTTGAAAATTCAACCCAAATTTCAATCTCAACAATCTACCAAACCAAGTTATCTATTACTCTTGCATGCACCTTTCCTTTAGAAACTTCAATCACTTTTCCCTTTTCTCCTTTGTTCAGCTTCGATAAGCTTGGAAGGTTTTGAATTAGCTTGAATTTAGGAAATTGTCAACTAGAATCGTCAGGAAAAAGGTTGTAGTTTTAGGTGCAAAACAAGGTATGGAAATTTTTTTTGTACATTTTCTTCTTAGTTCTACATTTGGCTTTTTGGTAGCAGTGGAAACTAAAATTTGGCTTATATATTACCCTTCCCCCCAACTTAAATTCTTGAAGTGTCCTCACTTCAAGGTAGGAAAAATAGGTGAAGGTAATAATTGCAAAGTATGGAAATAGAAGTAACGAATAAAAAGTATGCAAGATTTAATGTAAGTAAATATTGAACATAATAAAAATTTATGCTAATTATGGTTGTGTAGTATGCGTACTTGTCTAGATATAATGAACATAACACCACTCGTGTGAGGTTTATTTGAAGATTATTCATTGTATGATGTTGATTTGACATGAGTTAATTGCAAAGAATGAATGGATGGAGTGTGAAATGTACAAATAATGGAAGTTGAAGTGATAGTCTAAATTCTTGAAATTTGAAACATGCATCATGAATTGAGATGAGAATGCTACATATACCGACATTAAAGGTTTATTTGTTGCATGTGTGATGGAAAAGTGGAGTGAAAAGTTGTAATCTACGATTAATGTTGTGCCAAATTTTGAAATTTCTAATAGATAGTGTTGCAAGTTCCTTCTGCAATAGGTCTCAAACTGAAGTTTGACAAGTCATGTATATTTTTCTATAGGTCCCTACTACAACAGGTCCCTGACTGAAATATAATAGCTTTAATTCATGAAGCTACAATTCCCCACCACAAAATGGAGAATGTTGCAAAATAAATGTGCATCATTGGAATTATGTTGTGTGTACATGTGAGGTCTATTAGTAAGTTAAACTTGTGTGACCTCAGGGGATGAGTTGTCTAGCTCAACCACTAATTCACTTGAAGAACTTGGTACATCTATTGCTGAGTCATCATTGTGTGTTTCTAAACCTGTATTTGGATCACTAACAATACCATACTACTAAATGAGAGAAAGAATGAAATCATCTTTTTGTACTGGTGTCTTATAAAGTTTCAACCTATGGCCATTAACCAATAGTGAGAACTTTACTACATCTATGGTTTCCAACTTGACTGGCCCATTAAGAAAAAATTGACTTATCTTATATGGTCCCAACCATCTAGATTAGAGTTTTCCTTTAAAATATTTATATATTGAATCATACAATAAGGCCCATTCTCTTACATTGAATTCCTTTGTCTTTATGTATTGGTCATGCCACTTTGTCCTTTTTTTTGTATTATCTTTGTATGATGCATTGCTTCCATCCTAATTTCATCCAACCCATTTAAATTATGCAACCTCTATGTTTGTGCTACTGTGAGGTGTTAGAAACCAAGATCACCTGCAGCAATCACCTGTCACATGCAAAAGACATGTAGAACCAAAGAAGATGTTTTGTAAACCTCAAAGTAAAAATGCATTATTGAGAATCAATTATTACAAAGAGATCAATCCTTATGAAGGATATCAAGAAACCCTAAATGAAACCCTAGTGTGCACACTTAATAATTAATCAATTATTAATGTGCCTAAGTTTAGCTTAAGCAACTAAAGGAATAAGTGACTTAATTAATTAACCAGTATGATATAATTAATAAAGTATAATAACTTATTACTCTAACACCCCCCTTAAGATGAACTTAGGAAGAATCTAAAACACTAGAAGAAGATGCATGCAAGTAAGCATGGGTCCCGGCAACAAAGGCCTGATCAAGTACCCATTTACAAATGCAAGAATGAGGTAGAGAAGGAAAACCCAATAGGTCAAAACCCCCCTATAATGAGATGACATGCTACAAAGAAGCACTGGAAGAACACTGTATAGTAACACTGGAACCACAATCTGGCAAGCAAGGAAAGATACTTTTGTCTACAAGAAACCATATCGGAATCATAATGATGCAACATTAGACCCAGTGCCATGGAACACATGAAAACTCCAAACGGGAACAACCCTGGAATCTATGAAGCAACAGTCGATTATTGAATGAATGTGATACTGAAATGAATTGCAAAGATGCAAGGTCCACTCTTTCAACTGCCAAAACATCCAAGTAATCTCCAAAATACCCATCGGGCCAAATCTGGATTAACGATAAACCTGAGATAGATACAAAAAAATGTGCATGGACAAAAACATAGAACTCTTCAATACCTTTCCAATGTCGCAAATATAGCGAAAATCAGAGATCGTGGCAAAAAGTTATGAGCTCGGAAGCATAAAATAAAAATCTGACTTCAAACAGAAATAAATGTAGATAAAAATAAAAATACTATAAAATAAATTGCACCATAGGAAAGTGCTCAGAACCAGCTTTCCAGCGATATCTCGTTTTCCCAATTTTGATACCGTATGCCCAAGTTATACCAAAAAGAAAAAAACTGCTCCTTCAGGGTGAACTGGGGTGAGGAGGGGGCAAAAGAGCATCGTACAAATGTTGACGTCATGCTAATGTCAGTGGTTCACGAGCATAAATTTGATGGCCATCTAGCCATCGCCGCAAAAAAAATGGCCCCCCTGCAAAAAATATTAGGCCCCTGGTCACCCATGTGACTGAGGGTGCAGAGCAGAGGGCTAGGGCGAAGCCCCTGGCCCTCCATAGGACCTTGGCTGGAGCTAAATGGGTCGGGGGCTAGGCGCATAGTGCACAGTCCCCCATATGACTAGAGCAGGTGCATAGGGGACCCACGAGGGCTTCAATGGCCAGCATCGCTGCTAGGGGGAGCCACCAGTGGCGGTGACGAACTAGTGGCCGCCTAGTGGGCGCCCGACGGCGGGCTTCATCAATACTGGCGGTGCAAAAAACAATGCAATTTTTTTATTTTCATGCCTCAGAAACCAACTGCTCCAAAATCGACAATTTGACAAGCGTTTCTAGGGTTTTGGGGTGCTGCGACATGATGGCGACATCCATTTGAGCCCAAAGTGTCCCAAAAAATTGGCTACCCCCAGATCTTACAAAAAAGATGCCTGTGGAAACCCTTGCACTTGAAACTCACTGAAAGGCCATATCTTTAGATCACGAATAGGCAGCTGCAGGTCTGGAGCTCTGATACCATGTTAGAAACCAAGATCACTTATCACATGCAAAAGACATGTAGAACCAAAGAAGATGTTATGGAAACCTCAAATTAAAAATGCATTATTGAGAATCAATTATTACAAAGAGATCAATCCTTATGAATGAGATCAAGAAACCCTAAAAGGGAAACCCTAAATGAAACCCTAGTGTGCACACTTAATAATTAATCAATTATTAATGTGCCTAATTTTAGCTTAAGCAACTAAAGGAATAAGTGACTTAATTAATTAACCAGTATGATATAATTAATTAAATATAATAAATTATTACTCTAACATGAGGTCCATTTCTAGTTCCACTATTGTTCTGAGTTTTTTATACTCAAACTCTATTGGGAAAACTACTTTTTTTTATATACTAGCTCATAGGGGGTGAAACCAATAGTTGTTTTCCATGTAGTTTTGTATGCCCATACTGCCTCTGGTAATCTAGCAGCCTAATATTTTCTATGTAACTACACTGTCTTGGTTAGAATACTTTCAATTTCCCTATTTGTAACCTCCACCTAGCCATTGGCCTGAGGGTGATAAGGTGTGGACTTTTTATGGCTTATTTTGTATTCTTCAACCAATTTTGTAATGAGTTTTGAAGTAAATTTTGGACCCTAATCAATTACTATCTCCCTAGGTACTCCATACCTAGTAAAAATATTTTCATACAATAATTTAGCAATGTGCCATCTCTGGAAAACTATAATGCCTTCACTTCCACCCACATAGTCAAATAATTAGTGCAAACCAAAATGTACTCCATGTTTGATGTAGGTGAAATTAGACCAATGAAATCTAGACCCCATTTGTCAAAGGGTGCTAGTGTCAATTGTGGTTGCAACGTAATTTCACCAGTCTTGGTTGGCTTACCCATTCTTTGGCATCTATCACAACTTCTTGTGTATTTGATAGAATCCTTGTGTAAAGTTGGCCAGTAGTAACCTGTTGTGAGGATTTTGAATGTTTTCCTTTTGGCTGCAAAGTGACCCCCATATGGCTCATCATGACAAGCCTTCATTATATCAAATACTTCATCTTCTCTTATAAACATTCTCATGATATTGTCTGGGCCTATGTAGAATAGATAACTAGATACCCAAGAATATGGGAAACACTTGTGCACTAGCTATCTTTTTTCCCTTAGAGAAAAGTGTGTTGGTATCTGCCCTATCACTAAAAAATTTGAAATTTCAGCATACCAGCATGTATGTACATTAAGAGCAAACAAATATTTC
Organism: Sequoiadendron giganteum; assembly: GCA_007115665.2. NCBI lineage: Eukaryota > Viridiplantae > Streptophyta > Pinopsida > Cupressales > Cupressaceae > Sequoiadendron > Sequoiadendron giganteum. The sequence goes on from CM021102.1 coordinate 126,156,789, forward strand.
ATCTAGAAATGAGTTATCTACTACCCCTTATGTTGATAGTGTTGGTAACCTTGACAAAAAATCTTCTAAGTATGACATTAGTCTTCCCAAACTTTTCCACTATTGTGATATCAAATTCTTGTAGGAGTAGCCATCTAACTATCTTGTCCCCTACCACATGTTTTTTCATCAAGCATCGTATATCTATATAATCTATGTGGACAAAAACTGCATACCCAATAATGTAATACCTATTTTTTTTTATAGCATATATTAGTACTAGCATTTCATTCTTTGTAACAGTGTAATTTAGCTCTACTCCTTGTAATTTCTTGCTAATGTAGTAAATAGCATATTCTTCAGTACCTTCTTTCTGGCCCAAAACTACTCCAATAGAAAAATTTGAAGCATTAGTGTGTATATGAAAGGGTAATGTCCAATTTTGTCCCCTCAAAATAGGTGCTCTGGTTAAGGCTACCTTATATTCTTCAAAAGAATGTTGGCACTTTGTTGTGTAGTCAAATTCTATATCTTTAGTTAGTAGAACAAAAAATGGTGTTGCAATATTATTGAAGTCCTTAATGAACCTCCTATAATAGCCTGCATGGCCTAGGAAGCTTCTAACATCTCTCTGCCTCTGTGCAATGAGTAATGTAGAAATGATCTTTGTATTATGTGGGTCAACTTGAATCCCTTCACTAGATAAGAAACTCCCTAGAACAATTCCCTGAGTCATCATCATATATAATTTTTCATTACTTAGGGACAAGTTATGTTCTTTACATATTTTCAAAACCCTTTCCATATTGGCAAGGGCTTCTTCATAAGTTTCCCCATATGTGGTGAAGTCATTCCATATATATCTTTATAGATTCATAAGTATAATTAGAGAAGATGTTAAGCACTGCCCTCTAGAAAGTAGTTGGGGCATTGCACAAGCCAACGGGTAGGACAAAACACACATAATTACCCCAAGGGCATGTTAATGTTTTTTTTTCCTAATTCTCTAGAGCAATATTTATCTGATTGTAGCTACTAAAACCATCTAGGAATGAAAATCACTTCCCCACTAAAGAGTCAAGCACTTGATTAATGAAGGGTAATGGGAAGTAGACTTTCCTAGTGGTTGTGTTCAACTCCTTATAATCTACACATACCCTCTATTTTCCACCTTTCTTAGGGACAATAACTAAGGGTGATACCCATTCACTATCAGATATAGGATAAATAAAGCCTACATCAAGTAGTTTTTGGAGTTCAGCCTTAACTGTCTCTCTTAAAGCAAGGTCCATTCATCTTTGAGGTTCTCTAATGGGCCTAAAACCATCATTTATATAGATTATGAATACACTATTTAGGATCTATTCCCTTCATGTCATGGTAGTCCCATGAAAAGGTTGTTGCATGTGCCTCCAACATTGTATTTAGGGAATTATGTTGCTCTTCAATTAGTGCAATGTTTATGTTCAACATTTTTCTTGGCAGGATTTCTAATGTTTTGGATGATGCTTGCACAGATGAGAGGTCAAGTACATGAATGTTTGGTATACACTGTTGTGGTAGTAATGAGTGGAAAATCTAAGATATATTCTCTGATGAATTGGAAAGTACAATTTTCTACAAAGGATCTTGTAGGCATGGAAGAAAGTCTTGTTGCTACGGGTTCCTACCGTTGTCATTTTGTATTATGTGAGCAATCAGATCATCTTCATCATGATCATCCAACAAAGGGTTACATTCTATTGTCATTAAATTTTGCAGGGAGTAGTGGTCATCCTCATCCAAGGTGGGCCATATGGTTTTCTCAAGATCAACATAAGATTGGGATGGAGGATAAAGGACCAATTTCTTGGCTATAGTCCCATTAGATATTATCATATTTCCAGAACTACAACCTATGAATGCATCAGTTGTAGCTAACCATGGTCTCCCTAAAATGAGTGGATATCCTGAAAGGTTGACCTTTGGCTATAAGACTATGAAATCAACAAGATATTCCCAAGAATCTAATACTAGAACTAAATCCTCAATGATTCTCTTCGGCTTGATTGCTGACCTATCTACCAACTATAAAATAGTAGGTGTAGGTCTAAGGTTAGCTAATTGAAAGATTTCTATTGTTTCCTTAGTCATGACATTGATTGATACCCCTAAATCAATCAAGGTGTACTTGATAAGGGTCCCATTAATCTTAACATCAACTATTAGACTACCAGGGTCTATGTATTTAGGAACAGTTATGTTCCATAGCATAATATCGGGAAGGTTTCCTAGGACATGAACTGTGTGAGAATCCTTCTTCTTTCTTCTTGGTTTCTTAAGACATAGGTCCCTTACTATCTTGGTATAAATTCATATAACCTTGATAGCTTGGATAAGAGGAATTTTGATACTTACATCCTTTAGTTGACCCAATAGGTCAGTATCAACTTGAATTTGATGTCTCGGTATGGCTAAGAACTCAGGAAATGGATGTTGAACACCCAGAATATTAAGAGAGGGGGCTGAATCAATATTCTATTAAACTTTTGAACACATCTTATCCAATCACCAAAACATATTAACAAAAATAAAGAATGAAAGCATGGAACATCCACAAGTTCACATAACATGTGAACAGTAACATTTCTACGTGGAAAACCCAAAAAGGGAAAAACCACAGTGAGGATTAGCTCACAATATATTATATCCAGATATAGTATATTACAAGGGATTGCTACTAGGATGCACTATCCTTAGAAGGCTTTCAGCTAGAGAGATACAAAATAAATATGGTTACTTAGCCAAAAGAACTGATAAAATTACACCTTCCTTGTGTTGAATTTTACTTCCCTTGAAGCTCTGAATACAAAGTACTGCTCTGCTTAGCATTTACTCAACAATTATGCTCTTATTCTGATCTAACACCTCTAAATTTGCATGTTTGCACAATATGAGACCTCTTGCACCTGATTTATAACTTATTCCTTCACATTCATCCAACAACTCAAAAATGTATTTCATATATATACCCAATTACATTCGCATACATCAATTAGGTCAGCCTAATTAGATGTGACCAAAAGTAAATCAAAAATAGCTTTGTCATCTTCACACTCAGACAAACGTGTAATACTTAATTTAGGTTGGAATGGATCTGAAAATGATCCTACAAACATCCACAAAGTATGTTTAATCTTCACAACACATATCATGTATTAGGTCGGCCAAGAATTGGACCAAATCACAAAAATTTTAATTATTCATACACTTCTCCATAGATGCGACTTCAAGACTCGATCTTTCTTCAAATTCACACTTCGTCAACATTAGTGAGTTTATATTTAGAATCATAGCACAAAATAATTCTTCTCAAAGAAATGCAGAATCTCCCACACTGACATGCTAAACAGAGAAAATATTGCAATACACAAAGTTGACCTCTGTCAATGATATCTTAAAGACTATTTCAAAAAACATCATAGAATCTTGATTTTACCTAAGTTTGATAGAATTCAAACCATGGTCAAAAATACAAAGCAAGATCACTTAGTGCAGTGGAGTGCAAACCCAAAAAATGATGCATTGAACCACAAAACAATCTGTAGAGGCACTTAGCTAATTTCTTGTACAACCATATTTACTGAACCAACTTATTTTGTACACATATCTATAGTAGCACTTCCAAATCATACTAGGTTGATCATAACAATGTTGACATCAATGAAAAAGTTGGATCAAGTAGTATTTTACAACTTGCTCTCATGTTTCCAACCTTTCCAAAACTTCCAACACTCTCCTTCTTCCAACAATCTCCTTCTTCCAACAATCTCCCCCTTTGTCATTGATGGCAACATGCATAATAATAATAGGAGATCTCACCTCTTCATTACCATCACTCCCCTTTTCACTTCTCTAACTTTTCACATCTCTCTCCCCCTTTGACATCAATGGAAAAGGGTGTGCCAAAACTTCATATGCTCACCCTTAAGAGGTCAACCCAATTTTTTTTCCTTATATATATATATATATATATATATATATATCAAAATATGAAAAACTTGTTAAATCATGATAAATAGTTACCCTGAGATGCAGAAACTTGAAGCTTCTGAAAAGTGTCTTGCCATTTAGACTTTCCTTCTTCCTGTTGTATCTTTGTTGCAATAAGAGTCATGTATAGAAGTTCAATTTCTTGTAGAGATTCTTCTCCTTCTCTGGAGTACTAGGATCAAGGTTTATCTTTGAGAGCTTATTAGTACTGCCAAGAGCACTTGAGACCAATATATAATTTTCCTTAACTAAGTCCCTTAACTTTATAATTTTCTTGATCATTTCATCTCTTTGACTTTGTAGGGTGAATAATTTTTCATGAAGCTCCATTATAGAGATCCAAGTTCGATTTTCCTTGTCTTGCACTGGATCATAAGAATATGCAGCCATGTTTGTCTCGGTCTCAATTGTACTCATGTCATCCTTCATAATTCGAGTGATGTTTGGCTATTTCATGCAGTATGATAGTATGTTCTTTGCTTCTTATGCATAGTCTTGCACTTCTCTCAAGCATTTTGTGACCTTCTGATGTGATTTTGTATATTTCTTTGAGATATTCACTAGATTCTTTCTTTCAAACCATGTATCAATTTTAGCTTCAATTTGACTTTTCAATTCGAAGACATATTCTTTAAGGGATTTGTTCAAGAGATTGAGATTTTCCAAAGTAGTTAATGAAACATCAACACTTGCACCAAGGATTACCTCTTATAGAGCTCTTATGGCTTCATCCAAACTTTTTATATCTGTAGACTTGACACTGATCTCATACACTCTTTCAATATCAACAACTTCTTATTTGAATATACTAGCAACCAAAGGACTATTTGTGACTTTTCTCTTTTTATCAACTTTGTTAGAGCTACCAAAGGCCTTTGCACTCACCTTTGTTCTTCCAAAATATTCAAGATTTCCTAGAAGAGCTTCTGCATAGCTAACTATTTTAGTCTTTGACACTTCATATTCCAATTCTGATATCCAAATGGTTCTAGGTTTACTAGATTCAATAAAGAAAAATTCTATGGAGACAAGAAAGTTAATTTCTTCTTAATATATTCTCACCACTTATCTAGGAATCCTCATTCTCTTGTTCATCCTGCTCTGAAATACTCCAAAGAAAGTAGCAAGGGCATCTTCCTGAGCATCCAAACTTCCAAGGTTTTTCATGTACTTTTCTATTTGGTGTGCAATTGGTTCAACATTTGTCCAATTTAATTTTCCAACAATCGGTACTTCTTTCATGAAGTAGAGCAATATGAAAATTACTAGGGTTCCATACTAGAATGTACACTTCTTCTTTTTCTTAATGTCTCTTTGGTTCTCCATTAATTATTGTTGGAGAAACTCACAAAGGTCATAGTCAACATTGTTCTCAAACATATCAAGAGCCATATGAACTGTAATAGGTGGGACAGAGCTTACACTATTTGATCAATAAATTTTCTGACCAATAAGTACAACTACAAATCTAACCATCAGGTTAATAGTAGAGTTCACTATAATTTTATTTTGTTTAAGAGTAACACCTATTTTCTCCACTATATACTTTGTATTGATTATCTTCTGATCAAGAACTGGTCTGGTGGACCACAAACCAATTGCATCCTTAATTACTTCATTTTTTATTGAGTGAGGACCATCAATCCATATGGATTGGTCATGAATTATACTCAGTACTATTCTGATGTACTTCTCTTGATTTTAAAAACTCAAAAACGTCTGCCAGACACCCAATCTCTTGTCATTGAGGGTTTTCTACTCAGGTTTTAGGGTATCTTCATTTTCTCCCAATTTATTTTTCCATAGAAAAAATAACCTACAAGGTGATACTTCTACAAATTTCCCATGAATATACATTCTAATATCCTCAATAGCTAAAACCCCAATAGGAGTGCCAGAAAATGCACCCACATAATCAATTGACAACACTCTAGCAAAATGCCTCTTAAGTACTGGTCATGGTCATTGTGAATTATCTACTACTTTTGGTGATTCCATTATATTTAAATTTATTTTAGAGAATTTTTAGGAAGACAAAAATATGCAAGATTTGTAAAAATACCTCTTGAATAGCTCGGTGAACTAGGGTCTTGATGTTCAGCTTTCAGAAGACACTTTGAGCCCTTCTACACCTTGTTTTCCTTCGTTTCTTCTTCAGATGCCTTTGAATAAATGAATTTTCCTTCATACAAATGTATTTAACTCTTTTATTTGACCTAAACCCTATAATAAATGCTTCAGACCAAAAATTTGATGTTCCTAAAATTGTATGCACATACATCTTTCCATGCTTCGCAAATTGCCACATTTAAATATATATTCTTCCACAACTTTATTCTATAGCTTTATAAATTCCTTTGCCATGATATATCTTTGTGCCACATCTTAGCACCTCATATTTCCAAGGGTCTATTAGAATTTTTTGTTGTTGCTCCCCCTAAGTTCATGCCTTGGTTTAATTTTCAAGTGAATTATCTGCACCAAAGGGAGGAATAGATGCAGTTGAAGTTCTTGATTCATCTTTGTTCTTAGATTCTTCTTTATTTCTCCATATCTTATCCATTTCCTTCTTAACTTCAATAGGATCAACTTCCTTCACAGGTTCATTCCTCTTTACCGGATTAGGTTGTCTTATAATTTTTCTTCTACAGACTCTTGAAATATGTCCAAGCTTTTTGCAAAAAGTAGCATACAACATTTTTCTGACCAAACTAACTTCTATTCATCCTTGATCTGCAATGGTTAGCCTTATGCCCAAATAAATTGCATGTATAATAGTATTCATTGAAAAAATTGAACCATTCTCCCAGTATTATATCTATTCATCATCTGAATTCTACATTCAACACTTCTATGTCCAAATTTCTTGCATGTAAAACATTGTTCAGAGAAGGATCCAACATTTTGTTTCATTCTACTTCTACATGATATTGCCTTATGTCCAAATTTATTGCATGAAGAACAAATACCATTGAAAATGGGTACCTTTGAGCATTTAGTTGTCTGACAAGAGGTCTTCCAGCATTGCTTCTTTGATTTCTAAATTGTCTCCCATTACCTTGATTCTTCTTTTGATTGCCAACCTTATTAGATGTCTGATTTGCCTTTGAAGTTTTTCCTTCAAGTCCCAAACAACCTTTATCCTTAGATGGCTTATGTATTGCAATCAATTCATCAAGCATTGTAGTACTTATTTTGATTTTTTCCTCATGTACTCTTTCCTTTTCCATATCGGATCTGACATTTACCACTTCTTGTTCAATTCTTGAGCATTCTTCAGTATTGCTTTGTACCAATTCATTCAGACATTCCTCAATCCTTCCTTTTTCTTCCATTTTCACTTTTAGTCTGGTGATTTCTTCATTTTCTTGCTTCAATTGTGAATTGACTTCCCTATATCTTTCTTTGAGCTTCTTGATTTATTCTCTCAGCTTTTTGATTCATTCATTTTCTTCTCCTAGGCTTTCCTTTAGACTTTTGTTCTCAGTTTCAACTTTGTCAAGATCTTCAAGAGAAGCATTAAGTTCTTCTTTATCAAACATGCAATCATCTTCTTCATATTCAATTGCAAAAATTTCTTCTAGAGGAATAAGATACCTTTTGTTAGCCATATGTTCAAAGTCCAAGATCTTCCTCAAGTCATTAGGCTTTTTAAAAGGAACTCAACTCTAATACCAACTGTTGAACACCTAGAATACTGAGAGGGGGGTGAATCAGTATTCTATTAAAATTTTAAACACAACTTATCCAATCACCAAAATGTATATTAATAGAAATAAATAATCAAAGCATGAAACATCCACAAGCACACATAACACATGAACACCAGGACTTTTACATGGAAAACCCAAAAAGGGAAATACCACAGTGAGGATTAGCTCACAATATATTATATCTGGATATATTATATTATAGGGGCTCACTGTCATGACACACTATCCTTATAAGGCTCATAGCTAGAGATAGATACAAAATAAAGGTGGCTACTTATCCAAAATATGAGATGATAAAAGTATACCTTCCTTGTTCTGAATTTTAGTTCCCTTGAATCTCTGAATATAAAGTATTGCTCTACTTAGTAGTCACCCAGCAATTCTACTCTTATTCTGATCTCACGCCTCTAAATTTGCATGTTCGAACAATATGAGACCTCTTGCACCTGATTTAAAACTTATGCCTTCTCATCCATCCAACAAATCAAAAATTTCTTGCATATATATCCAATTACATCGGCATACATCAATTAGGTTGGTGTAATTAGATATGACCAAAAATAATTCAAAATAAGCTTTGTTGGCTTCACACAAGATTCAAAAACTTCTTTGTGCTCAGACCAAATGTGTAATACTTAATTTAGGTCACCATGGATCTAAAATAGATCCCACAAACACCCACAAAGTATATTTAATTTTTACAACACATATCATGCATTGGGTCAGCCAAGAATTGGACCTAATCATAAAACTTTCAATCATACATACACTTCTCCATACATTCAACTTCAAGACTCAATCTTTCTTCAAATTCACACTTTACCAACATCAGTAATTTTAACATTAGAACCACGACACAAAATAATTCTTCTCAAAGAAATGTGGAGTCTCCCATAATGACATGCTAAATAGAGAAAAGATTGTGATACATAGAGCTAAACTCTATCAATGATATCTTCCAGACTATTTCACAAAACATCGCAGAATCTTGATTTTACCTGAATATGATAGACTTTTGTATAGGCATAAATTTACACCCCTCTCACAAATTCCCTTTTACACCCTCTACTTTAAAAAAATCAAATCCGGCTAAGAAATTTCACATCACCTATCTATAATGCATCCACTTGGCGCATGTCCTTTGTGTCAATGGGGGGAATTCTATCAGACACACACGTGTGACGAATGGACATCTATGTAGTGCACTATTGTCCCTGACAAATTCCTACCTCTAGAATCCATAGAGATGTTATGTTCTCCATTCACGATGAAGTATAATACCTCTGCACCTTCCTATCGACCCAAGAATGACTCTTTCCCTCCCTTTTCGTCTCCAAATGGCTTTGTTTCACTGGCACTTCATCTTCTTGCACTAACTCATTTGATTGCAAAATTCAATGAAAATTTCTGACGAAAGCTATATAATCAAATGTATCGTCGGGCACTTGTGCGAGATTTTCATTTTAAAAAAATTTTATCCCCGACATTCGTCGAAATTTTGATGAACCTTATTTTTTGTCGAAGTTTTGACGAAGATCTTTCGCCGAAATTTCGACATACTTGCAAAGTTAAATTGTGGCCGACATAAATAAAAATGAGCTCGACTATTTATTGCGACAGTGTTTTGCTCGATGATTTTCTTGGTAAAAATTAAAAAAAAGCTCAAGAAGATATCGCCAGGTTGAGGGTAGTCATTGTATTTTTCCAGAATTCATTTGTGAAGTCAGATTTATACTTGGGTGCTACCACAATAATGGGTTACACTTTTTGGGACATCCTGATTTTTGTTGAAATCACATAATTTTAGAAAATATAATGATTTAAGCCTTAAAAAAATTCCATTTTAAGGGTTTTAATTAAAGATGGTTTGATCAAACCCACTTATATCAAACCCCCTTGGACAGAAATCCGCTAGTTTTAAACCATACCTATAATGGAGTCTCCTCTACACCTATCAAAATGCTGATAAAAAATCACTTTTGATTTACCTTTTAGGGGATCAAATTAATTTATTTAAAATTATTTTTTTGTAAACATGTAGTCCTTATTATAAGCTTCCCAAAAAGTATAATTTTAAATATATTTAATTTTATTATTATATTTATTTTTTATTTCTTGTGAATATAGGTTTTTCAATGAACATCGAGGTCTTTATTTCACACATACGGAAAAATAGGAAAAGAGAGAAAAAAAATTCTTAAAAATCTGTGTACACTAGCTATTGATGTCCTTATTCCAACAAAAAGAGAATAAGTTAATTCAAATGATTACAAAAAAAGTTATGCAGCTGAAAGTATAATATATCCAAATTTTAATTACTCTGGATTAGAAAAATAATTTAAAAATATATATGAAACAAAAAATTATGAAAAAATATCCATCCCCTAGATAATGGTGTGAAAACACTATATTTAAAAAATTAGAATTGTATGGTTTCTATAAAAAAAGTTATGCAGTTGAAAGTCAGCATCAGTTTTTGAAAATGATGTTTAGTAAAAAAAATAAGTTAATAAAAACTACATAAAATAATTTACAATTTTTTTTTTAATTTTTTTTTTAATTTTTTTTAAAAATATAATTAGATTCTCAACACAAAATATCAGAAATCACTAGTTTACTTCATCTTCAAATTCTTAATGGTTTAGCTTCTATAGGCATACGAAAGTGAAGATCTGGTGAAAAATGTTGATTTCAATGTCATGTTTGGCCAAAAAGTGTAACCCATTATTGTGGGATCACCCACTTCCAAGTTTGAAAATCATATTTTAAAACAACATCTCATCAGATTTCATTTTTAGGCTTGTGCATTTTCATAATTTCATTTCCAGATTTTAGACCTGACTTCACAAATTCTTTATAAGGGAATTGTTTATAATTGATGAAAAATTCTTGATGGATTTGGACAAAGATTATATTTGCAAGGTTTCAATTTTAACCCTAATGATAAATTTTCAATAGATTTGGGAGCCATAACTAGATAATATCAAAGGCATAGGGATAGCTATAGAGTGAAATAGCTATCAAGATTCAGGCCTAGAGGGTTGAACAAAGAATTGGGAATGTTTGATAGTGGATAGTTAGAGCCATTTAGCTATGATATTTTTGAAGACTACTTCATAAAGATGTATTTTTCCCTTTGCCAAGTTTCAAAAATAGATTTTAGACCTTAGATGCCAGTGTCTTATAAAAGCAGTTATGGTATATTTGTTACCTGAAGTTCTTGAATTCATCTTGACTCTATAAAAATGTATCTATTTTTTATTTGAACAAGAAATAAAGAAAACAACCAATTTGTAAATATTGTGAGATATTTAGAGCAACAAACTAAAAAATGAAAAAATGAAGGTCAAGGCCTCTCTATTTTTCTCAGTTCACTTAAAAATTTTAGATGCTGCCAAACATCTAGCAAGCTATAACTATCATGCATATTATATGATTTATATTTCTTTTATACTTTGGAACAGTTTACAAGATGAAATTGTCTCCTCATGTAGAAGTATAAGCCACAAAATTCCTTCAGAAGTTGGTACGGGAATCAAAAGATGAACCTATCAAATTGGAAACCAAAACTTTTGTGGTAAGAAGAGTTGATTTTGACATGAATGGCATGTTGTAACAGCTTTATTAAGTAATACAATTTATTTAGTTATTTGATAATTTGGTGATTTGTGTGTAGATATGCCACCATATGAAACTGAGTGGAAAAGAGCACTCCTTACCTTATCAAGTAATATCCAGGTAAGATGCTATAAAAAATAACTTGTGCTTTTAGTGAAGCTGGTCAACCTACTCATGTTTTTCCATGCTTAATTTATTCTTTTTGGATTGAGCTACTTATGATAAATTTTTAACTTTCCTTGCAACCTGTGTATTACCCTATCAATTTTTTAACTGGTTAAAATAAATATCTTATAAAGGATATAAAATTCCTAAGTACTTTAGATTTTCCTTTATGTTAAGGGAGGCATTTGACTACTGTTTATATAATTCAACTTTATTTGAGAGTAAGCATATTTAATCTCTATGTGGTAGATTCAGACACTAAAAGAAAGTATTTGACCTTATAAGGAAAAATAAAGCGAAAAATATAAAAGTGCATCACATCTTTGTTGAAAGTGATCCCATATCCTTTGTGATACCTTCCCTCTAGAAACTTGACTATCCTTTGTCTTTTAGGTTATGCATGAGTTTATTCATTTGATTTCAATGGCCTTGCATAATATTTGAAGAAATTAATTGTAGTAGCTCCTTGAGATATTGTCCATGCACTCCTTAATACACTTGTAGGTTGTCCTCTTTTGAAACTTTGTGAGATGGAAATATTTATTAGTTTACCATACTGCTATGAAGAAAATAAACCCTTGACAAGATTTATGATGTTTTAAAAGCCCTCTTGACTGCTCAGTTACTTTTCTTTATGTATCTTTTAAAGTTCGTCATACTACCCTAACAATGTTATTATTAATTTCAATGCCCCCTTCATGGTTATGACATGGACTAATCATTGTTTATTTGAATAGTCATGACTGTGATCTCCTTTTGGGAATCTATAGTAAAGTGTCATGTCTTTCTTTGAAGTCCATTTCCTTAAATATTTTCTCTTTGCTCATTGCTCCTTACCTTTATAGTATCCCTATATTGCATATACATAATAATAACAATTATGGTGATAACTAGTGGACATAGGTATAACATCAAGCATCATACAAATGTAGTTTATATCTACATATATAATACCTCGAGATACTAATATTGTAGCACTAGTCAAAGAATCATCATCAAACTATATTTGTTGATCAAATACAATGAAAAATAAAATATATTAAAATATAAAACATTGATTTTTTCTATCTACTCCACTATAAGTAATAAATACTTCCAACACTCAAATTGGAAGGAAATTTCTATAGTCTTTATTATTTACAGTGGAGTAGATAGAAAAATCATTGTTTTATATTTTACTATATTTTATTTTGCAAATAGCCTTGGACAGTAAACTGGCCAATACTGTCAAACATAATGATTGGACCCTATGAATATGTAGGTTATCAATCTTTAATCAATTCACATGAGAAATCATACTGACCAATAGTATCAATGAAGCTTTGATACTATATAACAATGACTAGTCTCAGTTTGATGACATTTTAAGACCAATGCATGAATATCATTTGGGCCTCATGACATTGAACATTGTTTTCATTCAGCCATGATATAATGTTCTTATAGGAAGCACAATACTAGTATGATTGAATGTATCAGAGGAAACAGGAGTTAGAGCAAATAAAAAGAGAACAAAAATATTAGAGTGTAACCTTATTATTATATAAATAAACAGAAAAACAGTAAGATTAGGAACCCCAAATATCATGTTCATTGTCTATGTGAATATGTGTGGAATAGAGTGACCCCTTATCTATTTCAATTGATGATAAGGTTATGGTTTATTCTTATTCTCCTTTGCATAGTATAAGCTCTAACCAATTTTTAATATTTAGCTTAAAAGTCAAGATAGTATTCCATACTGATTCTATGTCAATAGGAGGGAGGGAGTTGTGTATGGATTCTGTAATAAACATTGTGACCAAAGACATGAATTACATGGATGGAAGAAAATTAAATACAAATGGCAATAGATTTGACATATAAAACCAGAGGATGGCCCTATGATATTTTGAAGCACTATTGTAATGGTGAAGTCAGTTTTGATAGAGGCTTGCTTCATGAGTAGATGGAAGTGTACGAGACATTTGAAGTTGCTTGTGAGAACAAGATTTAGCTTAACCTACAAAACTAGGCAAATGAAGTGTTGTTTTTACAAAACAATTTTGTCGAGAGTGTGGAAGTGAAGGTCTATACAAGATTGTTTGTACATGTATTGTATTCAACATAAATATGTTAGGATCGGTCTCAACAATCATTTTAGCCTTTCAAAATGATATCATCCTTATTCAGCCATACACTATTTTTTGCCAAATGGATGTAATCATTAAGGAAGACCCTTTCATTATTCCCTTAATGGATTGAACTTTCAAGGAGGCCATCTAATGGTGTTGCCTATAGATATCCAAAGTAGGGATGTGAATAAGACTAATGACTATGTAGGCTATATTGTAGATAAAATTCATAGATCTTTTAACTTTATCAAGGCATATAATAGGGTGGTCCACTTCAAATGAAACTCTTTATTATGCCATACTATTTTATTTCCAGAATTCATTTGTGAAGTCAGATTTGTACTTCGAGGTTTGAAAATCATATTTTAAAGCAACATCTCATCAGATTTCATTTTTAGACTTGTGCATTTTCATAATTTCATTTCCAGATTTTGTTGTGCAAGTTCAATATTCTGATTTTAGGAGTCTAACAGTTTGAAATCATAGTAAAATCAAAATTTAATAATTTCTGGAATTAGCATTTTAAAGTGTTTTTTGGGGTCATTAACTTCAGACTATCTTCTCTTTTGCAAGGGTGGTTGCATGCTGAATTTTTCTGGTGTAAAATATTAGATTTTGTTACCTGTCTATGATTAAAAATTATTGGAGTGTGAGTTTAATAATTTTTGAAGATCTACATATTCCAGCTTGGTAAAGAAAGAACATGTCAGATAATATTAGTCCAAAACAAAATGAAGAGTCAATTGATAGATTGTGGGCTAGATTGAAAAGAAAGGGCGATGGGAAATGTTATTGTCCTTGCAATAATTGCAAGGGCTTAAAGACAAAAAGACTTTTAATCACAACAGCTGAGAAACATTGTAGGCATCATGGTCACATTGAAGGGGGGCATGATTATCGTCCATTGGTAGGTTGTTCATTATATGTGTTTATATTGATTGAATTTGTAAATGTTTATATTGTTTTAGCATTTTATATATATATATAAAATCACTTGATCATGATCATGGTTTATTTGTGTATGTCATTATTATAAAGGTGGGGTGCCCTAGGGCACATGATATGGATTATCACGACCTGAAGAATGTGCTTTTGCAAGCGGAGGAACATGGAGCTATGAATATCGAAGATGAAGTTAATGATCCTATGGAAGAAGATGATCATGCACCAAAAAACACAGTTGAAGATGATGGTAGAAATACATTGATCCATGACACATTTAGTGGCACAGCTGATCATGTTAATCGAGATGACTTTGATGATGTTCATGATTTAACTATACTTGAGAAGGCATACGAGCCCCTTTATGAAGGCTCCCAAACAACTCTTCTCTCTGTTGTATTGTTACTGGTGAACTTGAAGGTTATGAATGGTTTATCCAACATAGCAATCTCAGGGATGTTAAGATATGTCATTTATGTCATCTTTTTTCATCTATTTTAATTGTTGTTAGTTCATCACTAGTAAATAAAGGATGAAATATATACCATTAATATTCTTTATATTAAAAAATTATTTTTTGTTGTAGATTGATTGGTGAATTTTTGTTACCACCATCAAATATTTTACCTCGCTCATACTGAGATTTATCTGGCATTATGAAAGATATTTGAATGGAGTATCAAGCAATAGATGCATGTCCCAATTATCATATTATATATCATAAACAACATGAATTTGCAACAAAATGCCCAAAATGTCATATCAAACAAATCAACTAACAAAAAAGGTGTGTCGCAAGGTTCTTCATTATATTCCCATTATTCCACGTATGCAACAATTATTTAGGTGTGAAAGCTTAGCGTAATTTATGGATTACCATGCACGGAATAGAAGTGGAGATGACATTCTTCAAATGCCTGCGGATGGTTCTGCATTTAGGGACATGGAGGAAAAATGGCCACACTTTAAAGAAGAACCTCGTAATCTCAGGCTTTCATTGGCAGCAGATGGTGTCAATCCATTTGGAGAGCTGAGATCTATTTACTCGGTGTGGCCTATTTTTGTTATCAACAATAACATTCCTCCGTGGATGTCAATAAAGAGGGAGCACATAATGTTGGCAATGATTGTTCCAGGTATTTTTTTACATCAATTTTCTTTAACTTAGTAGCATCTCATTTGTCTTATTTGTTGCATAATGACTTATATTTTTTTCATTTAATAGTCATGTACATTAATTTATATATATTGTAGTAAAATGGTTATAATAATTATGTAATGTTTATGTTCATTCACCTAGGTAAGTACCAAGTTAAAGATATGAATGTATATATCGAGCCTCTTATCGATGAGTTACTAAAGTTATGGAATGGCATCATGATGTATGACATATGTAGACCAATAGGACAAAAACAATTTCAATTCCATGCAATGCTTGTATGAACAATTCATGATGCCCCAGGGCTAACACATTTTTTTGGTATGTTATAACGTTCGACTGCATGACTTTAACGATATTTAATTTTATGAAGTAGATATCATGCATGTTTTTTAAATAATCTATTCATTATATATAATTATAAAAACTGACATATTTAATCCAATTATATATGATTTGCACGTCTTCAAACAAAGGGAAAATTTGCATGTCCAATTTTTGGTCCAAAGATGAAATCTCGTCGTTCAACAAGTTTAGGAAAGCGGGTGTTTGGTGAGTATAGGCACTTCCTCCACATAAATCATAAGTATCGAACTACTGAAAAACATTTTTTCAATGGGAAAGAAGAGACTACATCAAAACCACGAAGAATGACACCTCGCCTATGGAAGTTGGAATATTATAGAATTAATCATCAAGGTTATACATCGAATCAATTTTTTTATCTATCATATATGATATGTTTTGAATTTAGATTTTTATATTGTGTTGTCTTTACTCATGATGTAATTGACAATGATTGTCATTGTTAATTTGTTTAACTTATATGCTTCATGAAGGTAGTCAAGGCATTAATGGTCGGCTTCCATAGGGACTAAAAATTTATCCCAGACAATTTTGTAGGTTTCCCTACTATGAATAGCTAAAAATTGTGCATTTGTTTGATACAATGCATATTGAAAATAATATGACAGAAACATTATGGAAAATATTGGATGGAAGGCATGACAAAGAAAAAATTGTCAAAATTTATAGTGACATTCAGGAAGCCATTCATGCAATGAAAAATTTCATTCAATTAAATAGCGATGGAGACCAACTTAATTTAAGTTCCCTTCCTTGGTTATTAACGGAGCAGCAAAGCAATGCTATAAACGGAGTCATATGAAAAATTTGATTTCCCACGAAATTTGTTACGAACATAAACAATATCATAACAAAGAAAGGTGAATTTGGGTCAGGGATGAAAATGCATGATTGGCATACCTTCATTAAGGTAATTATTTTGGTATATTATATATATATATTTGTATACTACATGTAATTTTGAGTGTATTATGTTTACTACTTTTGGAAAAATAATGAAAAGATCATTTTATAATTTTTGTAGTATGTTCTACCTCAATCTCTCTAAGACAACTTTGACAACAATTTCAAGCAAGTTATATATGATCTTGGAAAATACATGAGGTAAGTAGCGATATTTATTCAATTCATTGTATATTTTTGTTAAATCTTGTTAATATATTTGTGCCTTGAATCACTTGTAGATGGTTGTCATCTAAAGCAATCCTTAAAGAAGACATAAATTATTGGAAGAGAAAAAGTCCTCGTCTAATGTGTGAAATGCAAAAGTGTCTACCTTCGACATTTTTCAATGCACAAGAACACTACCTCATACACCAAGTTGAGGAGATTGAATTGTGTGGACTCGTACACACAAGGTCAATGTGGATGGTTGAGAGGAACTTGAAATTTTTGAAGGCTTTGGTTAGAAAAAGAGCACATCTCGAGGGTTCTATGGTGGAGAGATATATGGTATACCAGACCATGGTGTACATTACTGAATATCTTCCTAAGTTTGCAGCAAAGATCCATGTAGATTGCATTTGGGATCCCAACCCCATTAACAAATTCGAAGGGGAGTACCTAATGGGGAAAGGTAGATTGAGGAAAGTGATAGGTAATTATAAGATGGTCATGGATATTAATTAGAATACATTTTACATTTGGTTTTTGTGTATATTGTACTTATTTAATTATTAATCTTCAATATACATCAATTATAAATTAAGGTCGTATACTGTGGTAATTAACTAATTATACATCGTTTGTGAATTTCAATTTCTTTGATACAGTTGGTCGAGAGTGGGATGCACTACATTTGTATGTCGCAAACAATCTTGATTGGATAAAGGTATGGATTGAACGATGTCAACAATCTGGTCGCACATTAACATGGGAAGGTGTGGCTTCATTGGTTAAAGAAGCTCATCGTAATGGAGATTCCAACGTTACACCAAGGGAAATTGATTTAGCAAATGGTTTAAGAGATAAATAGGTACGTATAAATATATTAATCACCCATATTATTTAATTATTTTCAATTATATTGATGTATATATATGTTGAGATTTTTTTCTTTGCATACATTCAGACAAAAATAAATATGTTTATCAACTGATGATATTGCAATAATTTTTACATGTTTGACATATTGCAGGTGAAACACCACAAGGCTATGTGGTGCAATGGTCATAAATTTCAAATCAAAAAGTTGGATGACATGAAGAAAACTTGTGATTCTGGGATAACTGCAGTCTTTCAAGTGACTAATGTTTCATCTAGAAGAGACATACATCTAGAAGTCTCAGAAAATCAATACTATGGGATTTTGGATGATATAATTGAGTGTGACTTTAAGTCCTTCAAATTAGTTATGTTTGTCATCCTATGGTACAAGCTATGATTGAATGAAAATGATCCTGAGAGAACTGTTATTGAACATGATAATTGATTTACCATGGTTAATACAAGGTATTTTGAGCGAGCTGGAAGTGAGCCCTATGTTCTTCCAAGCCAATGTGAGAAGGTATTTTACTCAGAGGTTCTAGGTAAACTGGGTTGGTCATATGTTATTAGACATGATCCAAGAGGAAGGCCAGTAAATTTTAATGTGGTGGAAGAAGAAGATACCAAAGAACTAGAAGATGATGTAGATGATGATCCGGAGCAACAGTTAGTTGATGATGTGCATGACGAAGATGTCAAAGAGGAAGAACTAGATCATGATGATGTAGGAGTTAATGTTCATGAATATTATATCCGTGTGGATGATGACATTATCAAAACTGATATCAATGATGATGATGATGATATGACCAATCCTTACAATGTCGAATCTGGATTGGATAATACAGACAAAGAGTTGGATGAAGAAGAAGATCAATGATATTGAAATGTATGAGTTATGTGATTGTATTATCTATTTGATATAATTATATTTGAGTTATGTGGTTACATAATTAATTCATATTGTTTTTAATTTTTATGCCATTACATAATTAATTCATGATGTACTTTTTAATGTTTAATTTTAACTCATGATGTTACAACTATTGTAGCTCTCCTAGAAATTTCCATATGATCATAATGAATAGTGTTTTGGGAAATTTCATGAAAGATGACACATTGATCGTAGTAGTGAAATAATTGCAAAGTCATTTAGATTTTTTAGACCAATCACCCTTTGCAATGTCATTTTTAGGATCATCTCCAATTTGATTACTAGGACACATAAGGTAGGATTTGATTGGCTTATCTTGCATGAACATTGTGGCTTTCTGTAATGTGAGAATTTTTTTGATGGGATAGCAGTGCAGGAGAACCTACACCTCATAAATTGATCAGTGTAAAGGTTGTTGATGGTTGAGGATTTAAAATACAAGTTCTCGACATTCCAAAATCTGTGTTTTTCTTCAAAATTTCTGTATTCTTCCTATTTTATAGCACTGTACGATCACATACACCCATATTTTGATGTGAAATAACTTCCATGTCATGAAGATATGTGTTAGCTTTGATTTGAATTTGATTTGAGTGCTTAAGGCGTTGATTTGAGTTAGAAAGCTTCATTTCTTTGCATACAACCCAGTTACCCTATTTTTGAGCGTTTTGTAGTCCAAACATGATATAAAGGGGCTCTTACACTTTTTGTGATTATTGTATCTTGTGTAAGAGGCCCCATGGATATTGTTGTAATTGTAGGATGCATGAATAGGGAGTAGGATGAGAAATAAAGAAGGTATAAATGTTGTCCTCAAGAGTTTTGTGAGCAAAAGCATGTGAAATGAGAGGTTCAAGCCTAGGTTTCAACAAAATATGTATGGGTGATCTGATTTTATGAATTTTTACCCATGTAAAGACCTAATGGGTTGTGTCTGAGTTGGTTTTGAGTTCTGGGAGGTTGTGGAAGTAGGAGATTCAATAAACCCTCGTGATTTTGGTCTAAAACAAGGGTTTTTGGGTTTGGCAAGAATTTGGCCGTACAAGTGGAATCTTTTTGTGGATTTGGAGGTTTGGAGGTTGCTAGCTCTCAAAAACATAGGTAAGAATGCCTCAAGAGGTTGTTAATCTCTTGATACGTTTTAGGGTAACAAGCAAGGCCAAATGATTTGAACCTTCTTCTCTTCAGGTGCTGCCAAACCTAGGTTGGTCTACCTTTGCGAACTGAGCAGACTTAAGTGATGTGATTTTGTTTATAGCAATCTATTCACAATGGAAATCTTACAGTGAACAGATATAATCCTAATAAAGTGTATGTGTAATATTAGAATATGTTCAGTTAATAGATGTAAAAAATAAAATGGACAAACAACTTTGCCAATTTAACTATATGTATATATAACTTTAAGTTATTTTTATTTTAACTAAAAGTATTGAAGTTACAACATACAAATTAAATTATATTTATGATTGTAAACTTTATGATTAAATATATCTCTTAGAATCCTTTTTGTCCCAATTTGAAAATAATTCTATATTATAGAATACATTTATTTAAATTTTAAGATGAAAATAGCAAGGAAAAATCAAACAAATATCTTTATCAAAGAAGTATATTGGCATGAAATTAAATATGATTTGTATTCCAATGTAAAAACTACAAAGAATGGAAACAATTCTTTCAACACATAAACTATTATGTAGTAGTCAATTAAAATGATCTGAATAGTTTAATAATTTGACCATTAGCATATAGCAATTTCTATAGAGTTGTAGATCTCTTCCATTTCAAAAACACAAAACAATATTAGGTAGATAATCAAACATCTTTCATTTCTACAGTGACTTATTTATCCTAGAGGAACTAGTATATAGTATACAAAGAAAACCAACAAACCCACAACTACCCCTATTTTGAAGGAGTTTAGTTTCTCCCCTTCCTGATCTCCCTAATATTGTCTAATTATTTTAAAGAGACCAAGGGTCATAACACAACTTTATTCATCCCACTAAATAGCTTGGTTAATGAAACTTGACAAAATCAATAAAACAATTACTAAATTTGGCATTGAAACTGGATTTTGTTTACAACAATCTATTCACAATGGCAATCTTACAGTGAATATATATAATCCTAATAAAGTGTATGTGTAATATTAGAATATGTTCAGTTAATAGATGTAAAAAATAAAATGGATAAACTAAAAGATGAAAGTGTGAGACCAGTGCCTTGTTGGGTGTATGGAGTCTAATGAAGATCTAGAAAAGTGTAATCTATGATGACAATAATTCAAACTGTTTGGAACACATATGTAGTTTATAACTTGTATAAATGTGCAAGTAAATGACTAACAAACTCTAATTGAGATAGAATGACAATCCTAGTTATGTGATTCTTCTTATTGATCCAATTAATACTCTTTAGTTACTGTGATTGACTAGAAGGGTTTAATCTTTACTTGAAAGAACCAAATAATCACATCACACAAATACAACAAATGTGTATCGGTAAACTGAATATATGCTTGATATATCAATTTAAACAACAGAAAAGCACCAAAATGGAGATAACCAAATATCTGTATAATTCCACAAATAGTTGATACCAAGATTAAGCCACAAGTTCAGACATCTTCATTAACTTCATCAAAATTCATACATGCATTTGAGTCTTTTAAAGGAAAGTTTCATTGCAAACTATCTACTGTATCTTTCTCCTATCTGAATATATATGTTTTACATTATGAAACAAATATAAATATATCAAAATTTTGAAAGGGTGTGTCCTTTCAAAAATGTCTTTTTCTTAACAAAAATAACAAACTAGAAATTATGCTCTATTAAGCCATAAATAGATGTTTGGCAGATAATCTCGGTAATTTGGCCGCTTGTGTGTATCAACATCCTCCAGCGCATTCCTTATGGCTATCTCCAAAATTGTTTGCATCATCATCTCGCATTCCTTCATCCATCTTCTAACAGCATTGGTACTCCCATTTTTGTGACATTAATCATCCCCTGCTCATCACCTTGCAATTCATCATGGAAGTCTTTATGTTTTTTCATAAAATGGTTTCTAGTATCAATAGCTATGTTATCAAAAGCATCCCTTAGGTTTACTTCCTGGAACTTCTCTCGGATCCTACTATCTATCCTCTTATGTTCTTGTAGTGCAGTAAAATTGTGTGAATGTGTTCCCCAAATCTTACTCAACCAAGTCATTAAATTGGTCTGCCTCTTCCTTATTATTACAGTGAGTGCATCACATTTACCTTGTGATTACGCTTTTGATTCTTCCCACTGGTCTCTTGCATGGGAGCTTTCAACATGAGTCAATTGCTTTGTGGATCCCAGCATGATTCCCATCATGTCCTTCAAGTGATCATTTTGTTTGAGTAGTCTCTTGTTATTAATCTTATACATTTATTTTTCCTTGATTAGCTTTTGGATTTCGTCTTTATTTAATTTGGCCACATTAATGCCAATTTATGTTGTAGCTATTGGATCAACCTCACCAAATTTTAACGTCATTACATGTCCAAAATCCTTTTCAGTATCGATTACAACACATTTCTTGTGTGGAGGATACAGGGCCCATATCATAAGTGATCCGTCATCTAGGTTATACTTAGATCCTGCATAAATCTCTATTACCCCCTCAAGAGTGAGTTTATGTGTGGCATTACTATTCTTTAGAAAACTATAAAAAACCAAAGTAGAGTTTAAATCCAACCCAGGAAAGATCATGACACCTGCATCTTCTAATAATTTCATTCCTTTCTTAGGGGTCATGCTCTTCATTTCTTCTTCCACACTTGATTTTAAGTTATTCAGCAATTGTTCCTCATTACTTGGTGTAATATTCTCCACTAATTCCCTTATTGATTTTCCATTTAATTTGCACCAAAAGGTTTTAAATTATGAGGTTTTAATGAATTCATCATCATCCACAAATGATTTATATGCTATATGCCTTGTGTCAGTATTTGCACTCTCTTCAACATCTAGTTCCCTAGGAACATACTTGTAGTCTTGATTTCTCAATCTAGAAATTTTATCAATTGAACTGCTAGGCCTACCATCACTAGATGCCTCTTCATCAGAAGATAATAGTTTTGTAACTTGCAATCCCCTATTATACTCATCAAGAACTTTTTCGGCTTCCTCTGCTTCCAAATTCCTGATCAAGTCATCATACAGATAGGGTATGTGATTGTATCCTCCCAAGTTCATTTTATTTTTGGAAAAATCAATATACCCTTTTGGATCAAATCCTTTTCCTAGTGGACCCTTCTTCATGTTGTATTGCAGCAATTTGTTGAGAACCATGTCATATCCATCCCTTGATAATACAGTGAAATCACCGAAGCATAATGTACTAGGCATAAATGTATTCTTTTTGAAAGAACTCGGATTCATAACATCTGAAAAGTCCTATTGCCTAGCAATCTCCAAATATGCAATCCTATCAGGTAGCATCTTGGGCAGAATGAAGGGTCTATCTTCAAATCCATATACTCTTGTCATGGTCGCATCTTCTAGATAGTACCAGTCTCCCCAATTGTTGTTGACAGGTCCATTGA
Source organism: Sequoiadendron giganteum (assembly GCA_007115665.2). NCBI lineage: Eukaryota > Viridiplantae > Streptophyta > Pinopsida > Cupressales > Cupressaceae > Sequoiadendron > Sequoiadendron giganteum. The sequence goes on from CM021102.1 coordinate 126,180,379, forward strand.
AATCCTCAAGCCTTAAAAACCTTTTTGTTTCATCGAACAATGAGTATTCACAATGATGATTGTAAAATCTGTACAATGGTTTCACAAAAAAGCTTCAAAATGTATATAACAAGAATTAGCAAATCTGCAATCCCAGGTGAAGGTCCAAAGTTGTACTGGTAATAAGCTTCCTTCCTTATCAAATTGTACAACCCTCAATTTTTTAGGCCACATCTGCAATTCTTGTCCATAATAAAGTATCATATGCATTAGGATTGAACAAGTATCCAAGTGCAATATAGGAGCTCCACTTTTTAATGCCATCAGTCCTGAATCAAGTGCTTTAAAGATGTGTGAAGCATAATAAAAAAACCCTGAATTGTGACATTGGATGTCCGCTGCAATTACCATGGGTATAATTGACATGTGCTCAGGGGCCTCCATTCCCAACACTTGACACACTAAAAAGTATGTGTACCTCATGTAGGGCTCAAACAAATTAGCATGGAATGGGGGACCATCACTGTCATTCAGTGGAAATGAAACACCATCTTTCTTAGACCTATGTAGTGGCAACCTCCAACCCTTATACAAAGTATCCATCATCCAAAATTCATTTTCCAACTCTTCAGGTATAATTTTTTCACCACACACTCCCTCTAGGTTAAAAACCTCACAGATGGCAGCTTCAGATACATGTATAAACGGTTTTCCTGATGGATCACAAATAGCTTTACATTTTGGAATATAATTGGAAGCTAGCATCTTCACCAATTCTACATTTACAAATACATTGGGGCAGACTAGTTTCCCTAGGTTTAACTTCCAAGGATTGCACACTGGTTCGTATCGGTTCCTTCGTTGGTAATGAAAAATAACAGCTCATATCCCCTAATTGGGGTCCATATGTCTCGTATATGCTTGGATTTATCCTCTAACTTTTCCACTTCTATCCTAAGTTGTGCAGATCGCCTGGCCTTAGGTCCTAAGCCAGGCAATTGATAAATTAAGTCCTGGTTTAACTTCCTCTTAGCTACCCCAGATTCCTTCTCTACTTTAATTTTTTGCTTTTTTCCTCTAGGATTTTTACTCACTCTGTTTCCTACCTTTTTACTTTTCCTGAGCTAGTTCTTTCCATTTTATGAATCACAAAACCAGGAATTTAATTGTAGGGAACTTACAAGTATATTTAGAATTCTTTGACCGCCAAATCCTTTGGTGCTTCGTCCGTTCCTCTACTGCTAACTTTGCAAAATTCGCCTTCAATTACTTTTCTCAATTCAGCAAATCATTGACACATTTGGTAGTAATACTGCCATTAATTTCCTAGCTTTGAACATGAGCATAGTTGATCTTTGAATTTACCCACTATCACATCAAATGTTCTATCGGCAAGACAATTGAAACTTTGGGCGATCCTTTTATTCAGGCTTGACTAATGTTCATTAAACATTATTTTTGTCAGGGAGACATTACGTCGATATCACATAATCTATCCATCTGATTCATATAAATGTTGCCAAGAGTCACCCCGATGACTATCTTGATTTGTTTGTGTCTTCATCGATCAGACATGGTGTATCGCTAAGATATTCAATAATTTTGTCAATGTTATAAGTCTCCCCAATGATTATTCCTTCGATCTCAAGTATGTCGCCAAGACTCCTACCGATGCAATCTTATCGGCCTGACATAGTGGGCCGGGTGGACATTTTGAGCTCATTTTGATAGCATTTGTCTTGGCGATAGTATGTTTCTTTGTTTTGTCGGCAAGACAAGATGAGTTTTTTAGCGATGATATTTCATCGGCAAGACAAATGCACTTGGCCTGACTCAGGTATCTTACTCTGATGGCATTGGTCTGGCCGATACAAGTCCTTGTGCTTTGATTGGTGAGACAAGATAGGTTTCTTTCCTATGGAACTTCATCATTGAGACCTATATGATTGGTATGACCTTTTCATTTCATCCCGATGGAACTTGTCTTGCCGATGATATGGGTTATTTTAATACTAGATTTTGGAGGTTTCTCATGATATCAAATGGTCAAGAATGATGTGATAATGTGATTATTGATGGAACTTTAAATTTTTTCTCTTTGAATTCCATTTTATCTTGCCTTATGTATTTGGTCTTTCATATTGTTTGAAAAAACCTAAGGTTGGGGTTTTTTTTTTTTTTGCTGAAAGTGATTCTGGATTAAATTGTGTCTGTTTTTTTGCATCAATGTTTCGGATCACACTCTGTGATCCATCAATTTATTTTTTGAGTCCAACAACCAACTCCCTTTTCTTCATGTTCTTTTGCTAAAAAAGCCAAATGGCTCCATTGGTCGTAAGGTTTTTTGCAAGGCTACCCATACTGATCTCTATCTCCACTTGTCTTCTCATCATCATCCTAGTCAAAAATTTAGCATTCTCAAAACCCTTTCCTGGAGAGCCTATCAGATTTGCGATGAGGATAACTTAATGCAAGAGTTGACACACCTTCATCAAGTTTTTAAATTAAATGGTTATTCTAGCAAGCAAATCTTGAGGGCCCTCAACCAAGCCAAATATAGCTTCCTTTCTAGGTCCAACCCCAAACATTCCTCATTCCTTCCTAATGTTTCTCTTCCTTATGTTGAAGGTATCTCCCAAAAAATCTCCAAGATCCTTCTTAAAAAAGGCCTTCTTTGTGCTTTTAAAACCTTCTCTACCTTGAGAAAATGTATTCCTTCCCTCAAAGACTCCAGGGACATCTTTCTTGACTCTGGAGTCTATAAGATTGTTTGTTCGTGTGGCATTCCATATATTGGTAAAACTGGTCATTCCTTTACCACCAGAATCAAGGAGCATAGAAAGAGAGAATCACAAAACTTTTAATTAGATATAGTCACATAGAAAGAGTGAGAGAGATAAAGAGAAGTAGGAGAGTTAGAGAGAAATAAAGAGGGAGAGGGGGAGATAAATAGGGATATCAAGAGAGAGTAAATTGTATAAAAACATACTTCGATTTTACTTGTAAATATTTTATTTCAATTATGATTTTAATATTTTAAATTAGATTTATTTAAAAATTTACATTCAATTTTATAAAAAAAAATTAATATATTAAGTTTATTTTTTATTTAATTATTTATGAACTTAATAAGTTTATTATTTTTATTATTAATATTTGGATTTTGATATATTTTGACTTTGCATTTACTTTATTCTATTTAAATTTTTAATTTAGATTTAAGTTTAAAAATTATGTTAATTATTTATGTCTTTTTATGCAATTACAAATAACAATTAAAAGTTATTAGCATTAATTTAATTTACAAATATTTATCTTATTAAAATTTTAATTATTGTTCCCTAGCTCGTCATGTCTTTAGAAAGTCCACACATATAGACCTATATCTTCATGCTTCTTCCCATCACCATCTAGAACAAAAGGTTAGTGTCCTCAACACTCTTGCAACTCAGGCTCATCGCGTTTGTGATAAAGACCACATTGATCTTGAATTTTCTCATCTCTACTGTGTTTTCAAACTCAATGGCTATCATGACAAACAAATCCTCAAAGCTTTTGTGATTGCCAAAAATTGAGCTAATCCAACCCCCAAGCCTTATGGAACCACCGTCCCCTACATTGAAGGCCTCTCCAATGAGATTTCCAAAATTCTTCACAAGAAAGGTGTTTCCTGTAGTTTCAAACCTATATCTACCACAAGAAATCTCATCCCCTCAACCAAGGACCCCTTACCGCCTCTTCTCCACTTTGGAGTGTACAAGATTGATTGCTCTTTTGGGACCCCATATATTGGGAAAACAAGGCGATCAATCAACACTAGAGTCAAAGAACATAGTGCTGATATCAGGCATGATAGAATCTCTAAGTCAGCCCTCATAGAGCATTCCCACCAAACCAAGCACCACATTTTCCTCGAGAACACCCAGGTTGTGGTTAAGGAAGACAAATTTTTCAAGTGTAAATTGCAAGAAGTCATCACCATCAGAAACCACTCCATCAATCTTAATCGGGACGAAGGTTGGCAATTAAGTCTAGCATGGCTCCCCCTTTTAAACTCCCTCCATTCCAACCCTCCCTCCTAATTCTAAATGCATTGAGTTGACTTTTTTCATTGCGATGTTTTAATATTTATAATGATTAAAATATATCACTATTATAATCTTATTTTATCTGTTTGTATTTAATCTTGTCTTTATTATTTTCTCTTTTTATTTTCTTTTCCTTAATATAGATATTTTAATCATCATAAAGATTAAAATATATCATTATCTTTTCTAATCTTAGATCATCTTTTTGTCTTTAATTTTACTTTTTTCTCTTATTATTTGCTTTTCTTTGTAGTCTTGCTTTTTCTTTTGTTTATGGTATTATTTTATTGTTTTCTCAATTTTTTGTAGTCCTTTCTCTTCTCCCTCTCCCTTTATTAAGACTTGTTCTGCAATCTCATTTCATTTTTCCTCTTCTTGATGATGGATCACTGTGTGTGATCCGAAATGTCGACAAAAAAACTTACACAGTTGAATCCAAAAGCTATATATTGCAACGTTATGGACTGTGGAAAACTCATACCAACTATAGAATAATTATATTTTAAATTTTTATAATAAAATAATTCTAAAATCTAAATTAGAAGTTAGAGAGAGAGAGAGAGAGAGAGATTCAAAACTAAATTTTGATTAGATAGTTACATAGAAAGAGTGAGAGAGATAAAGAGAAATAGGAGACAAAGATATATATAGAGGTAGAGATATCTAGAGATAAAAGAGGGAGAGGGGGAGATAAATAGGGATGCCAAAAGAGAGTAAGAGAGAGAGAGATGGAGGGGTATAAAGATGGAGAGAGAGGTAGAGAGGGATATATATGGAGAGAGAGGTAGAGATAGACATATTTATAGAGAGAAAGAGAGATATTTATATCTCAGTCTTCCTCTTTATATCTGTGTTTCTCATTATTTCTCAATTTATCTTCCTCTCTCTCCCCTATATCTCTCTATCTTTGTCTACGCTTATCTCTCTATTTATGCATATCTATCTATATCTCTATCTCTCTTTCACTCATATACAAAAACACTCCCTCTTCCCCTTCTCTATCTCTCTCCCTCTCTCTCTCTTTCTCTCACTCTTGACCCCTCTATCCATATCTCCCTATCCCTCCCCCTCTCTATCTATGTATTATTATCTCTACCTCTCTCTTTTATTCACCCCATCTCTCCCACTCTATATCTCTATCTCTCTATTTATTTATATCTCTCACTCCTCTCTTTATCATTCTAAAATATAAAATCTAAATTAAAAGTTAGAGAGAGAGAATCATAAACTAAATTTTGATTAGATATAGTCACATAGAAAGAGTGAGATATATATATATATGGAGAGAGAGAGAGAGGTAGAGATAGACATATTTCTAGAGAGACAAAAAGAGATGAGAAGAGAAAGAGAAGAGAGAGTGTAGACATGGAAAATGTACATTTTCAGTTCGGCACACTTGATCCTGATTACTAACATCACTTCTTCTGAAATCATACTCTCAGCATTTCATCATAATTCTATCTAATGAATCATTATTGATTTAATTAAGTCTATCACCTCCTCTGATTAAATTAATCAATTTAATTTAGTTAACCTCACATCTCTGTTTAATTAAATAAATCATTTTATTTGATTAAATTCTCTAAATTCCTCTTATTAAATTAAATAAATTAAACCTTATTTGATTTAATCTAACATTATCCCCTCTAGTTAAATATATCAAAACATTTATTTAATTAAACCTTTCCTCTCAATTCTTGACTTAAATCAATTCATAAATTTAGGTCTAAATTGTCACATCTCCTAAATTCCTCATTAAATTAATTTAATCTTAATCTATGTCACATTCTCTAGAGAATGCAACTTGCACAATAAATCAATTACTTTGATTTATTAATTCATCTATTTGCCCTCAAATTTGAATTTGAATTCAAATAGACTTAGTCCTTCCAACAAGGCATTTAAAGCCTCTTAAATGTCCATTGCATTGAGCCAAGTGACATTAACTCCATTTCTCTTTCCCTCTCACATGTTACATTCAAATTTCAAATTTGAATCCAATGGCATTTATCATGCACATTAACCAAAATGTGCTCATTCCTCAACCATTCACATCTTGACAAGTGACACTTGGCCATTAGATGTTGAATGATCCCACATTGCTCAATTTCATTCATTCTTCCAATTTGAAATCTATAAATGAGAGACTCTTTCTCTCATTCAAACATCCACAATTTGAGTAAACTTACTATACTCAACTTCATCCAAATCGACAAATCATATGCAAAGTTACTCTCTTCACATTGAGAGCGAATTTTGCCCATTTCAATAAACCATTCATCATCTTTCAAGATTTGCAACAAGGTTATGCTCAAATCTCTTTGGAGATTTGACCATTTCTCATTCACACACCATTGCTACTTAGGAATTGGGAAAGGTCCAACATAAGATCATCATGCTATTAGCTTAATTAGGATTGAATCTCTTTTATTTAAAGTTTATTGTGTTCTTCATTTCCTAATTTAGTTTGAATAGATGGATTTTATGGGGAATCTCTCATACTTGTTTACATGCATTTTATCTAACAACTAATGTGTTTTGTTGCTCTTGTGCATTTGTAGGTTTAGGGGTTCACATTTTGGCTCTAGAAGGAGGGCTTGAATCAAAAATTCAATCACGTTTTTCAAAATTCCGCGGTTTCTAACCTTTTTTTTTTGTAGACACAACAAACTAGGCCGCGTGGCACTATATTGTGCCACTTTCAGCACCGCGGCGTAATACTTCGCCGCTCCTAGAGGCGTGGTGCCATATTCACCTGCATTAAATTCCCCGAACATCGCCACGAATTCTCCCCACCTGTCTTATTTTTTAAATTCCTAACTCCACCACATGGGTCTATACTGCATCGCTTTCAGTGTCACGGCCCTATATCACCCCACGTGTCCTCCAAACTCCGCCGCACGTCATTCCCGCCTAAAAAATTCAAAATTTCAAATCGGGTCGCTTGCCTCTGCCACGCCGCTTTTGCACTCTCTGTTTTTGTAGAGCGTCGTGCAAAGTCAAATATGCGGTGCTATCAAAGTCAACTATGCGGTGCTATATAGCACCGCTTTCACTCCAAACTCCGCCGCTTCTACAAACTGCACCGTGGTTGAACACTGAGATTTAAATTGGACATGTGCTCATTAAATTCAATTTTTTTTAAATCTTTGACATTGTTTTCTGTCTTTTCTACTCTCTGGTTTTCTGTCATTTTTTGCAGGTTGGAGCGAGGGAAGAAGTTCATCATGAGATCATGTTCACCAAACCCAAAGTGTTTCTAAACACTAAAAGTGTTCTTTAACACTCTTTAAGAAATTTGTTAAAAATCTTTGACCTTAGGAACACTAAATTCACTTTGGGTTTAAAAAGAACAAGCAAATTTTTATTATGACACCATGCTCACTTTGTACAAAGTTTTTTTAAACACTAAAGTGTTCTTCAACACTCTTTAAGGAATTTGATAACTTCATTGATCTTAGGACACTAGATTTCTTTTGGGTTCTAAAATAAACAATCAAATTTCCTTTCAAAAGTTGCCAAGGGGCTAAAAAGAACCTTAGACAAACCTACTAGATTTTGTTTAAAATTTAACAATTGAACAAGGCAACCTCACATTTCATTTGGTGCTTAAAAAGAATTTATCATTGCTTTGAGAAGTTTAAAATTGAACATGTGTTTTTCATGCTTTGTAATCCTTTTTGCAAAGTAGTATCATTTGAAAAGGCGTATGCGCTTCTCTCCTGCCTCATGGCGATCTTGAGAATCAAAAGTATTTTTGGTAAAACTAAGTTGCATAAAGGATTTCCTCCACATTTCAATTTGGTTGCTTTATAATTGAACAAAACATGTGAGTGTGAGCACGACATATTACGGAGGTTTTCCCCTTTGTTTTTCAACAAAGGTTGTGTAAACGACGGGATATGTTAGCTCGCATTTGTTTGTCTTAGAGGGCCTGCCTTGTGGGAAAAAGTAGTCACCCAAGGGAATGACCCAACTGGTATATAAGTGTGGATTCTTGAGGAAAGTTCAAGAATCACGAGGATTATTCCGATGAGATGGACAGAAATGGACTCTTGCCAATGTTGGATAATCTCCCACAAACGGAATGCCTAAATTAGAACCCTTTTTTTAGAAAAGGCCAAATCCTATCTATTTGTTGGTCCAAAAGGTCATGTCCTTTGAAGTCGCCCCATGTTATACATGCGGTTTTGTTGTGGAAATGGAAAGTATGCCATGGGAGATTCATGGGTACTAATGCTTGGCTGACCCAAGAAGTGTGTGTCATGGAGGGGAGCCAGTGTGGTCAAGCATTTAGCCATTCACACAAAATATGCACATATGGATTCGTCCAAGTGGGAACCCAACAAATACTATCTTTTTAGCCTAGGGTTGTGCATGTTATTGAGACACCTTGCTTGGTTCTAAAACATTGAGAAACAATCATTCACAAAGATTTTCAAAATTTCAAACCCTTTAGGAAGCAAATACCTTTGACGAATTCAAGTGCTCATGCTTACCCTAGGGATTTCATCCTTAGAGGCTTCTAAGCATTTGGATTTCATCTCAATTTTCTTACTAAAGTCAACAATAGGTAACCTTTGCCTTCATTTTCCTTGATTTCCACATAATGCACTTTGTGGGATGAAAGAAAATTAGGGTATTGGACATTCAGTTTGAAAAGCATAAATCAAGAAAGTGTTTGTGGTAAAAAGAACCGAATCTAATCAAGATAAATAAAAAATTGAACCACACATGTGCTTGGTCCCTTTTGAGTCATTTGGTTTCCATGCAGACATTGGTCTTTTGGTTTGAATTACTCCTAGGGAAAAGCATGTTCTTCATTACCTTGGTCTTGTAAACAAGTCCTTATAGGGTCATCTAGGATCAAAATCATCACTTCACCCATCTCTCAAACATCAATCAAATTTCCACCTCACCAACAACTTTTGGAACCTTGGAAACATCATTTATGCTAGACTTTTGGAAAATCAACATCACTTGTTTGATTTAACGCACCTAGTCAAATTATCAATCTTCTTGAACAAATTTTCCTCTAGGATAACGCAACTTCTTGAGGTCTACTAGTTCATGATCACTTTGATTGGCTTAACACACTTAGCCAATTCATTCTCTTATGTGAGTTCTCCCTAGGATAACACAACTTCCTAGGGTTTACAAGTTCACCATCATCTTGTTTGGCTTAATGCACCTAGCCAAACTATCAAATCAAACCAATTCCTAAAGTCTAGCATTGATCCAAAGTTCCTAACAGTTCAAACATCCATATCACTCACCCTTTCATCTTTCATCTCATCATTGGTCCTAAACACCTTAGAGGTTCACTCTCGCAACAAGGTCAAAACGCAAGAAAAACATGGAATTTACACTTGACTCATACATCATGAGTAATCAAAGTCAACCAAACTATCCAAGTCTCACAATGCCAATTGATTATCGAAACTCACATTTATGCATGGCATCATTATCTCCTCCAAACTTCAATGATACGAATGTGAGTATGCCCAATCTAAAGTTTGGAACACCTTTCCCAATGGTAGATTTAAATCCAAGTCCAAATTTGCAAATCTATCAACCAAACGCTCAATGCATGAGTTTTCCAAACAACATTATCCCACCAAATCCATACATGCCAAGTGAAACTTTACCAAACATGACCATTTCAAATCCATACTTGGTGAATTTTGGGATAGATACGATTGCAAATCAAACCAATGTTGTTCAAAATCGAGGCAATATGTTGATAAATCCACATGTTGATTCAAGTCAAGGTAACACCATGCAAAATCAAAGCTACCTAAATCAAGGCAATATGATTCTCAACCACAAAATTTTTCAAAGTCAACCTATAATGCCAAATCAAAATATCATACCAAATCCTCTCATTTTGCCATCGATATCACAACAACAGGTGGCAACCATCCAAGCAATCCCAAAAAAAACACCATCCCCAACCCACCACTGCCACCACTGCCAAAACACAACATGACAAATTCATTCTCCATCATGTTGCAAGCCGCTCAAGAAGCTTCCCGCAAAAAGGCACTCCAAGCCCAACAAGCCGCACAAGTTGCACAAGCCGCACAAGTTACACAAGTGGCTCAAGTAGCCCAACAAGCATAGGCTCAAGCTCAAGCCCAACACCAAGCTCGGCAGATGCAAGCACAATTCTAGGCACTATTGCAAGCAATCCATGAACAATTCCATCAAAAATCAGCACGACAAGGAGCCCAACAAAAAGCTTTGTTGGCACAACAGCAACAAGACCAACAACAAGCTTTGTGGGAATAGAAACAACATGACCAACAACAAGCATTGTTGGCTCAGCAGCAAATGTAGGCCTTACTCCTACAACAGAGCTTGCAACAAATTCCCATCACAATCGTTAAAAATGATGATCAAGATCCTTCGACCAATGATCTCTACATCACCTAATGAGTTAGAGGACATATCTCAAGAATTTATTCCTAAGCATGATCAACATCTTTCACCAAAGTCTAGCAATCGACCTTTCCAAGACATATTGACATCCTTTGACCTCATGGTTACAGATATTGAAGAAATTCTCAACTCACCATTTGATCCAAGTCCACTCAAAGATCAAGAGGATATTGAGCCACTTCCAATGCCTTATGATGATGTCCAAGAACCCTTTGAAAGAAATCCATCCTTTGAAATTGACCCATGTCAAGAACTTGATCCAAAGCATGTTGAAAGCAATTCCGACATTAATCAAGATCAAGATTTTTTATATGCAAGATACTACAATGAGGTGATGACCACTCTCCTACAAGATGTCACAAATAATGATCATATCCATATAGCACATACCCCTCCATCTACCCATAAGATGCTTTCTTTGGATGGACACGCAAATGATCGTCATTCAAAACAAGAGTCTCATACTCTTACTGAGGAACAAGAGTCCCCTAATCTTAACATTTGTACACATGATCAAGATATAGAGAAATCTAGAGACATATCAGAAACAAATCATGAAGAAGGATTCTACATAAGTCAATCAGAAACATCCTCTGAAGTGAGTCATGAGGAAGACTTTTGTGTGGACAGTGAAGCATCAACACTTCTTGAAGAAGCACTACAATCTAATATCTCACAAGATCAAGCTAAAGATATCAATCAAGCATTCATCCTACTTATGGAGGATCCTATAACTTATAAAGTTGGATCACTTACCTTTCTTAGAGCAAGCTATCACATCAATAAAGCAGCTCTCACTTTTGAAAATCCACCATAGAGCAAAGGAGTAGCACCTTGTTTCCAAGGTAGATCATATTACATTGCAAACAATTTTTTTGAGCGGATGAATTATCAAGGCAGAGGATTAGGCCTACGTGAACAGGGTATCCTAGAACCAGTGCAAATTTTTGGCAATCCTAAACATCAAGGCCTTGGTTATTCAACAAGCAAGGGATCTAAACATGTAAGTGATACCTCTATAAAAATGGGGGCAACTTCGTCTCGAGCAAACGTCAACATAGGGGGCACGAAGAATCCTTATGATGAAACCAATGCTAATAATGCCAATACTATAACTAGCCACATCATGAATCCTCATCCACCTATCACCCCATCCATGAATTGGGACCAACAACAAAAGAAAGACTTGAATTGAAGCATGAAGAACGTTATCAAAGAAAAAGTAGCTAAGAAGCATGAAGGACAAATCAAATATAAGTGGATACCAAAAACTACAAAAAAAGATTATCCCTATCAAACTCCATCAGTCAAAGAAACTATGGGGCAAAATAAAAAAGGGAAAAGTATCCATCAAAGATGTCCACAAAAGAAAAAACATGCTTCTCAAGTGACGTACAAAGTGTATCGAGCAGTTGGTCCTAATTCCACACAGACTTTCGTATCCACCCATCATTACTCATCTTCCCAAGTTTGGAGAGTCAAAGGTTCCAAACTATTGACCAATCCATCTACTATTCCTAAACACACTCCACCATCCATGCCACCATGCATAATATCCAACTCTCACATTGACCATGTATTGGCGGCAACCCTTCATCATAAGGATTCAGAAGGCACTCTATTGCAATGTGTGCACAAAGACAAAGTTAACTCCGATATCAGCAAAGCAGATCAGGGATCTCAAAAGTTGCATTCAAGTGCACATATCTTGGCAAAACAACTTCTTCAAGCAGGATACTGATGGCACATTATAACAGAAGCATCAATGTCAGCACCACTAGGTGGTTCAACATCAGCTTAATTTCTCTCAGAAAAAATACAAAAAAATAATAATCAAAATACAAAAAATCAAAAAAAATCAAAAAATAGATTGAAAACAATAGAGAGAAAAATCGTCCTCTAGTGAAAACCACTTCGGTGGCGCTTTGGATAGGTACCATTATGAAAACCTGGCAAATAGGCATCATGTGTAGAATTGAGCATCTACGTGCGCCAATTCAAAATAAAGCATCTTATCGCATCCATAATAAAGCCAACATTTCATCCATAATAAAGCCAACATAAATCCGTTCATCCATGAACCATTTATCCAACCCATTTCCATCTATCTACCTTATCTAGATCTTTATGAAGGTTTGGTGCACACTTTACACTTGTTGGTGGTAAACATCTTGACATGGGTCATTTTCATTGATCCCATCCTACCCAACATTATCTGAACCTTGAACCACTATCCAAAGGCGTATCCGATTTTTGAACACTTTATCTTATCGCAAGATGATCCATATCCATTCATCCACCATCTATCCAAGAATCCACCCATGGCATTTTGTACATTGCTAGACACTGGGGGGCGGATATTTACATCTTTCTTTGGGAATAAAGCTTGATCTATGTCCTCTAAACTGATGTGGTGATCCAAACATTGGAAAACATGAAATCAAATTGGTCAAAGCATTTGTGAGCCAAAAATCTAAATCACTAGCCCATGGCATATTTTGACAAGATGATGTTCTTTAGCAAATTTTATCTTTCATTGAACATCAATCCTAATAATCCATATTAGTTGCATCTAATGGGTACATCTGTGTAACATCAAATCATCAAAACAATTTTGTTCCAAACCAAGCTTCATCAATCTTGATCAATTGAATCCAATCCATTATCACCTTGTTTGACTTAACACACTTAGTCAAACTATCATCTTGTGCACGAGTTTACACTAGGATAACACAACTTCTTGGAATTTACAAGTGCATTATCATCTTTGTTTGGCTTAACACACTTAGCCAAATTATCAAATCCATAATCACCTTGTTTGACTTAACACACTTAGTCAAACCATCCACTTTTGTACAAGTTTACTCTGGGATAACACAACTTCCTAGAATTTACAAGTGCATTATCACTTTTGTTTGACTTAACACACTTAGTCAAACTATCAATCCATCAATCCGATTGATCAACATTAAGCTTGGTTTTCAACAAAATCTCAAAATAGAGCATTGATATCATCACATATCCAAATTCAAAACATCCAAATCATCAAAAATCCAAAAACATTCAAAAAATTCATCAAAAAATCAAAAACATCCAAAATCATCAAAAAACTCAAAAACATGTCTAAATATCAGAAAGTCTTCAAAAAATTCATCATTGAGTCTTGTCAGTCTTCCACCTTGCCAAAATACGTCATCTTTGAGCTTGAAAGTAGGCAAGGTTGATCTTTGATCATCCACCAAGATGGTTAGGGTTAGTCCTTTAGGCGTCCGTCGCATTGGCAATATGTTTGCCCATCTAGTTTGCATCTTAGGTCAGTCCTTTAGGCAATAAAAGGGACAATTTGTTTGTCCATCTTATCATCAAGTCATTCCATCATCAGTCAAACTACGTGGTCTTTGCATGTATAACATAGGCAAGGCTAATCTATGGATCAGCTCCTGAGACCCCTAGGATAGGTCTTTAAGTTAGTTCTTTCATTGTAAATCTCAAAATACTAAAAACATTGAAAAAAAGTAAAAAATATCAAAAATAGCCTCAAAATATCTGAAAAATCCAAAATGGTGCATCCATTTCATCTCACTTTCACCCATGATTGTCATCACTCAAAATAAAAACAATCATCACTTTCACCCTTCGGTGATTCAGTCAGAAACAAGTTTAGCAGGTTCCAAAGTGAACACTTAATTGTCAGAGTCTTAAGCCTAAGTCAGTAAGAAAGCAAGTTGGTCAACTCAGACTATCAATAGCTTGTCACCCAAATCAGTCCCATCAAAACCCTGATCACAACATGTCCTAGGATGAAGCTTTCCTGCGATGGACATAAGCATCAGGTACCCCCGAATAGTTTAGCCTTGGCTAGTGGTACAAAGAACATTAGCTTGTTTGTTTACTTTGTCTTGGTCTTTTTTAGACTTATCTTATTTTGTGCTCATTCCAAGGACCTCTCGATGATGCCTAAACAAAATAGGTTTAGAGAGAAAGGAATGGGGCAAAGATCATTATCTTTTTTATTTGTTGCGCTTGTGGAATACACTTGTAAAATAACTTAGTCATATATGCTTTGTTTGGTTTGTGGAGAGGATGTTTTAGATATCTTGTTGACCACATAGGAAAGCTTGCTTTCTTGTGTTTTGGCCCGAGATGTTTAGAATGTCTAAACTACATCTTGAATGAAGTATGCACGCTAAGTGTGAACAAGAATACTCCTATCTGATTGATGAGTCAAAGTCCATCACACTAGGTACAACGCCATCCTGGTCCTTTATACCTTGATGCATCATACCTATGTGTGTTATCAAACATAAAGTAATTGGCCCTTTGAAAATCCTAACTCCTAGCAATGCAAATCATCATCATCATCATCATAGTGTAGGCTTGTGTGGATGCTCCTTCCATCCATCTCATTCTTCTTATTCTTCTATCTTTACTAACATTTCTATCTAAAATCAGTGTGTTGTATCAAAATATACACGAGGCTGCCCATGGCTAATGACTATCTATACATCATCAGAATTGTCTATATCAAAGAATTATCTTATGTCCTCTGATTAATAGAACCACTCCTCTCGCATTTTATCGTGATCTCAATCGGAAAATTGTACATTTTCGCTCGACCTCTCGAGGGGGTAGTATACCAGCATAATCCTTTTGCTAGGGCAACAGTGGGGCATTCAAAAAAATCAAGAAATTTTTAACTTTGATCACAGTAGTTTATTCTTTGAATCAATGCAACAAGTACATTGCTTCAAAGAGGGCCAAAATGTAGACATGGAAAATGTGCATTTTCGCTTCGGCACACTTGATCTCGATTACTAACATCACTTCTTCCGAAATCATACTCTCAGCATTTCATAGTAATTCTATCTAATGAATCATTATTTATCTGATTAAGTCTATCACCTCCTCTGATTAAATTAATCAATTTAATTTAATTAACCTTACATCTCTGTTTAATTAAATAAATCATTTTATTTGATTAAATTCTCTAAAGTCCTCTTATTAAATTAAATAAATTAAACCTTATTTGATTTAATCTAACATTATCCCCTCTAGTTAAATAAATCAAAACATTTATTTAATTAAACCTTTCCTCTCAATTCTTGACTTAAATCAATTCATAAATTAAAGTCTAAATTGTCACATCTCCTAAATTCCTCATTAAATTAATTAAAATTTGATTAATTTAATCTTAATCTATGTCACATTCTCTAGAGAATGCAACTTGCACAATAAATCAATTACTTTGATTTATTAATTCATCTATTTTCCCTCACATGGCATAAAAGGGGAATATTCCATCAAATTTGAATTTGAATTCAAATAGACTTAGTCCTTCCAACAAGGAATTCAAAGCCTCTTACATTTCCTTTGCATTGAGCCAAGTGACATTAACTCCATTTCTCTTTCCCTCTCACATGTCACATTCAAATTTCAAATTTGAATCCAATGGAATTTATCATGCACATTGACTAAAATGTGCTCATTCCTCAACCATTCACATCTTGACAAGTGACACTTGGCCATTGGATGTTGAATGATCCCACATTGCTCAATTTCATTCATTCTTCCAATTTGAAATCTATAAATGAGAGACTCTTTCTCTCATTCAAACATCCACAATTTGAGTAAACTTACTATACTCAACTTCATCCAAATTGACAAATCATATGCAAAGTTACTCTCTTCACATTGAGAGCCAATTTTTCCCATTTCAATAAACCATTCATCATCTTTCAAGATTTGCAACAAGGTTATGCTCAAATCTCTTTGGAGATTTTACCATTTCTCAATCACACACCATTGCTACTTAGGAATTGGGAAAGGGCCAATTGCAACACTTCATTGGCACCAATTCCCCCATAAGATCATCATGCTATTAGCTTAATTAGGATTGAATCTCTTTTATTTAAAGTTTATTGTGTCCTTCATTTCCTAATTTAGTTTGAATAGATGGATTTTATGGGGAATCTCTCATACTTTTTTACATGAATTTTATCTAACAACTAATGTGTTTTGTTGCTCTTGTGCATTTGCAGGTTTAGGGGTTCACAGAGAGATTTATATATTTGTCCTCCTCTCTCTCCCATATTTCTCTCTATCTTTGTCTTCCCTTCTCTCTCTATGTATACATATCTATCTTCATCTATATCTCTCTCTTTCACTCATACACACAAAAACTCTCTATTTCCCCTCTCTACCTCTCTCCTTCTCTCTTTCTCTCACTCTTGACCCCTCTATCCCTATCTCCCTATCTCCCTATCTCTCCCTGCGCTCTATCTATATCTCATTATCTATACCTCTCTCTTTTGCTCACTCCATCTCTCCCACTCTATATCTCTATCTCTATTTATTTATATCTCTCACTCCTCTCTCTATCTATTTTTATCCCTATATCTTTACCTCCATCTCCCTATCTATCTATCTCTCTCTCCCTATCCCTCTCTATCTCTCTATATCTCCCTCTATCTATATTACTCCCTCTCTCCTCTCTATCTATTGAGCTATCTCTTGCTCTCCCCATATCTCTCTCTCCATATCCATATATTTCTCTACCTCTACCTCTATCTCCCTATCTCGCTTTCTCCTTCCCTATCCCTCTCTATCTCTCTATATCACCCTCTATCTATATTTATCCCTCTCCCTCTCCCTTTCCCTTTCTATATATTGAGCTATCTCTCTCCCTTTTCTTCTTCTCTCTCTCCCTGTCCCTCTCTCTCTCTACCTATCTCTCTCCCTCTCTTCCCCCTCTTCTCTATATCCCTCCTCTACCTATCTCTCTCCCTTTCTCTTCCTCCCTCTCTCTATCTCTCCCCATATCTCCCTCCCCACCCCCTATCGGCCTATTTGTCTCCCTCTATCTCTAGACATGTCTCTCTCTCCTTCTCACTCTTCCTAGAACTCTATATTTATCTCTTTTCCCTTTTATCTCTATCTCTATCTCATTATCTCTCAATCTATCTACCATATATATCTTCCTCACTCTACTTCTCTTTATATATCACTTCCCATTTCTATATGTATCTTTCTATATATCGCTCTCTCATTCTCCGGCTCTCTCTCTCTCTCTCTCTCTCTCTCTCTCTCTCCTCCATCTCCATCTCCATTTTCATCTACATATCTATCTTCCTCTCTATCTCTATCTCATTACCCCTCTCTTGATCTCCCCCCTCTTTCTCTCCCTCTTCCTCTCTTCCTATTGCAAAATTAATATGATTCAAGTAATGGAGCTTGATTATCTTCCTAATTTAGAGGTTTTGTAAGTGGATGCATAGTTGGTTTGAACTTATCATTTCTCCATTGAGACATTTTTTGCACAAACATATCATTGGCTAAATAACCTACCAATTGACCTCATGTGCTACACAAATGTATAAAAAATAGACCAATTTTTCTCTAATTAACCTTCCACACTTCTTTGGCGTACCCATTGCACACCAATGTGCAATTGCTAGTTATTTGTTACTTTTAAATTTTTTGTTTGTTTTTAATCTCTTTTCAATTTTCTTGTTAATTTATTTTAAATTTTAGCATTTTTAATATATTCTTATTTGTAATTTTATATTTTCGTACAATTTATTTTCTGATTAATTATTTATAATTTATAATTTATGTGTAAACATATAATTTATAAATTTTATGTTTACTTATAAATTACAATTTATGTACTTATAATCTCTTTATAATTTATTCTCTTTAAAATTTGTTATAATTTAAAACATATTTCTTATTTGGTTATTTTTTCTTTATATATTATATATTTTAATTTATTTTCTTCTAATTTATTTTGTTTATTGTTAAAATTATATGTTTATTTTCTTGTTATTTATAATAATTTTTGTTTATTTTTAAATTTTATTCCTATTAATTTTTTGTTTGTTTATGCCTAATTTATTGTTATGTTTTTTATAGAATATTTTTCTTTTAAACTTTGGATTTTTAATATTTTATTTTTTGGTTCGTTTATTTTTTACTTTTTTTTATCAATATGTTTATTTATATTTCCTTTATTATAATTTTTGTTTATTCTTATAATTATATGTTTATTTACTTACATTTTTTTATTAATTTTTGTTTATTTATATTATACTCTTTTACTTATTTATTTTTTTCTCTTAATTTATTATTTTCATGTTTTTTATTTCTTTTATGCTTATTTATTATTTTATGCTTATTTATTATTTTTGTTTATTTATTTATTTTTATTTGTTACTTTTATTAATTTTTTATCTTCTCTTTTTAAATTATATGTTTATTTACATATAATTTACAGTTTATTTCTATTTCTATTTTATACATTTATTTAAAATTAAGCTTCTAATTTAATTTTGAAAGTCTCCTTGATTAAATTTTATGTTTCTTTCTTATTTTATATATATTTATTTTTAATTTATTATTTTTTCATTTAATTATAATTTTTGTGTTAACATATAATTTATAATCTATATGTTTGTAAATTATTTGTCTATTTTTAGATTCTTGGTTATTTATAAATTATATAAATAATCATATAATTTATAGATAATGATATTTATATGTTTTTAATTCCTTGCTTGTGTTTTTTATTTTACTTTATTTATTATTCTTTAGTAATTTTGTTTCATTTTTTGGCTTGCTTTTCTTTTTTGATTTTTCCTTGTTTTTTCTATCTTTTGTCTTATTTTTATTTCATTTTGTTATATTTATTTTCATTCTTTTATTTTTATTTATTCGCTTGTTTATTTATAATTTGCTTGCTTTACATTCTTTAGATTTTGTCAATTTTAGTTTTTTCTTGTTTGTCTCTTTATGTTTACTTCATTTTTTTATTTATTTGCTTGTTATTTTTTCCTTATTTATTAAAAATTCTAAATTTTCTTGTATTATTTTTGCTTGCTTCTCCTCCATTTGATTTTGGTTTTATTTTTTACTCCTTTATCTTTTTTTGTTTTACATCTTTCTCTCCATCCTTGGTTCTTGTGCCTACCTTTCTTTACCCCCTCCCTCTTCCCTTTTATTCAATTCTTGGTTTACAGCTATTCATTTTACTCCTTATGCTCTCTCATATCCTGATGATGGATCACGGAGTGTGATCTGAAAAGTTGATGCAAAAAAACAAACACAGTCTAATCCAGAAACACTTTCAGCAAATCTTCATGGATTGTGGAAATCTATTATCACTAAGTTTTTGTTTTTGTTTTCATGAAAAACCCTAGTGTTTTATCTTACGCCTTGGGTGGGATCTATTTGGTTGTTATTTTATAGAGGGGGTTTTAAAAAACAACTTATGCCCATCACTTCGTCTAAACCAGGCCCCTTTTGATTTAATGTTTTAATTCTTTCGCCTAACTTTATTATTCCCTAAGTCTAAGTTGGCCTTGTGCCCCCATGTTTAAAAACAACTTAAGCCATTATTTGTCATCAGCCTAGGTGATGTCCCCTTATGCCTTTAATAAATGTTTTATATTGTGCAGGGAATAACTTTTAATGACCATTGATCAACCATCCTTTGATTGTAGTCGTTCCCAGCCATCCCGTGATGACCCCACCACAGAGTCTCAACTGATTGTGATATCACGGGTGAGCGCCACGTGTTTCATCTAGCAGTGTTGAAGGGATGATGAAAGTTCTTTAATATATCTTTCGGGTTTTAATATGTTATATAGCAGGTTACTAAAGTGGTTACAAGATGCACGTGCTTCAAATCAACGACGATGTTACAATCTGGATGGAAAAGGTGCTCGATGGTTAGTGACAAGGCTAGTGACTATGCTGAGTGAACAGGATTGTCGATGGTTGAAATCTACGGTTGCCCGCCATCATGTGATCAGAAGTTGTGAGGTCTTTATTGATCATGATATCACGAGTAAGCGCTACATGGATTTCTTTGGTGATGCATAATATGGTGGGCCCTTGCTGCCATGATAGAGATTGTGTCAGCTTGTTTTGGCAACTGTTCAATAATCTGACATAAGTGAAAGATCGATGGTTGATATTTGAATTTGCATATAATGCAATTGGAGTTGTTTGTCCAGTGCACGAGAAAGCTTTAATGGCAGACGAGACAAGATGCACGTGCTTCAAATCAACGGTGATGCACATGCTTACTATGTTATATAGCAGGTTACTAAATTGGTTACAAGATGCATGTGCTTCAAATCAACGGCGATGTTATAATCTGGATGGAAAAGGTGCTTGATGGTTAGTGACAAGACAAGCGACTATGTTGAGTGAACACGATTTTTGACGGTTGAAATCTATGGTTTCCCGCCATCACATGATCAGAAGTTGCGAGGTGTTTATTGATCCTGATATCACGGGCGAGCGCCACGTGGATTTCTTTGGCGATACATAATATGGTGGGCCCTTGTTGCCATGATGGAGATCGTGTCAGCTTATTTTGGCAACCATTCGATCATTTGACAGAAGTGAAAGATTGATGGTTGATATTTGAATTTGCATCTAATGCGATTGGATCCATTTGTCCAGCACATGAACAAGCTTTAATGGTGGACGAGATGTTTATTGGCTTGATTTGATCGACATAAAGAGACTTTTCTTCTACCCTATTGTTCTCACAAAGCATTCAAACATCTTTACGAAGCAGTTTCAGAGCCAAGGATGAAGTTACGAGTTGTCACAGCAAGGATTTGGATTTGTGCAAAGCGTAAATCCATGAGTTATTTTCTATACTTCCTAGCTAATTTGATTGAGAATTTGGGGAACATTGTGGTGTACTTTTCAGAGAGATTATTGGTAATTGTTCTAGAGCTATAGGTTAGTTTGAATTGTGAGAGATTGCAAGGTTCTATTCTGTAGTCTCATTTTTTTGTTTAGCCCTAGTTTGTTTAAAGGTTTGAAATATCAAGGAAGCACTAGTTTACCTAGGATGGCACCGTCAAAGCAACATTCTGGCCAAGTTGACTATTTACACAAAAATTTATATGATGACTTCCTGGATCAATTCACATCGTCAACTAATGATAGGAAGAGGGGGTTCGTTTTGATGCGTGGAAGAGCCCTATGGGAGGGGTTAGTATATAACTGCTCCAACATTATCGATGCTAGGGTTCCCATGATAGGTGTGGAGATGTTTAGGCTATGGTATGGATAGAAGAATTTTCCCCACCCCTTTTCAAATGGATGGAAGTATGAGATGGGGAAGCTGGTGGTACCTAATGTATTCCCTGATGTGTATTTGCTTAGGGCAGTGGTTGCACGTTATGACCCTGTTACACGGGTAATTAGAGAATCAGAGATAATGATGGAAGGGTTATGCTGAGCATCAAGAAGGAAGAATTTCAATAGGTTTTTGACCTAAGTGAGCCTAGCCCGTTCTTGGTTCATATTGATCTTGAGGAGATAAAACAAGAGTATGCAAGGTCAAAGGCACTTTTCAAGGTTAAACTGCTCCCACCTCATCTGGCAAGGGCAGGAGGTTCAAACTTTTGTATCAGCCCTAGTGACCAAGAGCCTTTCAGGCTAAATTGTTTTTCAAATCACTTCTTGGCCACCTTTTACTCATTGTGCCAGATTTTTGGTTTCAACCCTAATACGGTGACGTCAATTTCCTACATGTTTATGGGGGTGCAAATACAACACCCAAACTTCTCAGTAATCTATGATTTTGCCTCCTTTTTGGCCGAAAAGATACATGAAGGTCTGTTAAAGTTGCAACAAAAGGATGTCGGCACTCCATTCTTCTGGTATTCCATGTTGATGTACATGTTCTTGTACAAGAATGTTAATTTCTTCTCTAAGAAGATGGAGTGAAGGAAAACGGTTAATGGAGAAAGATTGTCAATGCAGGCATGGATTGTAGACCTATCTTATAATAGGGAGAGTGCCAGTTTTGTGCAATTTGATAACTGCCTTGCCTCTAGATTGAGGGCTAGGTTGATCGTAAATGTTCCTAGAATCCCTGAGGAGTCACATGACTTCCTCAGACCAAAGGGAAGGAAGCCTGAATTGAGAATTTGTCACAACTGGGGTGACATTATCCCATAGCTAGTTAGGACTATCTTGAGAGTGTATGGTTTCCGAGGGACTCCGCATATCCTGCAATACAATGTGCCACCAAGACTAAGATTTATAGAGGTTATGTGGCAGATTGGTTGTATCCATGAGGACAACCTTACAGGGAAAGGTAAAGGAACCTTTTTCCCTGATTACACTGTGGTGTCAGACTTTGTGTTTTCTAAGGGAGGTTGGGTCCACTTTGGGAAGTTTTTTGATGATTACCATCTGAGGTGTGGTCCCAAGCAGTAGCATGATTCTAAGGGCTTCTTTTCCCTTTTTAGACAACGAATAAAAGGTGGAAAATTTGTCCATGAATTCAACTTTCTTGAGGATCTGATTAGAAATGTGTTTGATCTGAATAATCAAGAATTGAGCAAGGAGAAATGGATAGCTTATGACAAGCTATTAGCCATTGTGCATAAAATGGATCCCAAATATGATCCATTAATGGATTTTAGCCCGTTTCACAAGAAAATTGAGTTTTTGATGCACAACTTCAAGGAAACCATGGGCACCTTAATGACAAAAAAGATAAACTTGGAGTTGGATCAAGGTACATAGGAGCTAGATTCCAGGCCTATTGAAATAAGGCCAACATACCAACCTACAGTGAAGTGGCCTCTCTATAAGAGAAAAATAAATGACAGCAGTGATGAGGAAGAAGAAGATAATAAAGGAAAACAAATCATAAAAGCATCAACACAGCCAGGTCCAAAATTCAAAGCACTTGGGGGAATCAAAATCATTGATTTGGACTCATCATCGGAGGATAGTCCTTCACCACCACCATCAGAGCCAAGCCCTAAGAGGCAAAGGATTGAGAAAGTACATAAGGATCTGATGGATGAAATTGTGGTCACAGACCAAGATATGCAAGTTGGTATTCGTTCTCCTCCTAGGCCAGCTGAAATGGTCTTGTTTGATTTGGATATGAAAGGGAAGTGTGCGCAAGATGCCAAGATGGAGGCATGTGAGGCATTTTTATATGATGATGCATTTGTCAAGACTCCATTCTTCTTACAATTGGTATGGAGAATGAGGCTAAAGGAATATCAAGACAAATGCAAGAGGAGAAGAGAGTTAAGACCTGAAAGGTCAGATCAAGAGAATGATGATGAAGTGAAAGTTGAATTGATGGAAGAGTTTAAGAACATCACTCCTAAGGAGGGGAGAAAACTAGTGACTCGGGCTAGTGTATTGATTTCAACTAAATGGGACATAGCAGATGCAGTAGCATTTAATGCTATTCTAAATTCCAAGCATCCCCTATAGGATTCTGAGGAAGAGGTCAAGGTAGCATTGCAGGATTCTTCCTTCAGTGAAGAATATGAGACTTTTGCAATTTGGGCTTTAGCTCCTCAAGGAAGAAAGCCTGATGTCACTAACATTAACCCAAACCTAAGGGGAGGGTTAATAATAAAGAGAGCCTCAGATACCTCAACTACAAATGCTACTAACTTAACTATGAATGTGGCCAAATTGGCCCAGAAGACTATTGAGAGAGAGGAGGTTGAAAAGAAGAGCCTAATGGAGAAGTATAATTTCATAATTGGAGAGCATAACAAGGTGCAGCAAAGGAATGTTGAGCTGCAAACTAAGGTGGATAGGATGAAATACAGGCAAGTTGGAGAGACATCAAGTGCTCCAGGTATTATGGCATTTCCCTCCACATCAGGATCAGTGCCTCCTACTTCTCCAATTGTTTCTACACTAAAGTCTCCTATCCAAACTCCTTCTCTCAGTCCCGTATTAGAGCTAATTGGGGAAGAAATTGAATACTCTGTTGGTCCCACAAAGAAGCAATTAATGCATAAGATTGCAGAGTTACAGGTAGCTTTGAAGGAAAGTTAGAAGGGAGCACTTGTAAAATAGGGTGAGATTGTCGACACAGTTTTGAGACATTTGAATGAAAAGGTTGATGGCAGATTGTCATCAGTATATTCTTTATATTGTTTGTTATTGGATTCAATAAAGAATATTAATAGGGATTGGGAGCTAGTATTACCCTTAATTGAGAAGTGGATCCCCAAAGCCAATGATTTAGACATAATGTACAAAGCATCAAGGTTTGATACAAATAATAGGCCCCAATCATTGAGGCCTACTCAAGTGTTAGTTAAGTCACTGCAAGTTTTTCTGGCCTTACTAGATGACTTGAGTAGGAAAATTAGAGAATTGGTAAAGGATTTTAATGATTGGAGTGATACCTCTTTACCTGATATAATTGATGAGAAAGGAAATGTTAAATCACTGCAACAGTGGCAGGATAGAGAAAATGAGGTCATCAATGCACAAATTAAATTAATTTGTGATGATTCATATTGACTTGTTGGTGAGCTGTATGGACAAGATCATTAGTACCAGCTCATTTTTGGAATCTTTTCAGAGAGAAGCAAACCAGGTGGCAGTTAAGTACACACCTTATAGTGTTAAGGTGAATGAGGTAATTAATTTTGATTGGCCAACTGATGAAGAATACTAGAGATTGGTAAATGTATACTTAACCAAGGAAGAGTAAACCAGAGTTGGATACTAGCAGTTAACAACTCAGTTGTTGCAGTTACAACATATTTCAGTTTTCTTTTATGACAATCTTGGTGCGAGATTCTTGAAGTTTTTTTTGCTGCATCAACCATTCTCAGCAGGCAAGATGAACAAGAAGATTCTCCAGGGATCAGTTGTTATAACAATTTTTTGAAATATCACAAGGTGGTCCAAGATGTTGGTGACATGTGTACTTCTGGCCCGATGCTTGTTTGATCCTTCATTTTATATAATAATGAATTCAAGGCCAAAAGTACGAGTTAGAAAGTTAGACATTTTTGGTTGAGTCTAGGTGAAGTTGCAGAGAAAATTGTAAAGTCTGATGGTTTTGGAGAAAATGCAATTTAGGTTTTGAGTCATTCTGTAGTAGGTCTTGAATTCATGGGGATTTTGTGTTTTACGACAGTATTGGCATTTGAATTGAAATGATTTATTTTGAACTCATGTCTCTCCATTGTACAAGCATATCTGAATCTTGAATAAAATGATCAAGGGTTGTTTCGTTCATCTCCCTGTTGTGGTGTGTATGATTCTCATTTTAGCTTTAATTCAAGGAATTAATTAAAATGCTTGAATAGAATTGTAGGTGGATATGTTTTTGTGTAAGGATTTGATAAGTAGTATTGGGTTAGAATGCACCTTGATGAGATTTTAAAGCAATGTCATCAAGGATCTTACATGTTATGTGTTGAATCTGTCATGAACCCTTAAATGCTCATGAATTTGACTCCTCCAATGGCATATGGCACTAGTCTAAGTTGTACTTATTCATGAGGTTTGGTATTTGTTTTTCTTTACTTAGAGCTTGCTACAAATTTCAAATCAATGACTATATTATATTGTGAAATCCTATTATAATTATCTCATGCTCCAAATAGTTGATAATATTGATGAGCAACCAATTCTATCTAGTATTATCATGTTATGTTGAGCTATTAAATGAGATTATTTGTTGTTGCTAATTTTGTTTATAATAATGGTGCAGAGGTTGTAAACACATTAATGGATCACCCTCTTGGGTCTTGCAGAGCCCAAAGTGTAGGAGGTTTGCTAAAATCCTCGTTAGTTGGTCCAAGTCCTTCGACCTGCCTTTGATTGGAATTGGCAATTCTATAGGTATATTAGAAGATCATCCTAGTTGCAGTAAAAACAACCAACAACTATGATGGATTATACTCAATTTAGGAAATCATCGACACATTTGGTAGTAATACTACCATTAATGTCCTAGCTTTGAACATGAGCGTATCTGATCTTCGAATTTACCCACTGTCACATCAAATGTTCTATTGGCAAGACAATTGAAACTTTGGGCGATCCTTTTATTCCGGCTTGACTAACGTTCATTAAACATTATTTTTGTCGGGGAGACATTACGTCGATATCACATAATCTATCCATCTGATTCATATAAATGTCGCCAAGAGTCACCCCAACAACTATCTTGATCTGTTTGTGTCTTCATCGGCAAGACATGGTGTATCACTAAGACATTCAGTAATTTTGTTGATGTTATAAGTCTCCCCGATGATTATTCCTTCGATCTCAAGTATGTCACCAAGACTCCTGCCAATGTAATCTTATCGGCATGACATAGTGGGTTGGGAGGACATTTTGAACTCATTTCGATCATGTTTGTCTTGGCGATAGTATGTTTCTTTGTTTTGTCAGCAAGACAAGATGAGTGTTTCGGTGATGATATTTCATTAGCGAGACAAATGTACTTAGGCTAACTCGAGGATCTTACTCCGATGGCATTGGTTTGGTTGATACAACTCCTTGTGCTTTGATCGATGAGACAAGATAGGTTTCTTGCCAATGGAACTTCATTGGTGAGGCCTATATGCTCAGTATGACCTTTTCATTTCACCTCGATGGAACTTGTCTTGCTAATGATATGGGTTATTTGAATACTAGATTTTGGAGGTTTTTCATGATATCAAATGGTCAAGAATGATGTGATCATATGTGACTATGATGGATTATACTCAAGATAAGTTTTTCTTTAGGGAATCAACAAGTACAAAATCACTGTAAAGGCTAGTTGCTTTGTGATGAATGTTCTATTATGGGCCTCTAGCCTATCCCAGGTCTTTGTAGTAGTTTTTTTTATTCTTTGTTATCAGTTTTCCAATGTTCTATACAACGGCCAAGTTTCTATTTGCAATCTGCTTTAAGTTGGTCATTAAAAAGAGATATATGGTTTGTTTAATGCATTTATAACATTCATGTTTTTTTCATTTAAAATAATGGCATTTGGTAATAATAAGAAGGAAGTGTGAAGTTTGAAAAGTCATATTTTCAAATTTATTTTTTTGTCTTTTTTAAAACAATTAAATAGGTTTGATGCATAAGAGGATTCAATAAGTTGTTTAGAACAATAAAATGGTGTCAATGTTTGTGATGAGGAAAAATGAATTGGAGAGTGGTTCAAAATTGGTTACAAGGTTTGAAAGGGATGTTTAAGTTGTACTTTTTAGAGTGATAAGGTTGACATTAAACTTTTGAAATATTTTTAGTTCATATTTTTAAGATAAAGATTCTTGTAAACAAAAAAAAATTGTTTTAAATTTCATACTTGGAAAACAAAAATGCAAATGCAATAAATGAATAATAGAGAATCATGTAACGGAACAAAACACCACCTACAAATGAAAATAAGTTATTGGAATGACATAAAACAGATGATAAAGTCAAATATATTATTGGTCTTTCCCTTTCTGACATTAAATTTTATTATATAGATTTAGATAAATCATCATAGGAAATTTGGGATAATTTCAATAAAATATTTGGAGAAAAAATAGTTAATGTGAATTTTTTCCTAAAACTTCAACTTTTTAGATTCAAAATGAGAGATATGATCACTATGTCTAATCACATAAGAAATTTGAGATCTCTCATTAGACAATTGATACCAGTCAAGGCTCTATTAGATGATGAAGATGCTAAGGATATTTTGATAAATAGTTTGAAAATACAACAATATTATTTCTATGCTTAGTCCAATAACTTCTCAAACACAAGAAGATGTGATTTTGGCCCTATTAGGAGAAGAAAATAGAACGATGGAAAAGATTTAAAAGTTGATTCTCAACATGAGAATGTATTATACTCATGAGGTAATAATAATTAAAAACTAAAAATGAATCTTATTATTGTAAGAAAAAGGATCACATAGTGTGGACTTGTATAACTCGAGCCAATGATGTTCTTGAGGGAGAACTTAAAGAAAAATCAAATGATGTCAGCTTAGCCTATATATATTTTTTTTTCAATCAACATGTTTTGTTGTGTGGAATGTAAAACTTAAGGGAGGGTGTTGGAATATTAAGATTAACATTAATAAATTCACCTTATTAACTTGTTTATTTTATTTATTAAATAATTAGTTATATTCTTATAAGATAGTAGTTCAAATGGGAAGGTATATTTGAAAGGCTTTGTAAAATCCATATTGTAATATATTCCAATGGATAGAAGGGGGTTGATCATAAGGAAGTGTTGAGATTCCTAAGCATCTCTTTTAGCTTTTAGGTTTCTCCTTCCTCTTTAAGGAAACATATCATTTCTAGAGCTGAGAAAAATTATCATATTAAATTATGAAGCCCCTTTCTTTGGCAAGGAGATTCCATGTGTGTTCAAAAATTCTTGTTGCACACATTTCCATTACTCATCTTGCTAAGAACCTTGCAAATCCTCATATTTGAAGATTGAAAAAATCCAAAGGTATATTTTATGGCCTCCCTTTAACCAAGGAAAATGGTTTCACAAAGTATCCTAGGAGTTTTATTATTTCCCTCATGACTATAATAGGCTTGGCTTGCTTTATATTCACTGCTCTAAATGGTGCCATAATTTTAAATTTAATTAACATACTCTAAAACCTAACGAAACCAGGTTGTAGCTCATCAAATTGGAGAAGTGAAAGGTCAATACTAGCATTGAGGAAGAGTTTGGAGGAGTGAAAACAAGGTCAATAATAATGCCGAGGAAGAGTTTGGAGTTAAAAAAAGGTCAATACCAGCGCCAACGAAGAGTTTGGAGGAGTGAAAACAAGGTCAATACCAGCGCCGAGGAAGAGTATGGAGGAGTGAAAACAAGGTCAATACCAACGCTAAGGGCGAGGTTGAGGGCTCTCAGGGAAAATCGACGAGCAAGGGACAATGAGTATTGTAATTTTGGCACCCCCATTCTCTTTAACCTGCAATTTTGATGCCTAGTTTCCAAAGATCTTCTCGTATATTGGCACCCCCATTCTCGTAAAATGGTATAACATAAGACCGAAAAAATAAAATAGCTTAGTCTTTCACATTTTTATTGACCAGCCTCAGGTCTTGGAAAAACTCCCATAATCTACCCACATCTTGGTTGTTGGTGGGAACATGTTATTCTTTGTTATACGACCTACCTCAAATCTTATGTCCACAAAGTTTCTAAAAACATAATACAATAAGAAAAAAATTGAAGGTACAACTAAAAAAGGGTTATTTCCTTTTGGCCTCATCCACCTCTTATATTTTAACATAGCATGGAATTACGCTTACATAACATAAACTCAAACAAATGGAAGTTTATAGGGGCAAAGGAGCCAGAGTATATGCTAGGTTAAGCTAGATCTAATGAATGGAAATAGAGGCATACAATTCTTCTTTAATACCTCCACCACAAACATATTCAAGGAAAGGTCTCCTCCCTTCTTGGTAGTGATAACCTCCTCCACACACAACCCTTAAAAATTATGAATAAAGGAATATAATCTTTGAAGATATCAAATTTGATTCTCTCCTATCTGATGCAATTAGTCATTTTATCCTTACAAAAAATTATAGTGATTACTAGAGGCACATAAACCAATTATTCATAATAGAAGAATTTGATCATACTTTTCCAATGATGGCATTATGAGAAAACCTTAGGTTAAATGAACAATTCCTAGCTAAGTTCTTGAAATCATGTCCAACTGTATAAGAGAAGACCATTGCTATGTGTACTTGGATACCATGGAGAAAGGCTCTTTGGGCTCTTTCATCAATCAAGGTATTGTTAAATTTTAACACCTAAAAGTGAGAATGAAGAATCTTTCCTAGGGTGGTGGCCAATTATGCTTCTCAACACCTATATTACAAAATCTTTGTCAATATCATTGCCATCACAATTAAACCTATTGCTTGAGATATAGTCATACAGGTAAACAAATTGGCTTTCTTGATAGTAGATACATTCTAGACAATTCAATCCTTGCATCGGAGATTGTTGAATGGGCCCAACAAACTACTCATGATTCCCTTACTATTAAGTTAAAAGTTTGACAAGGCATATGATTGCATCAAATGTCCTTTCATTTATAAAAGGCTCAAATGGATTTATTTTTAACCCTAAATTATTATCACACATTCAAAATTACAAAATACCAATTGAATGAAGAACCTTCATTTGAAGGTGATGTCGTCATGACCTTTGAATGAAGAACCTTCATTCAAAAAAAATGCCATGTCAAGACTTCCAAATGAAGATATTTTTTATTTTAAATATTTCATGTCCAAAATGCTTTATAAAAGGAACATTTGCATGAAGGAACTTCAAATGAAGACCTTAATTCAAAGGTCCTTCATTACAAGATCCTTGATATGAAGGTTCCTTTAATGCCATCTCATTATAGATCTTAGAGTTGTTAGAGATATTTTTGTTTCGAAGTAGAGATTGTACCATCAAATAGTGTCACCATGACTCTACCAAGATATCCATCAAATTGATAAACCCTAACTTAACAACCACAAATTCACAAGAAAATTGCCCTTGTCAGCCCTAGGGCATCAATTCAATGCCAAGTTTATTGCTTTAACAGACCCCTAAATGCAATGAACCTCTATCATACCATGATGCACACCAATCCACCAATTTACAGTTCCAAGACAGTGGGTGGATTGGTGGATGCCATTTCTATTTAGCCCTCGAACCCTTACATAGGCAAAATAGGGCAATCCATGTATTTGATTGTTTTCTCCCACAAAATAGTGATTGAGCACTTCAAAGCAAATGCAAATGAAAGGGAACACATATATTTATCTACACTAATGATCTCAGAGCATTTCAAGCTTGTACGGATCCATACAACACAAAAGAACTTCAGAAAAATAGTAAAAACATAGAAAATTACTTCAAGAATGTGGTATTTGATATGAAATTTTGGTATCAACTCCTCCAAAAATTGCAATGGGATGGGAGTACAATAAAATATAAGTGGTATAAGAAATGCATCATTTGAAGCATCAAACCAATATGCAAATATGAAAGAAAGTGCTAACCCCTTAAACTGAAAAAGTTTCTTTTAACTTTAAGTTTGTTGGGTAGCCAATTCTTTTAAGTTATCAAATCCTACCATCATACATAAGAAAAATGTTGTTGTTTCAAATGACTATGAGCACTAACTTTCACTATTTGAAGATGTTGAAACCTTGTCATAGAGAATTAGAACATTGATGCAACCACTCATCCTACCTTAAAACATACCAAAAGTCTCCTAGCAATTAGACATAGGAAGATTTAAGATGACTTAGACAATTTTTATTGCCAAAGCATAAACTTATGATGACTTTACAAGGCCTAGTACAAACTTCCTCCTCGTTAACCACTTAGACATATGGAAATTAAATATAAATTTTCTACTATTTTTAGTCATGTAGGTGTCCAATAAACCACTTGGTGGTGTTTCCCTTCAAGTTTATTTACTTGAATGAAGAGAAAAATTCCTTTGATTACAATTAGAGAATACATTTGAGGCCTTGGTCGTGTAACTAGTGGACCATAGTCATGCATTTAACACTTGTTAAAAAGTTTGGGAGTTAAAACACTAAGTAGATTTGATTTGTGATGGACACATTTGGACGGTAGTAACAATAACTTGCAATCTATCAAGACTTGATTACCTTATAACCTGTCAAATTCTAGCGATGAAATGATAGATTAATCATAATGTCACCTTGGGATCACATCACCATGAAAGAACTTCATCCAACATCCTTATGAGTGCAGGTACCACCAAATAGATATTTGCCAAATCTGTCTTCCTCGAGCGAGGGAAATTCAGGAAGAGAAGAGGAAAGCGGGACATGTAGTAGGTCTAAAAGAGGGAGATCAACTAGAGGTCAAAAGATTAGAAGAAAATTTTGTAAACGTGTGGAATTTTTTCTTGTTGAAGGGGGGTCATGTTGTTATGATGATGAGAGCATAGGGGACATCGAGGTGCCCTTGAGGTACAAACACCTATGGAAACAATGGGTACCCTAGGAACTTCCTCCAATAAACACTGATTTTTGTGTCAACGAGAGGATATATCGCATAGCACCATCGTCATTACATGGTTTGGGCCTATTTTGCATGGACGGCGTAAAGGTCTGTTATGAAAAAGTTACCTAATTGATGGAGTATGTTGGACCCTGTTACAATTACAAATATTGGATGCAGCTGGTTCAATATACACGAAGTATGCGCAGGTATGCATTGTCAGCAAATTATATACAGCTAAAAGCTAAGGATCAAAATAAAGGAGTGGCTAGGTACATTGACGGGAGGCCAAAAGCATCAAGGAATATTGCAGGGTTTATAAATAGTACACAACCTGGGTCAACAAATAAGCAACCCAATTGCATATTCGAGGCATGAGAGGGAAACTGTATATTCGTATGTGTGAAAAAATCAATAACTGCAAGTGAAGAGTTGCTAATTGATTACATTTTGAATCACTTAGATAGAAATACAGTTACTATGGGGGTGGTATGTACTATATACCATTTTACCCAACCTCCAATTAATGACTCCCATATACCATTTTATTATTTATTTATTTTTGTAAGTCTATTGGTTTCATTTCAGTAATGTTTTTTATATTTGATTTTTGTCAGAGTGGGACATTGATCATACGAGAAAGGCTCCGGCCTAGAGCACAGACCGTGATCCATCTTCAAGCACTTCTACCTAACAGGTTTACCTCATTGTAATTGTAAAAATTAGATACAAGCAAAATATTCTATTATTATGTTTTTTTCATGAGTTTATTGGGTTAATTTTGATAATGTTTTTAATATTCTTGTTTTAGTCGGCTAATCGGGGAAAGGCACCAGCAATAGAGGAGAGCATCCATATGGAGGTGCAGTCACTATTATGTGATGATGACATCACATTTTCCACAAACCCTGTGGATATGATGAGGAAGGCCCAAAAAAAATGCAATGAAGAAATCCTTAAGTTGGTATTCAGAGTGCCTCAAATAGATGAGATAAGAGAAAGGGTTAAAATATTGTCTAAGAGAGCACAGAACTTCCAAGTAAGTTGTCATGAGATCTTTAATTATAACATAACTTCATTCATGGTTTTATATTTTGTACTCTTTTATGTCATGAACTAAAATATGTGTTGTTTTTATAGGATTGTCTGCGTCTTCATGATGTTGTTGGCCATGATCAAGGTACTACAGGTGTTGCCTAGGGAGTAGGTGTTGGTACAAGTGTCGATCATGATCTTCCTAAGATTACATCACATGATCTGACCCCATCATTTGTGCCTGTATTGTCGAATGAAATGTCAACAACACATACCATGCAAGCATTTGGTAGTGCACCATCTAGCAGCGAACACATGCTAGATCATGTGTCAGGACATGTACCTAGGGATGTAGAGGCCACTAGTACTGGTGATTTTTTGAGCAACATTTCCTGGATCTTCCCGTATTACTAGTACAGGAACATTACCGGTAACATTTGTGGTGACCGAAGATTTCATTCCCATGAAGATACAGAAGGTCCCAGGTACTTTAAAATGTTTTAATTATTATTATATATAATCCAATTTAAATTTACTTATTGATCACTCTTTATAGACTAATGATCCCATGATCATTTTGCAGGAAATGATGTTTTTTGTAAGCATCTAAGTGATATTACATTGGAGCTCTTCGGGCCCACCATACGTACATGGTGGAATGCCCAAAATCAAGATTTAAAAGATGAGCTCATTAGCCATTTAGATGTGTTTGTGCAATGATAAAACATTCAACCGAACCAAGGTCCTTAAGAAATCTGGTACCTGTCTAAATTATGTGAGGGACCAATATAGGTCACATTTAGAGAAGAACATAAAGTAAGAGCATCCCCCCATGATTCCGGAGAGGAAGTGGAAATACTTGGTGTCATTTGGAAAGGAGAAGACCGAAAAGAAAAAAGGAAAGACACCATCGGGCCAAGGAAGGTATGTGATACTATCAACAATTTAATTATATACTGATTACTCTTTCTTTTTACATAATCTAATGTATTTCAAATTTTTCATAGGCTACCTGACACATCGAAGGCAAAAAAGGCAAAACTAGAAAAACATGGGCAGCACAAACTTGGCTCTAGTGGTTATATGAAATTAGCCGCATGAATTGTAAGTATCAATAAATGAAATATCACATCCAAATAATAAATTGCAAACAATTTTGGTTTTATCAAATCATAGAAGCAAAATTCATGATCTTATGCAAAAATGCAAGGCTCTGATTTCAAGAGAGTGCCCATAGAAGAGGACCTTAAGATTGCCTTCCAGCAAGGATATGGAGCCCTGGATGAACACCTAAGAGTCTTGACTAGGCAAACACAATCTTCCACTGCATCCAACACATAGGTAAATGAACTCAATAAAGTTGATTTAAAATTGAATACTTGTGGAATCTATTCAATATTAATTTCCACCATAATAATATGCCTATTTGTTTTAAACGGACAAGAAATGATAATACTACACATGACATTGGAATGCAGCCTGGTGAGGGTGGAGCACAACCTGCAAATGAAGGCCATGGTGTGCATCCCAGTACTAGATGTATTCATGTGCTATACAAAATGCAATATGGATTAATACAATTAAACATCTTTAATTGAATTTGGTGTATTAATTAATGTAACCTTTCGTGTTTCAACTTTAGAGAATGTAGAGTGTGATCAACATGTTGAGCATGATCAGGCTAGACAAGATCAGGAACATGATGTGGCCCCATTAGATAAAGAGAACCACTCTAATGTTCTTTTAAACATATTTAATTGTAATTGTTGTATTAATTAATGTAACCTTTCGTGTTTCAACTCCAGATCAGGATTTAGAGGGTGTTTAGCATGTTGAGTATGAGGCTATAAGACAAGATTAGGAATATGATGTGGCCCCATCAAGTAAAGAGCACCACTCTAATGTTCTTTTAATTAATGAAATACTTGTAACAATAATAATAAAACATATCAATTTAACATTTATTTGCTATTGCAGCAGACCCCCCCTTGTAGCGGTGTCCACGTTGTGAGTACACGACTAGGTATACATTAATATCATGAGCAGAGCTCAGAACAATTGAAGGGGGGATAGATGATTTAGAAAATGATACTCCACTTCAGCTTTTTTTAGCTGCAAAAAAGAAACAAAAAAAAAAGTGATTGTAATCATATCATGACAACCATATTTTTGATAATATGTAAAAACTGAAAAAATGAATGTTATATGTTAATGAATGAATGTTATATGTTATTAATGGATGAATGAATGAGTGTTATATGTTATTAATGGATGAATGAATGAATGTTAATATGTTAATGAATGAATGAATGTTGTATGTTATTAATGGATGAATGAATAATTAATATTATATGATCGGGTATGCGGAATTGAGAGTGATGTGAGGGGGGGAGGGGCCAAATTAGCTTCCACCTTCACGTGGTTGGCCCTGTTAAGTAGAGAATATTAAACTATTCTCAAAATAAAGAGAAGCTCAGTAAGGCAATGCACTTTTCAATATAATAAATGCATCGTTTGAAGCATCAAACCAATATGAAAAGATGAAAGAAAGTGCTAAATTTTCACTATGAACATTGTGTTGTGTGTGGATTTGGTTTCAAAGCTATGTTTCTTTTGTTTTTAGTGGTCTCTAAATTTTTACTTTTGTGCATAATAGGTTAGTGGAAAATTTGACAACTCTAAAGGGTTTAGAGGCTCGATTGAGATAGATACACAGATATTTGGATCTTGTTGTTGATCGGAGGCTTCCACTTAACCATGAAAATTTGTACCATTTGTAGGTATGCAAAAATTTCTCTACTTACATTCATTCAACTTACTGTAATATAATATCTGACAAAAATATCCTTTTCATTATACTTAGATGGATTTTCATGCCCTATTCCAAAGCACATGTTTTAGAACAAGTAAGAAGGATGTTGGAAAGGGTTAAGGAATTTGGCTTTACACCTGCCAATTGCATAGGTTTACTTCACTCATCCATCATATTGCCAATGTGTTTCACAATTGTTGGAATCATATCCTTTAATTATAGAACTAGTAAAATTAAAATATGTAAGTTTCAAATATGGCATTACATATCTTTCTATGAATTTTTGAAAGAAAATATCAAAATGGAGAAGTATTAACAAAATAATCTACATAATTTCTAAGAGATCAGGGAATACTTTTGCAGAGTTATCTTAAAAATATTTAAGAAAAAAGTAACTTATAGAGATTGAAGCAGAATATTGGTAGTCTAAAATCACCAGTCAGCACATCTTAGTAGTATCTCAATTCAAGAGAACCAGGTCCACTATCCATTAGCCAGTAAAACAAATAAAATCAATTCATAAGATTATTTTGTTCTAATAGGGTTGATTGGTTGCTTGTTTCTTTTTGATTTTCAAGAAGTCATCAATGTACACTTGGTTTTCTTGCCTTCTCTTGCCTCGTGGCTAGAGAGTTTCTGCAGAAGGCATCAAAGTAACCTTCAAGATTGACAATGGCAATGAGTACAAGGTCAGTATAACTTAATGCTAATTAGGTATGATTTTATTTTTTCAAGACCAATTTAGATTCATTTTCTGCTCAAACTACTTTTATTTACATTTATGTTTTGCTAATATCCATTTTCCTTTACATTCATATTCTTCTATACATATTGTGTTTACAATAATGTTTTCCTTAATTTAATCTAGGGGAGAGGACCCAGTACCTGAGCATGTTTCAATAGTTGTGATAGTAGTGGTTTATATAGTGCCCAACCCTAATTATTTGATTCTTCTTACTGATCCAATTAATACTTTCCAGTTACTATGATTGATTATAAGGATTTAATCTTTACTTGATTGTGATAAACTTAGATTTTTGGGCTTGTCTTACAGGTGCTTGTTCAGATGGGTGAGGATTGTTTCTTGTGCTAAAAATATTTTTATTTGTTAATGCTAAACTTACATAGTTGAATCAAGGGGTAGAGGTTGTCCACTTCAAATGGAATAAGAAGGAGAGTCAAAAGTGGAAGATCAGTCCCATCTGTAAGTTTCGTGTGTAGCTGCATTATATGGAATTATTTTTCTTGGGTTTACTTAAATTTAAAATTTTGATTATCTAGTAAAATTCATGTTTCCATAGAGGGTTTGGAGGCTTTATCTCACAATTTAGATTGCTTGTATCATTGTGTTTTTCTATTCAATATGATATGTATCTCAAGGAGGATATGAATCTAGTTCTTCATACCAAGAACTTAATGAAGAGGAGCCTCAATGTCACGCTGTTAGGATTTACTGTGAAGCTAATCCAAAGTTTTTCATTGCTGCTCAAGGCCATATTGCAATGCTTTCTCTAGGAATCCCACATGATCCCCATCAGGTATCTTCTTTTTGTAGTCTCTAAATTTCTTAGAAGAAATCAACAACCAGTTTGTCTAAATGTGGCTCCTTGTTTACACATTAATATCTCTTTTGGCAGCAATGGATCAAAGTGGATTCATGGGGTCTTAAAAAAAAGTCTCTCAAACATGGAGAGAAAGAGTGGGACCAAGTAAAACCATTCATAATCATGCTCATATTATTTTATTGACTATCTAAGAGCTAAGTATCCAAGATAACATTCTGTATTTTTCTATTGAATTTCCAGAGAGAATAATTTTGGGTTTCAATCCTATTTTTTAGTACACTAGCTAAGTATCTAAGATGCATTGCAAGTACTTTTTCTCACCAAATTGCTCATTTTCCACAAAATTAGATTCTAGTGTGTAGTTTAATATTCACTAGTTTGATTTTTTCTTTTTTAGCAAAATTAGAATCCAGTTTGCAGGTTGTCCTTGCTATGCAAATTTGTAAGATGATTTTTTTGTATTCAGTTGCACAGTACTTTCCTTTTTTAATAAAATTTTATGCAATGGAGTTTAGATATTTGGATTAGGTTACTAGTTGCTCTTTGAGTAATAATTTAAAACCTTAT
Organism: Sequoiadendron giganteum; assembly: GCA_007115665.2. NCBI lineage: Eukaryota > Viridiplantae > Streptophyta > Pinopsida > Cupressales > Cupressaceae > Sequoiadendron > Sequoiadendron giganteum. The sequence goes on from CM021102.1 coordinate 126,218,694, forward strand.
TCATTGTCCTTATCAATGTATATGACTATCTTGCAAACTATCCTCTTATATTCATGACTTTCTTACAACTTATCAAAGGATGATTGTGTCTTAATTAAAACCTTTGTTTGATGGTTTTCCTTCATATGAATGTCTCAATCTTCTCTTTCACAACTTTATGTTACTTCACTATTCTGTCATACCTCTGATTTTTTGCAATAGTGTCTTCAACCTCTGTAATTCCCATGATGAATTGTGTGTTACTGTGTCAGCACTTCCTTGACCATGAGAATGGGAAACAAAGCAATTCAGATTCCATTTAGTAAATTTGTGTATAGAAACTTTACCCTTCAATACCTCATCACCATTACACTCTTTAAGGAACCCTCACAAACTTATACTATCTATCCAGCTTTGAGTCCTACATTGTCCTCTGAATACTGTGCTTTCTACTTTCCATTATCAAAATTTGTCTTTAGAGCTTATTTAAGATTGTTCATTTGGCTTGACTTTGGCCTCCAGACTTGTCTATCATAGTGCTCACACCATCATTATATATTGATTTCCCTCTTCATAGTAGTTGATTATCTTCAACAAAGTTTCATACCACTGCCTTAGTATAGTCTGTCATTTTGATATGAAGTAAAGGGCACTATGATATTCATCAAGACTACTGTCAAAACCTTTTCACTATCACTAATGGATCTGATTGTACTCTTGATGGTAGCCATGCAATTGTACTTCACTTGACAATAACCTTCTTCTCTTGCTTTGATGTCAACACAACATTATACTTTTAAAGGTTACCATCTCTATTCTCAATCCACTATTTAGCTATCATTCCTCTAGCACATGTCCTTATATCATTCGTTGTTGAAGTGATTGTACTTACACATTGGTATGACTGTCTTTTAAAATTTGAGAATACATTCTTTATGATAGTAAACCTTCCTATAGCATCATAAATTCTATTCTTCATGTGCTCTATGGTGAATATTCTTTTGTCTTAACATTATGATTCATCATTCACTGTCCATGACAGTTCCCTTGATCTCATGACTCATCATAGGTTTTATATTTTGCTCCAATTGTTGATCATCAACATCAAATGTGGCCATCATAATATCATCCATAGCCTCCATATTCTACAATTATTCATTGCTCATTTCTCATACATAGTAACCAAATAATGCAAACCTAGAGCTTGGACTAAAAATGTATGCAAAAAATGATAAATCCCTACCTCTGTAAGCCTAATTAAACACAACAACTGACATGTTGTTTGATATTTTAAACAGTCATATGACTGTCCTTTTTCTACCTTGTAAACACTTACTTAATGCATACAATAATTTAATGAAATGTAAAGTTGAATGGCCTCTTAACTCTTGACACTAATGTCATTGCATTTGTCAAAATAGGGTTAATCATATTGTGATCTGAATTTTCATAATGAAGTCTTCCAATCTATCCTTTACATTTGAGCATTGATGACAATCCATCTTGTCTTTTACTACCCCTTTTAAATGCTCATGGTCTTGGCACATCAACTTTCTCTCTTTGATTGCCCTGTCCTCATGTCCTGTCATTATCCCTATGGATGCACTTTGGCGCTTCCTACTACTTTTAAACATCGCCTAGAATCACCTTGATAAGTATTTTGATCCATTTGTATCTTCATCGACAAGAGATCATGCATCACTAGAATATTTTGGAGTTTCCCCGACATGGTGAGTCTCCCCGATGATTATTCTTTCAATCTCAAGTATGTCACCGAAACTCCTGCTGATGTAATCTTATCGATGTGACATAGCATGTCGGGTAGACATTCAGAACTTACACTGATGGTATATGTCTTGTTGATATCCTTTCGTCATGCTTCATCGATGAGACAAGATGAGTATCTCGCCGATGAAACTTCATCACTAATACCACAGGCCTGTCCTCCCGATATATCTTCTCAAGCAATTTTGATCATTGTAACAGTCTTGATCTTTCATCGGTATGTCTACATTTGAACGAATAGTTTTTTTTTTTTAAATTGCATTGTTTCGTCGAATTTTCGACGAACCTTCAAAAGCGTCCGATGAATTTGCAATACATCCGATGAAACTTTCATCGTAATTACTTGCCTATTTCATCATAATTTCGATGAACTATTTTCGTTGTTCTTTTAATCTCAAATATGTCGCCAAGACTCTACCAATGTAATCTTATCGACGTGACATAGTGGGTCGGGTAGACATTCAGCACTTACTCTGATGGTATATGTCTTGCCGATATACTTCCCTCGTGCTTCATCGATGAGACAAGATGAGTATCAAGCTGATGAAACTTTATCGCTGAGACCATAGGCCATTCCTCCCGATATATGTTCTCAGGCAATTTTGATTGTTGTAAAAGTATTGATCTCTCACTGATATTTGCAATACGTCAAAACTTTCATCGTTATTGCGATGAACTTTTGTTGTTGATCCGACGCTTTGGAAAAGGCATGCCACTTGTGTTCTGACTACTATTCATCGCTAGATAAACGCGATTTTCGTCGATATTTCGACGAACTTGCGTCGTGATTTTGGCGTTTTAAAGTTCGTTAGAATATCAACGAAATTTGAGCGACGAAAATTATTTCGATGATTTGTCGGTATTCCAACAATAGATTGTAAAAATTCCAACAAACTTTCATCGAAAATTGGAGTCAAATATAGTAGTGTTGGAAATTCTTCATCTCTATATCAATCTTCTTCATGATTCTACAGATGCATTCAACCTTGACATACAACTCTTGAGCTTCTACACAACTTTTATACACTGTCGTGTTGCACTTTTTCCACCATTAGAGTTGTGACTTGGTGTCATGAGGGACTTCTTTTTCATTTTTGTGGTAGCGTAGACCTTACCAAGCTTTCACCCTCCTCTGTGTGCTTGAGGGCACCTCAATTGAGAAGGTCCTATTGTCTCTTGATTTATGCAGCATACTATTATTGCTATTGTTTGGTTTTCTTTCCATTATTCTCTTTATCACAATTCCTATATCATGGATTTTCTAGTTGTTTGTGGAGGTGGAAACACCAAAGTAGGGGTTTGACCATGGAAAACCCCTATACAACCCCACCATTTTTCCTCTCTTGGTTGTGTGTGGGTACGCTTTCATTTGGAGCTTGCTGGCGAACTAGACTCATAGTGAGTTAATCTTTACCACCTTTTCTTCCTATCATATCATTTATTATCTTTCTAGTTATTTCATTTGTTCTATTATTTATCATTTTTTTTAGTACTTTAAACTTCACTTTCTATACCATTAGTAGGTTTTTGTACTTCATTCTATACTTTCACACTTTCTAATCATGCAGATGCCAACACCCCAGAGATATGCCAGCACGTTGCACTATCATCCCTAACCCATGTTGTTGTCCTTGGGTAGAGATCTGTCTAAGATACAATTCGGGTTCTAGAAACTAGCTTGTTTAGCCTCATCAAATCTCTTGGGTTAGTGGAGTGATAGTAGCACTTGAGAGTGCTCTCCATTCTCTATCTTTGAGCTGAAACACTTGTGCGATTGAGGTAGATCGGGGAATCCCTCCACTCTTGGCTCTCTATGACCTAGAGCCTTGGTGTGGTTGGTCCCCCTCTGCTACATTTTGGTGAACCCAATGTGACACATTTTGGTTATGTTTATCAGTGTTGAAAGACCCTTCCCTCTTATCTTAGGAGTGTTGTGAGGCACCTAGACTTCCAACCCAACCTACGACCCCTAGTGGCATATTTGGAAGGTTTTGTAAGCATCACAAGATGAAACCTTAGTTGGGTCATTGTCTAGTTGCAAAACCCTTGGAAGCTTTGTGAAGGTCTTGTCTAGTATATGTAATGAACACCTTTTTACATCTACTTATCCCATCTATGCAACCTATGAGTGGATCCCCCGACATAACTTTCACCTCGCAGGACTTGCCAATGAACTATAACAAAGATCCATCTCCTTTATAGATCCCTACATGAATCAATGGAAACACTATAATAGGTGTTCTTGTTGACCCAATGTGTCAAGTGAATATCATCACTGAAGAGATTCTGTTAATTAACTTCTCGCACAAAGATGGGTATGATGAATCCAGGAGTACCATTTGTAAACATGATGGTATTTCCGTACCTCCCATTGGTTGCATCAACTTGTCAGTCTTAGTTGGACCTAAGTCCGTAAATTTACTCTTTCACATAATATCAGGGTCTAAACTCTTTAGGATGACACTGGGTATCCCCTGGTTGGTTCCTATGAATGTGTTGGCTTTTTTTACTATAACCAGGTTTATCTCCTAATCTACCTATGGAATTGCCAATTCCAATCAAGGGTAGCTCGAAGGACTTGGACCAACTAACGAGGATTTTAAAGACCTCCTACACTTTGGGCTCTGCAAGACCCGGGAGGGTGATCCCTATTTGTGTTCATTTGATAGCTTCATTCCTCAAGAACACTTCAACACAGATTTACTCCTACTCAATGCAAATAGATATTATTTGCTGATGGCTTGGCAGACCCTCAAATGAATAACCACCTAATGCTAGGAAATAAATAACTCTTTATAGCACATATATCATAATTGAAATATTTAATGATTTATAATTCTATTCTCATTTGAATCTCAAATCTGAAATATGATCAACTCAATTGTTTCATTATTGTCAACAAATGGGCCAGTACTTCATCAATTGGGTAAATGGAGTCAAGTGTGGAACAACCAGTAATATATTAGATACTGAATTTAGAAACGTGTTGACCATTATCATAAAGCTTTGCAATATGAGAACTCACTGTGCCTGCAAAATTACTTCTTATCAAATCCTTAGTAACTCCTTACAAATCTATGATTCCCCTTAAGCATTTAATTAACTCTTTGAGTTAAAGCTAAAATAGAGCCACACATTCAACTGAACTATTGAATATGAATGAAGAGATCATTGATATTTCCATTCATAATTTGTAAAAGAGAAAACAGAGGAGAGCATTGTCCCAGAACTAAAAATTGCTTGAACATCAGTAACTTTATTAAAAAAAATTGAAACTGTCACACTTAACCCCTAACCAAGACAAAATATTTTCCATTCATTTACATCATTTTAGTATGCTTCCAATTTGAGCAAATTTTTACCCAGACCTCCAGAGATCTCAAAATCGAATCTCCAATGAGAGGAAAATTGAGAAGATAAAGAAAACATAAAACACCCGAGCAACCCTAAAATGCATCCACAAAGGACAACTGGAAGCCTCCTCTCCATTAATTTTTCGATGAGAAAAACTCAAAATCCTCTCTCTTCTCACTTCCATTTGCACCATAAATTTTGCCCCCAATTTTGCTCATTCAACAAGAAATTCATCTGTCGGTGAAAAAGATTCACCCAGCTCCCCTACAGTTGAAAAATCATTTTACACCTCCAGGTAAAAGGTATTCTCATTGTTCATTTTACCTCTACAAGTGAAAATAATTCCTTCCCCGTAAACGCATTTTATTTCTCTTATACTTATTAAAGTTTTCCAACTTTAATAATATGGCCATTTGACATTACATTTGCATTGAAAAAGAATTTCTCCCGTCCATTTATTTTTTCATCCTATTATGGAATTTTACCCTTGAAAAGTAAAAGCCCCACTTCTTTTAAAATTTTCACCACCATATTAGGCCAAACCTTATTTTACCAGCTCCTATTCATTTCCATTTTAAATCCCTTTTCAAAATAAAATCACCCATCGACAATATTAAAAGCATTAAAAAATGTCAATGTTTTGGGCCCACCATTTTTACCCTGCTACCCTACAATCAATAACCCATGTGCACCTTGGGATCATGATATGGCGGGGAAGGGCCAAGATGTGGCTGGAGTCAACCTTCATTCTTTGTCGTTGATTTATTTTGCTTTTTCATCGCCTTTGTTGCTCAAGCTATGTCGTTCTCCAACTTCTCTTTTTGTTTTTCTCTGCACCCGTGGCAGTTCTTATTTTGATGGGTATCCTTACTTCTACTTCAGACAACACCCTTGGAGAAAGTCTGCAATAGTAGTGTAGGAAAGTTCATGAGAATGCCACTAATCATCTTCAAAACTTACGCCATAGCCTGCCCTTTACAATATGGTTTAGGCTTATTTCCATTGCATTCCCTATTAGCTACGCCATCAGTTGTCACTCGAGCTCCTCATCACTTCATCCCATAGTAATTCAAGTGAAACACAGCCTTCCTCTACAGGGGCTTTCCCCTTATCTACTAGTTGTGCCCTATATTCATCTCTTTGTCCTTTGTTCTTTGGTGGTTGTGCATACCCCTACTCCAGAACTCCCATGTCGTGCTTCACATTGTGCTCACGTTTGGCACCCAGCTCTCTCTTTTATTTTCTTTGAAAGTTACCAAGGACCTTTTCACAGTATAATCCTATATGGAGATTGTGCACCTTGCCTAGGCTTCTATTTTTGCATATAATAACTACCCTTGATAATTTATGAAGTCATTTCAACAAATTGTTTTATGCATACTCGGTACTCATTCCCTTCCACATCACATTTGGGCCTTCCTTCATCTATTTTAATGGATGTGCAAATCAACCCTTAGGTAATTCGAGCCACTTAGCTCTGATGGTGTCTCCTTCTCTAGAATTTGCTAGACCCATTCGAATTTAACAACTTGGATCCCCTTTGTATGTGCGACGACAACATCTGACAAAAATCTTCCATCCTTTCCCTTGAAGGATGTCTTTTGTTCATTAATGAAGCTCTCGAACTGCACAATTGAACTGTGCAAGCCAAATTTTAGATTGCTTCATTTAGTACAACCAATAATCTAATTAAGAGAAGTGTTCCCATCTAAAATTATGGAAACCATTCACATTCTTCACAAAAATTTCTTTGCAACAACTATGAGAAAAAGTATCGTGGCAATGAGGCTATGGACACATCCTCGAAAGCTCTTAACAACTCTGAAAATTTACTCCACAGGGCATGTTTAGCAAACCAATGAGATTGCCAACCCCTCACCATGATGGCAGGAACATAATTCTTTTCCCAATCTGTAGCTGATCCTCATGAGAAAAGAATTCCATATCAAATCCATATAAAATGGATCATATTTCAAATTTGATCCATAGTTTGTAAGGCATCAATATGCATCATATGAGGAGGCCTAACAAATTGGCTTAAATAGAGTGAAGCATGATATAACTATTCAACAGTGAGGCAAGACTAAAAGATATTGTAACCTTATTCCATGGTAGTTCAATTTTCTGCCATCATTTGCATTTGTGTCCCATGACACTAGTGTACCTAGGGTCACCAATTCACATAAATTACCTTTCTCTTATCAGTGCCCACCATCCATTTGAAAATGAGGCATATGTTGGGTCCCCTTAACACATTCAAAACCTTATTTGCATTATGATGTTCAATGCTAGCAGAAAATACATCTTCTCATCACCTTCAATAATTAAACCCTCATTTGCAACCTTCAAATTCACAATTGTGCAAGGCATGTCGGGTCTCCATGTGTGCCCGGCTAAAAAAAAATCATTTTCAAACAAATTTTAGCCTCAATTGATCTAGGACAACTTCTAAATGCTTCTGGAGTAAAAACATGAAATGGGTTTCCATTAAAATTTGTTTTCTAACACTTTGGAAAATGTGCAAAACTGGCCAAGTAGGCTCCGGAATTTCCTTTGAAATTTGGGAAAATGACCTCTTGGGGCCATAAAAATTGCACACATGCATACATTTGGCACAAGAATGTAGTGCAAAAAATGGCTTGGAAAAAAAATTATGAGGTGAAAGATATTAATCCGCAAAGTTGCTTACTCGAACTTTCTGCAACAAACAGCTGTTCTAAACCAATTGAAACTAAAAAGATCACCTCATTGTAAAAATATCAAATCAACTCCTAATGAGTTTTCATTGGACACAATAGATCATTTAGGTACCCTGAGCATGTGTGCAAAATTAATTTTCTTGAACCATTACTGAGCAAAAGATATTGACGCTCAAAGTTGACCTCTCAAAAAGCTTTCTGAAAATCCAAGTGCAAAATAGGAGAAATGGCATTTGGTTTTGACCTGTAAAAAATAGCAAATGAGGTCATGAAGTTTTGAAAACTAACACAAGAGAAAATTTAGGCGGGGAGAATGCAGAACAATAATCATTCTAGTATGACAATCAACCAATTGCAAAATGCAAGCTCAAATAGGAGGCCACTTTGCAAAACTGAACTTTTGCAAACAGTAGAAAAAGTGCAAAAACCATCCAACTTCACTTTTTGAAACCCTGACAAAACTCATCATGGGAAGCTGAAATTGACACACACATTCACATATGTCAATTGAATATTTCTACAACTGGTATCAAGTTACGACCTTCCAAAGTAGGTCACTCGGACTGATCCTTCAAGTGCACTTCTAAAAGTGCAGAGGCAAAATTTTTGAAATGGGCACCTCAAATTTGCAAAATTTGAGAGTGCCATCAGAATGCAGTTCCTTCGGTGATGCATAAGTGTCTGAAGTTTAACCATGAGGGTATAGTACATGTAGTCCATGACACCAACTATAAATTGTTGATTACGTGTGGTGGCTACTCACTGGATCATTTTTGGCCTACGTTTGTTGGTTTGATTCCTCTTAGGATGGATCTCTTGTATTGAACCTATGTGAAGTACAAGAGCAGGGGCATAATCCCTAAGGTGAGGTACCCTCCTTCTCCCTATGCCATTTTGCATAGGGCATGTCTCAAGGTGGAGCATGAGAACACCTTGGCTTAAAGAAGGGAAGAAAAGAAGTGTGCCTAGGGCCCTTCTTCTTCTCCTTTCATTGACCCACATGTTGCTTCCTCTCACCCTATTGTGGTGCCATCGTCATCTACTCCTAGGCATTTTTTTGAGAACCCGATGGTGCCCACTTGGTGAAAGCCCAAGTGTCCAGCGTTTCAACTTCCCATCTTACCTGTGGTGCCTCAGCCCATACAATATAGTATGGAGAAGGGTCCCCAAGGGGAGTCCTCTATGTCTCAGCCTCCATGACCTCCAACTACTCCTGCCTCTAAGGAAGTGAATGGGAAGAGGCTTGATCTTGAGACATTAGAGCTTACTCCCCCAGTGTCATTCCATCTTCTCAACCTCTCACTCTTGTTCCCATCCAGGAGTCTCTCCCTCCATCAAAAACAACTGTGATGGACACTCTAATGGTCGAACAAGATTATTTCTTTCCATCTCAGCTTCCACCCTCTAGCTCTCAGAGTTGCAAGAACCGCCTTGCACGTGAGCGCAAGTATAAGAGAAAGGGTCTTGTTGCTGAGCAGGCCACCCTACAGAGGAAGGAGGAGTCAATAGCTCATGTCTCAACATCTTTTGTTGCATTCTCCTCTCTCGTCCCCTCTACGTCAATTCCTTTAGCTTCAGTGTTTCTCCCTGCTCCTACTACGAGCATAAATGACCCTCACTCAAAGAGGGTGCAAGTGTTTATTGCTCCTTCATTTGAGCCACCTCTTTTGATGTGCCTCCTGAACATCTCTCCATTCTCAAAGCCCGTGGGAGTGCCGAATACCTCGGTTGTGTCTGCCATATTTTTCTCCTCTTCCTCCGCGCCTTTTGCCTTGTCCATGGGGATCTTGAAACCTTAAATGAAGCAGAAGATGGAGGATGACCCCATTAGCAATGGGGGCCAAAAGAGGGGTTAACCTTCTTCGGAAGGTGGTTCTACATTAGCTTGTGTCATCCTTGTGACAAAGGAGGTTTTGGTGTCCCCAAAGTTTTTCAATGCTCTTGAGTCTCTCGGTGAGCCTAGCATTAAATCTTAGGTGCCACCTCCCTCGCTCATTGAGTCAATGCATGGAACTCCTATGAAGTGCATGTTTAATTCTCTAGATGAGGTCCTGACCTTATCAACAATCTTCATGAAGTCACTAACTTTTACCATGTAATAACTGAGCAAAGAATACCTTTAGGGGTCTCCTTCCTTGGCTCTTGTTGTGGGGGGGTCACAAGGTTCCCCCCTTGATATTTCACCCTTGCAGGCTCATCTGCCCTCCCCATACAATGATCTAGATTGGGAGAACGACAACCTCTTAGTTGATAAGGACTAGGGGGTGCCTCTTCTTTATCTATAGATTAGATTGTGTTTGTGTATTGTGTTCCCCCTACTTGTGTTATGTGTTCCTAGATGACCCTTGTCACCCTTGTAGGTGCTTGGATACAAGAGTTTTTTTGTGTCATAAAACTTCCTCTATTTTTTACATCATTCTTCCTCTGTTGTGTATTGATTTTCAACAATTGGGGATGATGCAAACTGTTGGGGGAATTTAGGCCTCCCTTCCATCATGACCTAATTTTTTATTTATATTTTGTCTTCACGTGCATTCTTCATATGGTCTGATATAGTATGGGGTTGATGATAGTTCATTTATATATTATTATACTTATTTATCTATATTTATGAGCAGCTTTGACCCTGAAATATCAAATCACCCCTATGTCCCTTGTTCGCAATGTTTTTGTTCCTTCTTGCATTTCTTGTTGCTCACTTCGTGATGTTGTGGTGCTCATGTGTTGTCCCTCGCATGCACAACATTACCATGGTTACATCTCACTATGTTCCGTGGGCCACAACCTCACTTTTTCATTCTTGTTTTTCTCTCCTTAGGATGTCAGGTGCCTTTATGTTCGGCACACACCATCCTATGAGGGGGCTATCATATCACCTTGATTTTTTGAAAACACATTTGGTGGCCAATGAATCTTTTCTTGAAAATCCTTTCAAAATATTTTTTTTAAAAATTGCATTCCTCAACAAGGACCCCTCGCGAAATATTTTTCCTTCATCATGGGTTTCCAAAGAAAGAATTTGAAAAACTTTCCTCTGAGGAGGGAGCACCTTCTTCTGTGAGAAAACTTTTGACCTTCCTCTTGTGAGGGGACATTCTTCCTTTCAAATTCCTTGATGAAGTGAACATCTTTCGAAAGGATTCCTTGATGATGAATTGATCTGCAAAAAATGCTCTCTCACTTTCAAATGGAGCATCCCTTGAGTGGACCCTTTTTCTTTTGAAGGGTTCCCGAGGGCCCCCTTTGAAAGCTCTTTCTTCAATTTTTGACTATCTGTATGACTGTCTTCTTGTTTGTCTGCCTACATGGTTTCTTTTTGTTTTCTAACATGTTTTATATGTGGATTAACATGTTTCTTTGTAGGTGCACCTATGAAGTTTCTTTGTAGTTTAACTTTGTGGAGTCCCCTACATCAGGCTTCCTTTAGGAGAGAGTATCTGAGGGCTCCATCTATGTGGTTTTGAGGACCTGCGAAGCGCTTGCATCCTGCAAGATTTGTCCATCATTAGTTTGCAAGCCTTCGATGCACTTTGATCAACTCTGTAGTTCTGAGGATTTGTAGAGTCCTTATTTTGAACCTCCTTAGGAGAGAGTACCCATGGAGTTATTTGCCTACCCTGCACTTTCAAGCTCACCAAATTGTAGACTTCCTTGACAATTTAGGTATACACTTCTAAACCCTTTCAATCTACTTTACCAAGCATTCATTGACACTCATGCTCACTAAAGTGGGGGAAAAATTTATAGGTGTGAATTTGCACCCCTCTCACAAATTCCCCTTTTACACCCTCTACTTTAGGAAAATCAAACTCTACTAAGAAATTAAACATCACATATCTGCAATGCATCCACTTGGTGCTTTTCCTTTGTGTTAGTGGGGAATTTTTTGTCAGAGATGCACATGCAATGCATAGACGTCTATGTGGCGTGCTACCATCCCTAATAGATTCCTACCTCTAGAATTCGTAGAGACGTTATATTCTCCATTGGTGATGAAGCTTAACGCCTCTATGCCTTACTATCGACCCAAGAATGACTCTTTCCCTCCCTTTTCATCTTCAAATGGCTTTGTTTCATTAGCACTTCATCTTCTTGGCAATTCTTCATCTCTTTAACAATCTTCTTCACGATTCTACACACACATTCAACCCTGCCATACAACTCTTGAGCTTCTATGCAACTTCTCTACGTCATCGTGTTGCACTTTTTCCACCATTGAATCTAAGACTTGGTGCCCTAAGGGACTACTTCTTCATTGTTGTGGTAGCATAGACCTTACCAATCTTGCACCCTCCTCTACGTTCTTGAGGGAACCTCAATTGAGAAGGTGATATTGTCTCTTGATTTACGTAGCATAGTGTTATTGCTATTATATAGTTTTCTTTCCATTATTCTCTTTATTGCATTTCCTATCTTGTGGCTTTTTCTAGCTGTTCGTGGAGGTGGAAACACCAAAGCGAGGATTTGACTGCAAGGTAAATGCAAGAAGATGAGTCCATAAAATGTGGAATTTTTTGCCTTAGAAAAATCCAAAATCGGCATGAATAAAACGGGATCCCACTTTTTAATAAATGAGATCTTGCTTTTAATAAATGGGATCCCACTTTTAATAAACAGGATCCCATTTTTAAAAAAATGGGATCCTATTTACTAATGGGTCCCAAACCACCCTTTAGAAAACCTGATCCCGATTTATAGAAATCGGGATAATAGGTCCTATTTTGTAATGGTATTTATTCTTTTAAAACAATGAAACTGTAATCATTTTCATTGAGCACGGGATCCTGATTGAGGATGACAAATAATGACCTCCAGGTACACATCCCACCTCAATTTTTTTGCATTTTTTGGTTTTTTTTTAAATTTTAATAAAAAGATAGATTTTAGTATGTATTTTTTCAATTTGTTTGGAGTTTTATGTATTTTTATTTACCTATAATAAAAGAAATGGGGTTTTGTAGAAGAAGAAGAAAACATGAAATGAAAAAATCAACCTTATTTCATAACCTAAGAAAAAAAACAGCTTTTAAAACCCTGAATTTTTTAATCAAACAAAAAAAATTGATTTGAAAACCCTAAATTGAAAGGAAACAAAAAAATTGCATTTGAAAACCCTAAATTGAAATGAAATAAAAAATTGCATTTGAAAATCTTGATTGCTTTGAAACCCTAAATTGAAATTAAACAAAAAATTGCATTTGAAAACCCTAAGTTGAAATTAAACAAAAAAAATTGCATTGAAAACCCTAAATTGAAATCATACAATTTTTTTTGTATTTTAAAACCCTAATTTCAAGTTTGAATATTTGATAATGAAAAAAAATCATTTGCATTTCTTAAATGTTTTAAGTTTCATTTTCATTGTATGGAGACAAGTATGTAGGCATACCTATGGAAGAAATCATTTGATAGATTTAGGTTGATACTTAGTAAATTAGGGTCCTTGGTATTGACAATGAAATAGGATTTGATAAATATTATACATTTAAATGTGTATTCATTAAGTTAGAGACATGTCAAGAGGCAAAATCAATTAAATGTTATGAACATAGATATAATCAGATTAGAAAACAATTTGTTAAACCTTACTTGTGGGACTAGTCGATTGTTAGAATTGATATAAATTATGTGTTTCTATTATGGATTATGCTCAATTAGTTTATGTATTTATTACCACATGATAAATTAATAGATCAAAATGTATGCTTAATTTATGATGCTTCATTATTTTCTGTTAAGATGTTAAATTATTATTTTTACTTTACAATGAAAAATATATTTAACATGCACTTTTGTGTTTTATATTGTTTTCTAATGGAAAATTAAAGGGTAATTGTATGTGGTACCTGAATTGAGTTAATAATATGGGCCTTATGCATCTATTATGATTCATACTATCTTACAACATGATACTATGCGATAATATGTTACAATTTAAACCATGATTGTTAAAAACTAAGTAGATAGTTAAATTTCCTCACTAGACGAGTAGAGACCTCAACATAATGTTATGATCACTTATATACTTATATGGTAGTTATATATATTCTATTTTTATGGATCTTCAATGAGTAAACATATGTGTGAAGCCTAAGATCAAACCCATGTTTGCAAGGTATCTAGCTAGAGCATTATAAAACTTGGTCCATGAGTTAAATATCATTCCTCAATAATTATATGGGAAAATAATCTTAAAATAACTCTACATTGACTCACCTCTTAATGGTTTTTTTGACCTTGTTCCCAAGAATAATGTACCTAGTTTAGTATCAATGAATCATTTTTCCCTACACTTGAATGCTTAACAATCCTCAAATTTACTATGGATGATTGCCTTGATCTAGAAAGAAAATCAATCCAACTTTGGTCATAGGTTATATTTCCACACCTTTTATTCATAGACTTCAAAGATGATTAGGGAAGGAATAGAAATTTCCAATACTAATCAAGGATTCATATGTGATGAATAAAAAATATTAACCCCCTTACTTGTCGTCCTATTACCCTAAACCCTAAACCGATTTTTTAAGGGGTCCCAATATGACATTTCTTAATGGGATCAAAGAAGTTCTCAAAATTTGGTGAAGTTACCCAAGGCAACCAAATTTAACAATAATAAGATCATGCAAGATTATAATATGAATGAGATTTCATGAGAGATTGGTCAATCAAAACAAGAGCTATCTCAATCAACTCTTCCAAAAGAAAATGTTGTCACTAACTTGCAAGTCCATTATTCCAAGGGTCGCCCAAACTTCAACATTTTCAGGTTCTATCGAGTCCATTATTTGGAAGGAACTCATTTTGGAAGCCTTTTATGTTTCAAAATGTAACTAACATTGTAGTTATATCATGAGTAGCTCAACCAATAAAAAAATTATAGAACATTGCAAGGTCTTTTGAAGACCCTTTAAAATGTTAACTTTTACTAAACACATAGAGTTGAGAAAGATAGTGCTTCATTATTTATGGTTTATTTGTAGTTTGACATTGATGTAAAAATAATAGTTAAAGCTAGAAGCACTATCTTGAACTTCACCAAATTTTATCCCCTTAAGCAAAAAAATGTTTCTTAGGACCTTACTTCATAGATCCCCTTAAGCCATCCTATTACCATAAACCCTAAACCTTAAATCCATTATTTTTTCCTAGGACCTTCATAGATCCCCTTAAGCCTGTCCTATTACCCTAAACCCTAAACCCTAAAGCCATCATTTTGTCTTAGGACCTTAATGAAATTTGGTTGCCTTGGGAAACTTCACAAAATTTTATTCCCTTAAGCCATATAATTTTTTCCTAGGACCTTAATACATGGATCTTCTTAAGCCATCCTCTTACCCTAAACCCTAAACTCTAAACTCTAAACCCTAAACCCTAAATCCATCATTTTGTCCTAGGACCTTAATGAAATTTGGTTGCTTTGGGAAACTTCACCAAATTTTATTCCCTTAAGCCTTGTCATTTTTTCCTAGGACCTTACTACATAGATCCCATTAAGCCATCCTCTTACCCTAAACCCTAAATCCATCATTTTGTCCTAGGACCTTAATTCATAGATCCCTTTAAGCCATCCTATTACACTAAACCCTAAACTCTAAACCCTAAACTGTAAAGCATTCATTTTTTCCTAGGACCTTAAAATAAAATTTGGTTACCTTGGGAAACTTCACCAAATTTTATTCCCTTAAGCCATGTCATTTTGTCCTAGGACCTTACTACATAGATCCCCTTAAGCCATCCTATTACCCTAAACCCTAAATCCATAATGTTTTCCTAGGACCTTAATTCATAGATCCCCTTAAGCCATCCTATTACCCTAAACCCTAAATCCGTAATTTTTTCCTAGGAACTTAATCCATAGATCCCCTTAATCCATCCTATTACCCTAAACCCTAAACCCTAAAGCATTCATTTTGTCCTAGGACCTTAAAATGAAATTTTCCTGCCTTGGGAAACTTCACCAAATTTTATTCCCTTAAGCCATGTAATTTTGTCCCAGGACCTTACTACATAGATCCCCTTAAGCCATCCTATTACCCTAAACCCTAAACCCTAAACCCTAAAGCATTCATTTTGTCCTGGGACTTTAAAATAAAATTCGGTTGCCTTGGGAAACTTCACCAAATTTTATTCCCTTAAGCAATGCCATTTTGTCCTAGGACTTTACTACATAGATCCCCTTAAGCCATCCTATTACCCTAAACCCTAAACCCTAAACCCTAAACCCTAAACCCTACACCCTAAAAGCTAAACCCTAAAGCATTCATTTTGTCATAGGACCTTAAAATGAATTTTGGTTGCCTTGGGAAACTTCACCAAATTTTATTCCCTTAAGCCATGTCATTTTGTCTTAGGACCTTACTAAATAGATCCCCTTAAGCCATTCTATTACCCTAAACCCTAAACTCTAAACCCTAAACCCTAAGCCATCCACTAATTGTTGTCCAAAATCATTATCAACACTTTCATGCATACAAACTCTTAAGAATGAAAGATTTCCACAACTAGTGCATTGTCCAAAAATACAAGAACTTAAATAAAATGATTTTCCATTAGATATTTCACAAAAAAAACCCTATATATAAACTCCCTTATTGTTTCAAGTGGCATATTAATACCACATTCCTACATAATCATGTTAGTATGCAAAGTACAATGTATATATCAAAAAACATCATAAAAATAACAAAATTGAACATGCGTTTTACAACAACAAGATATTCATTGCTTATTATTTTTACATACCGAGGTTTACATTTTTCAAAAGACCTTTGAATTATTTTAATATTACCAAGTAACATCAAATCACCACAAAATTTTCTATAAAATTCAGTTTGTGTTGTATCTAATAGGTATTTTGGATGAGGATCATGAACTTTGGACCCCACTCTTAATTTTAAAACATATCTAGCATTAGATGATACCCTAGTATTATCAGGCCAATATTTTTCAATCAACGATTTGATTTCAACATTCAATTTCATGTCAGACCTCAAGAGTTGACCACTAAAACTCCAACGTTGGTTGATTGGATCATTTTCTATAGTTTCTCTTCTTTTTTCCACTCTTAGCAATTTTTTAGGATGTATTTTTAAAATTTCACTACTATTGCTTACCATTCTTTTATTCAAAGTTGCTTTATTAACTATAGTAGTTGTTATAGATCTTCTTGCTGCATTCTTATCTTTAGATCAACTATTTTTTCCAATAGACCGAATGACACTAGCAACAATAGACATAGTATATTTTACTAATTGATATTTTCTTCTTGGTTTAACAAAAATGTCTAACTTTTTCATTAAT
Organism: Sequoiadendron giganteum; assembly: GCA_007115665.2. NCBI lineage: Eukaryota > Viridiplantae > Streptophyta > Pinopsida > Cupressales > Cupressaceae > Sequoiadendron > Sequoiadendron giganteum. The sequence continues at coordinate 126,235,814 of CM021102.1, forward strand.
TTTCTCATTTTCTGCATTCTCATCAATTGCATCATTAGTTGACATTGAACTGAAAGTTTTTATGATAAAAAAATTAGTTTTATAATCTATTGGCATGTGTTCTTATTATCTCCAAGAAGAGTATCCAAAACATCACTTTCAATTTTTAAAAAATATATTCATTTTCAACATCAAATCTTAGATTTTCATTTTCATTTTCAACTTCAAAACGATTTTTATTTTCATCTTCATTTTCACCAACAAAACGGTTTTCATTTTCAGGATCAATAAAAGGATTTTCATTTTCATTTTCATTTTCAACAAAAAAACGGTTTTCAATTTCATTTTCAATAAAAGTATTTTCATTTTCATTTTCAATAAAAGGATTTTCATTTTCATTTTCAACAAAAAAAACTATTTTTATCTTCATTTTCAACAACAAAACAATTTTTATTTTCATTTTCAACAACAATTTGACTCAAATCTTGAACTCTATGAATATTATCGATGTCAACATTGTTATATCCAACTTATTTTAAATCTCTCATAAAAATTGTTCCCATTTCATTCAAAGGTGGATTGGATGACGTACTTTGATTTGTGCCTATTGAAACATTCTCCATAGCATTGAAAGGGATATTTGAAGACATACCAGGAGTAGTTTGTATAATCATATTAGTTTCCACATTCACCTCTTACAAGTTTGCATCATCTACATCCATGGTCTCCTCAATGTTTTTATCTTCAATAGTTGTGGAATTGGATTCTTCAACATCATTCATTGATCGAATTCCCATTCTTCTATCTCTTTTTATTTTTCCCCTCTCTATTTGCTTCAATTTCCTCAGGGGTTAATACCTTCCTATCTTTCCTCTTATTCTAACATTGTGATCCCATGATTGAATTTTTTTGAAGTATATACAAATGAATGTCAAAATCTTGAAAGTATTCCTTTTGTGTTCCTCCTTCCAACAAGTAGCAATTGAACAAAATTCCTCTTCCTCCTTCAAGCAAGTAGTAATTGAACAAAATTCCTCTTCCTCCTTCAAACAAGTATCAAATGAACAAAATTCCTCTTCCTCCTTCAAACAAGTAGCAATTGAATAAAATTTCTCTTCCTCCTTCAAACAAGTAGCAATTAAACAAAATTCATCTTCCTCCTTTGAAAACAAGTAGCAATTCAACAAAATTCCTTTGTAACAGTTTCCCAATGATGCCTCCTTTCAAAATTGAAAAAATACCAAGTTGAAGAGCCTCTACAAGACAAACATTGATAGAAAATAGGGAATATGTCGCAATCAGCTGTATAGAACAATTTGTAGACCCGAAATGTACTTGTTTGGCAGTAAATTTTAAAAAAAGGTTAAAAATAACTCAGGATCCCATTTATTAAACGGGATTCTGATCCTTTTTCAATAGACAAATGGGAAACGAGATCTCGTTTATTAAATGAGATCCTGTTTATAAACAAAATAGGATCTCGTTTAGTAAACAAGATCAACAGGATCCCGTTTCTTGAAATTTGAAATGTAGGCCAGGTTTTTGCTTTGTTAACAGGTTCACGAAAAGTTTTGGGGATTCAAACCTAGGCCCTGGACCTAGTTTGATCTGTAAGTTGAAGTTCCTAGCAATGCCACAAGAAAATAGTGACTTTGGGCATACGTCAGAAAGGTTTTTTTGCAATTTTTTTTGATGAAATTAAAACCCATTATAGATGAGACAATGTAGGTTCCAAATATGTAATCTTTTTTACAATTGGATTTATTTTTTTATTTTTTCAATTAATTCATGAAATAGGTCCATAAACTTGCATTATCAAGGTATTTTAGTATTTTAATAACTTTTTATTAACATAATTTTTTTGAAAAATAAATTGGATGAAAGTGTACTTCAAACAATTCTTTTCAATTTTAAAAAAAAATGTTAAGTTTAGGTCATCTTATGCATGACATACACAATGATTTTTCAAAACACCAAATATGGCCAGTAAAAAATTAACAAAAAAATATGGAAAGCGTGCTTCAATGAGTTATAAATATTTTCCAAAAAGAATTTTAAAAAATATGGTTATTTAGGTCAAAATATGGATGACGTACACGTGCATGGTATGGTAAAAATAAGTGACTTTTGAATAGTGGTTTTTAGAAACTCCTATTGAAAATCAATTTGTATCATCTAGGTATTGAAATAAATTAAATATTTGGAAACTAGACTCCGAGTACTACATTTTATGATTAGTGACTTTTTTCAAGATTCCATCTCTAAGTGCTTCAAATTTTAAGGTGAAATGTGTCGAATTCTGAAAATCAATGAAAACACTTCCACTAAATGGCCAAAAAGTGGACTCAAATTCTTGCCAGCACCTTGTGGCTAACCCCTATACAACCCCAACATTTTTCCTCTCTTAGATGTGTGTAGGTACACTTTCAAATGGAGCTTGCTAGCGAACTAGACTCATAGTGAGTTAATCTTTACCACCTTTGCTTCCTATCATCTTCTTTATTATCTTTCTAGTTATTTTGTTCACTCTGTTATTTATCATTTTGTTTAGTACTTCAAACTTCACTTGCTAGACCGTTAGTAAGTATTTGTACTTCATTATATACTTTCACACTTTCTTACCATACGGACGCTAGCACCCTAGAGAGGTGTCAGTGCATTGCATTGTCATCCTTGACCCTCACTGTTGTCCTTGAGCAGAGAGTTTTCTTAGGTATAGCTTGGGTTCCAAAAATCAGCTTGTTTAGCCTGATCAAACCTCTCAGGTTAGTAGAGTGATAGTAGCACTTGAGAGTGATTTTCATTCTCTATCCTTGAGCTAAAACATTTGCACGGTTGCCCTCCACTCTCAGCTCTCTATGACCTGGACCATTGGTGTGGTTAGTCCCCCTCCTCTACAACTTCAAACCATGGCTAAAAATGTAGAGCAAGATCACTTAGTGTGATGGAGTACAAACCAAAAAACTGATGTACCGAACCACAAAACAATCAGTAGAGGTGCTTAGCTAATTTCCTATATAACCATATTTACTGAACCGACTTATTTTGTACACATATCTTCAGTAGCACTTCCAAATCATACTAGGTTGATCATAACAATGTTGACGTCAATGAAAACACTAGATCAAGCAATATTATGCAACCCATTCTCATGTTGTCAACCTTTCCAAAACTTCCAACACTCTTCTTCCAAAAATCTCCTTCCAACAATGGAGGATTTGGACTTGAGATAGTGTGGTTTACCTAATTTGACTTAGGCACCAGGGGTGAATTGTCTGGAGCTTCAGCTGAAGGTTCCTCATCTTCCATTTTAGTAATTTTTGGGGATGAAGGACCAGCTAGTGTTTTTCTTGACCTAAGGTGGACATCACTAACCTCTACCCCACAGGTAGGGTATTACATAGCCTCGTTAGTATAAACCTATTGGACAGGTTTTTTGTTAGGGTTAGGTACAGGTTGGGAATGTAATTATGGTGCTCTTGGTGGACCTGAGATGTTGGAATGGATGGATTAGGCATTATGTCTTGTTGTTGTGGTTGAGGAGGGAGCAAAGGCTACTAGTAACTCATGTTTTATTTTTGCCACTGCTGGCCTTTTTGCCATTTTGGCTTCCATTGGTTTTGTTGTGTTGGCCATTGAGGATTATAACTGGAACCTTGAAAATTTTGTTGTGCACATGAATTTGGTTGTTGTTGGTTTCAATTTTTTTGAGGTTGTTGCCATTGTTGAGGGTTGTTCCATTGTTTTGGTTATTTGGGTAGGGTTGGGAATTCTAAGCAAAAAAATTATGATTTCCAATTGGAAAATATGAATTAAAATTCAAAGGGTCTTGTGGCATACCTTGTCTTGGATTCCATGGCCTTCTTTGAGAAATTTAAAATAGTTGTCCATCCTCTCTTTCAAGTGGTTTAAAATCAATTTTCTCTGCTTTGTCTTCTTTAATACTAGCCACCCTCTTCCATTTGCAGTTTTCTTTCCTTTTTCTGCAGCTGGGGCAGTATTCAATGAGCATTGTTTCAACCTCCTCTTGCTTCTTCTTTATATGAAGAGTGTTCAACTGAGTTATTAGGTGATTGATAATGTCCTCCTTCATGTTGGATACAAAATTACATAACTCTATCTTTGAAACCCTAGTAGATGATTTCATAATTGTGGATGTCCTCTCTCCCCTTGGCTTCTTAGTGAAGGTCCTAGAGTAATTTCTATAGACCTTGTAGATTTATTCAAATGGCTATTGAGAAACATCCCCTTTCCAAATAAGATTGAGGGCATCCATGTAGTCCTCATTTACTCCCCTCAAAAATACTAACTTCAGGGTTTCTTTAGATAGCTTGTTCTGTGGTTTTTTCTTCAAGGAGAATTGGAATCTCTCCACATAGTCCTCTAATGGCTCATCCTCCTTTTGTGACACTATGAAAATTTCATCTCTCCTCCTATCAAGTCCTCTACAATAGTCTTGATATTTTTCCAAGAATAGTGTTTTCATGGTATCTGAATCTAGAATAACATCCTTGCCTAATCCCTTAAACCACCTTAGGGAAGCATCTTTTAGAGTGGCAAGAAAGAGCTTGAGCCTATGAGCATAAAAGGTATAGTCATTGCTCCTACATAGGACATCAAACTCAAATAGAAATGTGTTTGGATCTTCAATCACCAAACCATAAAAGACTGGTAATGTTGAAGGAGGGATATTCTTCAGCATAGTATCCCTTTCTTGGTTGGTGATTGGGAACTCAAAGGTCGCATGTTTAGGTGGATCACCCACTATTACATCACCCATGGTTTGGTATGTCCCCTTTGTTGGTGTAGTAGATATTGGTGAAAGGGAAGATTCTTCTTTAGTAGTATCCTCACTTTGATTAATGTAGTCACCAATATCTTCTCTAGTTTGTTGGCTTGTTGATGGGGGTAATCTTCCTAATGTGTTTCTTTTCCTCTACATACAATAGGTATAAATTTTTATAGTAATGGCTCCCATACAATTTTAATAGAATGTTCTAGTATTTGATAATATTAAACCTAACAATCCTAATACTGAAAACAAATTCTAAACTACGAAAACTTGAAAACAAAAGAAACTAAGATTTAAAAGTAGTACCATCCATGACAACAATGCCAAAAATGTAGAGTCTATTATAATGTCTAATAAACTTGGTGGAAATCACACAATTCAAGGGAAAACCTAGTTGAATAGTCCACTTGACATTGAAAACACTTTCATTAAATTATCAACCAGGGCTAGTAGGCTTGTGATGGTACTGGCACTATATATGCCTTTCAAATGCTTGAGGTTACCTAAACTATCCTAGTGAAAGTATAACACTTACTGGAAAATCATAAAAATGCATAATAGTGAAAGAAGTGAAGCTGGTGCTTTGGCTACAGGTACCTACAACATAGTCTATAACTGAATTGTTGTTAATAGGTAAAATGTTGAAACTAACTAGAATTTGATAATTGAACCTATTCTACACTCTAGAGTACTACAAGTTAAATGAATGCAATCATTAACAAATTTGATATGAGAATCTATCTTAACTTATTATGCAATTATGAAGTTGATAGAACTTCAAAATTTTGACATTTTTTAGGTTGTTTCCTTGACATTTTTCATGATTTTTCACCTATTGTGTTGATGGTTCGACCTAGGGTTTTAGGGTCTAATTCCCTTGTTGCACACTTTTCAAATTTATTGGGCTTTACACCCTCACGTTATTTCTCTTTGTTGACCCCTTCACCAAGTTGCCGGTTGTTTTAGTAACAACCTATGTCATTTGGCTCGTTGTCATTACTAGCCCCTTTGACTAAGCTCATCGGTCATCAGGTTTTTATCAAATTTTAAATGGTCAGCCTAAAATATTTCACCTTTTTAAGACTTATTTCTTAAGTCTTTAATTTTTATCGAGGGGTCATTTCTCATCGCCTAGCTCATGGCCCCTTCCTTATAAACAAGAAAATATGAGCATGTGCATAAATTTTGAGCCATCAGATTTAATCTGAGCCCTTGCGCGCACGTCGTGTAGTATTTAAAAATTGTATTTTGGCTGGGTCATGCAGTGTGCGCAATTGCACCACGTGTCCTCCAGTTCAAGTGCTACCCAATCCCCACTATCGACATGGTCTTAGATGGTAGAAAATTAGAAGCTCCAATGTACCGTCTGATCAAATCTAAGCTATAGAGTGTGTGTCGCGTAGAATATTAAATAATGTCACCTAACGTCGTGCACAGTCTACACAATGGTGACACATAGATTTTGTTGGCGGCCTTTCAAATTTAGATGGGGCCCGTGGGTGATGGACATGTTTTTTTACTGGGAATGACACCATTGGTCAGTGGACTGGCCATGCGACAACATGGAATTTTCAAATATCTTTGACTCGATCTGAGTCATCCGAAGTGCCATCTCAACAATTGATTGATGGCTCATATTCATGGTCATAATTGACCATGTGATGGTCATTTAGATGCTGCAAATAGTGAGCATTAATGGATTATGCTCTTCAGAGGATATCAGCCTGATCTCCATGCATGTGAAGAACCACTTCTTGGCAATTATGATGAATGGTACGATGATTTACATGTACCTAGGAATTAATAGTGATGAAACAGACGCTAGTGAATAATCACTCGCTCGCTCATGCTCCTTTGGAGAATTGATGATTGACATCATATTGGCTCATAAATATGGATGAAGACTCATCATTTCCATCACAAAAATTGGGAGTTTTAATTTTATGTGGGTAGCAATTGCTTTTGTAAATTTTTGTTTATTAGTGTAAGACGAGTCAATCGAGCATTTCTCCATCTTCTATGCGTAGGTCAGCCAGAGTTAATGTTCGAAGCTCGGGTGATGACATGCTATCACATGAATAAAGTAGTCTTCAGGGCTCTCTCAGCCTGAAAATGAAATGCACGAAGCCCATCTAATGGGTTACTAGGTGCAGCTCTCAGCTAAAAGGCCAAGCTACAATTACAAAAGAGGCAGTGCATGGCCAGGAGGAAGGGTTTGCAAAGTTCAAGCAAAGATCAAAGGCCAAAGTAAGGTATGGTCCCGATTCTCTAGGTAGGAATAACTTTCCTATTGATATTTCTGATAGCTTTGGTGATAGCAACACATAAACCAATTTTGACTATGGAAAATTCTTGGCGGCGCTAACTGAGATGGCTGGTGTAAATGAAGAGGTCCTCACAATTTCTCCAATTTTTGCGATGGCACCACGTGATGTTACTAGTTCTAGTGCTGAGAAATGTGTTGGCGATGAAGAAGGGGCAGTGGTTTCACCTACTACTATGGTGAGGATATGAAGTGGGCACAAGTATTGTGGCCTTGGTGTTGGTTCGGTATGATGGTGATGGTGATGGTGATGGTTTTTCTGGTTTTTCATCATGATGTGTGTTGGGTCCCTTTTTGGTTCAATGTGGATATGGATAGTGGGGCCTTAATGGCATTTTGCAATAGGTGGGGTAATATCGGCTAGTTGTTATGAGTTTTTCTTCCCCTATGCGGTACATGTGTGAACCCCTAAGCCTATAAAAGCACAATGACAACAAACATTGTTAGTGTTAGATTAAAATACATGCAAAGAGTGAAGGATTCCCCACAAAATCCATCTATTAAAGCTAAAATTAGGAAAATGAAGAACATACAACAAGAAACTTAAACTAAATCCTAATTAAGCCAATAAAAAGATGATCCCATGGGAGAATTGGTGCCAATGATATGTTACAATTGGCCCTTTCCCAATTCCTATGTTGCAATGTGAGTTGATTGAATCAATGGTCAAATCTCCAAAGATATTTGAGCATAATCTTGTTATAATCTATGAAAAATGATGGATGATTGGAAGCAATGAGCAAAATTAGTTCTCAATTGAAGAGAGTAACTTTGCATGTAAATCGTGGATGAAGATTGAGGAGAAGAGTCTCCAATTTATAGACTTCTATTTGGAGGAAGTGAGCAAGATTAAGCAATGTGGACAAAAGATAGTCCAATGGCATTGTGCCACTTGTCCAAATGTGATTGGATGAGGAATGTGCAATTTTTGGCCAATGTGCCAATAAATGCGATTAGGTGGCATTTCAAATTTGAGAAATGACATGTTGAAGAGGGAAAGAGGATGAAGTTAATGCCACTTGGCTCAAGGTCAAGGGCATGTAAGAGGCATTGAATGCCTTGTTGGAAGGACCAAGTCCACTTCGCCTTTTTGAATTCAAATAAGGAATATTCCCTTTTGATGCTTTGTGAGGGAAAATAGAAGAATTAATAAATCAAAGTAATTGATTTATAGTGCAACTTGCATTCTCTAGAGGAATTTAGGGATTGAGATTAATTTAATCAAGGATTTAATTAACTTAATGAAGAATTAGATGATGTGACAATTTAGACTTAGGTTTGTGAATTAATTTAAGTCAATAATTGGGAGGAAATGATTTATCAAATAAATGATTTGATTTATTTAATCTAGGAGGAAAATGTTAGATTAAATCAAATAAGGTTTAATTTATTTAATTTAATAAGACTTTAGAGAATTTAATTAAATAAAATGATTTACTTAATTAAATAGATATGTAAGGTTAATTAAATTAAATTGATTAATTTAATCACTGAAAGGAGAAGACTTAATCCAATAAATAATGATTTATCAAATTAAGTGATAGAATGTAATGAAATGCTGAGAATGTGATTTAGGAGGAGATGTTGTTAGTAAATCGGGATCAGGTCTGTCAAAATGAATTTGTACTTTTTCCATGTCTACGTTTTGCCCCTCTTTGAAGTAATGTACTTGTTGCATTGACTCAAAGAATAAACTGTTGTGATCAAAGTTTGACGTTTCCTGATTTTTAGATGCCCCACTGCTGCCTTAGCGGAAGGATATTGCTGGATATTGCCCCCTCGAGAGATCGGACGAAAATTTTGAATTTTTTGGATGATCTCACGAAAAAGATGACAAGGTGCCCGACAGGCCAGAAATGCCCCAGAATACCAGAAAAACGTATTCAAATGCTAGAAGGGACGCAGAATGACTCTTAGCTGGATGAAAATGGGATCGGGGCATACAAACCCTATTTAGAAGGTCAAATTAGGTCACAAAACCCTAATTTCTTAGCTTAAATAGACCTCAAGGGGTCATTTTCAAAACATTTGCACTCTCAACCTTAGAAAAATTTGACACCTTGAGCTCTGAGTCTTGTTTGAAATGGCGCAATGACAGCTTCCTAGGCATGTGTCAGAGAGGGTTCGGACGCACCAATGGCCAGATGGCGCAAGACCCGTGGTATGTACCCCTATCCAACTTTCAAATTTATCGTTTTACGTGCATTTATTAGGGTTAAAGTCTTCCACAAAGTGCGCGGTGCCATATGGCACCATGAAAAATGTATTATCGCAACCACACGGTCCCATATTGCACCGCATATGTGAAGTGTGCCATGTGGGCCACTTTGTAATTTAGTGTTTAGCTAGCCAAAAGTCCACCGCATGTCCCACTCCACCGCGCGACACAGTTAAGAAATTAGGGTTTTTCTTAAATAGGACCGCATATGAAAAGTGTGCCACGCGGGCCACTTTGGGACTGTTAAAATGCCAAACTCCACCACGGCGGGGAAGTTTGAAACTATCCAAACTGCGCCACATTTGCAAACAGCGCGAAAATTAACATGCAATGAGACTTTTTTTTCCTGACGCGATGGCCTTCCCTATGCAGGAGGAGCCTGGTGTCCTTTATTCACGGGAGCATTGATGGCCGGTGCTTAGCAGATTAGGGGCCATGTCTGAGTTGGTTTAGGAGCACCTTGGTGCCATCGGTCTTTGGTATGTTGCGTACGTACCTCCTGTTCAGGCTCACCTAGGCATGCTTATAGCTCTAGCAGAGTGATGGCATAGTGAGACCTCCTCCTTCCATCTTCCTACTAGTGAGGCCACCATCACACTCGAGGATGTATGGCGCATCCTCTGACTGTCGATTCACGGGACCCGAGTCATTTATGATCTGGATGCTAGTAGAGAGGCCTATTACAGGGTGATGCAGATGGATGTCATTGAGTTTGTGATGGTCAGATCGACCTAGAGCTATATCGTGACCACGTGCATACGTATAGATTGATTATTGTTGCTATTATCTCGGGCCTTGTAGTACCTGATCAGCGAGGCCGATACTTCAGTCCAGGATGGGGACTTGCATGGGATCAGATGGTTCACTAGAGGGAGTGCTTTGCTTGGGGACCTGTGCTACTGGCGTCCCTCTATAGGGATCTTCATGAGTTTGCTTACTTGGACAACAGGTCCATCGGGGCTGGAGGTACTTTATTGCATATTTGGGCATGGGACAGGATCTCAGTGCTTCACCCAAATATCACACCAGTTGTCCTTGAGACAGATGATCCCGTTGTTTGGTGGTACAGAGGTGTGACTATGCATTGTTCTTTCACTGGCACCAATGGTATTCTGCATTGGTGGCAAGTTCTCGATGAGATGAGAGATTTCATCTGGAGACCGTGGACAGATGTTGGTCCATGGGGAGATGATGTCCAATAGCTCTTCTTCGCTCAACAGAATAGGTTGATGCAGGGCCGAGAGCACACCATGATCGAGAGGTACCTTTCGGACAAGGTTGCTCATCAATTCGGGGAGGTACAGGACAGGCCTGATGACCAATATGTGGCCATCTTTGTGCGCATGACCAGAGAGACAGCCTGGGGTCAGCCCATCCCGACAACCGAGGCAGTGACCTCCTTTAGGCAATTGGTGGCTCGACCATGGCCATATGATCAGGGGTCGGTAGATGCGGGGGTCACTTTAGCCTACAGGGCATGGTTCGTACCTCCACCCATATTGAAAGTTCCATGCGTAGTTGTCCTGCGATGCAGATGCAGGGGCCAGGCAGCAGGAAGAGGGTGGAGCAGAGGTGGGCAGCAGCAGTAGCTAGCATAGTAGCCAGGAGGACAGCCAGCAAGGCAGCCAACACAGCAGCCAGCAGGGCAGCTAGCAGGACAACCAGCACAACAGCCAGCAGGGTAGCCCGATCACCAGGATGTGTTGATTCAACAGCTGCAGGGGTAGGTACAGGCTCTAACTGCGAAGAGAGACCAGGCACGATTTGAAAGGGGTCAGGAGATAGGTTGGCGAAGATAGCTAGAGAGTGCAACATCCTCATCCCAGGGTCGGACAGTTGATATTCGAGACTATAGGGATGCCATTAGAGAGGCCGAGTACTATTGACACCACTACCATCAGGTAGTGCCATCCGACCGTAGAGTGCCAAACTTTTCCCACCAGATGGGGAGGCGACCAGCAGAGGCACATGGTGAGAGGCAGAATGGGGAGGGCAGTAGCCAGCAGGGCTCGCCTACCTTTTGATCACTTATAGTTTTGCTTCATTTTTGATATACGGGCTACAGTATTTTTGCCTTATTGTACTATGTATATGATGTATACCTGATCCGATATGTACTATAACGGTATTTTTGATGATATATATGAGATGATTCACCCTTTTATGATGTACATGTATAATATGCGGATGCAAATATGTGATATAATGAGATGTTTCTATCCTTATGCTTTATGCGATGCAGTGTATGTAATGAATGCTTTTCTTTTTGTATTTTTCGTGTTTTAATGATGTAATGCATATCAATGATGGTAATGGATGCAAATGGTAATGATTGCAAATGATAATGTATGATGTAATGATGTCTTAAGATGCTTATAATAATAAATTTATATTATTCCTCATAACTTAAGATATTGATATGATGCAATGCTCTTCTGATGCTGACGATCTAGTGGATGCAGGATGTATGCACGGGCGATGTTTTGATTACTATTATAATACCATGTTAGTGTGGAAAGAAGGTAGAAGAAACGTAGAATTAATGAATTAGTGAAGATGGAGATGGTGATTTGCATTGCTAGGAATTGGGATTTTCAAAGGGTCAATTGCGTTATGTTTGATAACACACATTGGTACGATGCATCAAGGTATAAAGGACTAGGATGGCGTTTGTACCTAGTGTGATGGACTTTGACTTGACAATCAGATAGGAGTATTATTGTTCACACTTTATCATGCATGCTTCATTCGGGATGCAGTTCAGACATTCTAAACATCTCGGACCAAAACACAGAAAAGCAAGCTTTCCTATGTGGTCAACAAGATACCTAAAATATTCTCCCTACAAACAAAATAAAACATGCACAGCTGAGTTATTTTACAAGCGTATCCCACAAGAATAGCAGATAAAAAAGATAATGATCATTGCCCCATTCCTTTCTCTCTAAACCTATTTTTTTTAGGCATCATTGAGAGGTGCTTGGAATGAACACAAAATACGATAAGTCATAAAAACCGAGACAAATTATTCAAACAAGCTATTGTTCTTCGTACCGCTAGCCAAGACTAACTACTGTGAGAGGTACTTGATGCTTATGGCCATCGTAGGAAAGCTTCATCCTAGGACATGTAGTGATCAGGGTTTTGATGGGACTGATTGGATGAATAGCTATTGATACTCTGAGTTGACCAATTTGCTTGCTTACTGACTTAGACTTCCAAGACTTTTGATGATTAGGTGCTCACTTTGGAACTTGCTAAACTTGCTTCTGACTGACTTACCAAAGGGTGAAGGTGACGATTGACTTATTATGAGTGATGAAAATCACGGGTGAAAGCGAGATGAAATGGATGCACCATTTTGGGCTTTTCAGATATTTTGAGGCTGTTTTTGGTATTTTCACATTTTTCAATGTTTTTGGTATTTTCAAGTTTTGAGACGAACAAACTAACCTAAAGACCTATCTTAGGGGTCTCGGGATCTGATCCGTAGATGAGCCTTGCCTACGTTATATACACAGAGACCATGTAGTTCGACTGACAACAACCGACTTGACGATAACATGGACCAATGGATTGCCATTTTATTGTTTAAAGGACTAACCTAAGATGCAAACTAGATGGGAAAATGGATTACCAAAGTGACGGACGCCTAAGGACTGACCCTAACCATCTCGGGGGATGATCAAAGATCAACCTTCCTTACGTTCAAGCTCAGAGATGATGTAGTTCGACAAGGTGGAAGACTGACAAAACTCAATGATGAATTTTTTGAAGATTTTCTGATATTTCAACGTGTTTTTGGATTTTTGAATGATTTGGATGTTTCTAGATTTTTGATGAATTTTGAAGAGGATCACAAGAATATACACGAATCCGATCTGATGTTTGAGAAAACCTTCCCCTAGTGTGGTGTGATAGCCTACCTTGATAGAGGCAGGAGAAACTGACCTTAGGAAAACTCCAAGTAGTACCAGGCCATGGTATGGATGCGAGTGGATGGGTGAATGAATGATTCATGGAATGAGTGAGTCATGTAGATCCTGGTAGATGGGAAGTGCTTTATTTACACTTGGTGCCTGTTTGCTAGGTTTTCACCAAGGTACTTGCCCAAAGCACCATCGAAGTGGTTTTCAGTAGAGGACGATTATTTTCTCTTTACTATTTTCAATCCATTTTTTGATTTTTTTTGGATTTTTTGTATTCTTTTTTTTGTCACCAAAATGCTTGTTTGCCAGGTTTTCATCAAGGTAACCATTTTTTTCAGGACTTTTTTCTATTTTTTTTTGTATTTTCTGGTTCTATACCTTGCAAGATTTAGGCATAAAACTTTTTGAGGTGAGAGCTATTCATGGGCTCCTGTAGTGGCTTGCCTTCCGGTGTCAATAACTAATATGCCCCCGATTTGTAACTTGCTGTGATAACAAAGGGTCCCAGCCAGTTGGGCTCAAACTTTCCCTTCATATCTGGATTTGGCACATTATTTTGGTTTTCTTTCAGTACGAGGTCACCAACTTGGAAAGTGTGTTGTCTAATCTTCTTGTTGTAGTTCCTTTTTAGATGATTCTGGTACACTTTTAGATGATTAAGGGCATCCATGCGCCTTTCATCTAGTAATTCTAGCTCATTCAGTATTGTAACCCTGTATTCCTCTTCCGTGATGAGGTTTTGCAGTGATATCCTCAGTGACGGGAGCTCGATCTCAATAGGGAGGATGGCTTCTGATCCATAGACCAGAGAGAATGGGGTGGCGCCTGGTGGCATGTGGATGCTGGTGCGGTAGGCCCATAAGGTGGGATTTAGCTACAGATGCCAGTCACGACCAGATTCATTGACTATTTTCTTGAGGATTTTCAGAATGGTTTTATTTGTAGCTTCTACTTGGCCATTTCCTTGTGGATAGTATGGGGTGGAAAAACGGTGCTGGATTTTTGAATTTTTCACATAAATCATGGACATCCTAATTTTTGAAGGGTGTCCCATTATCAGAGATAATGGATTGGGGAACACCATATCGGCAAATGAGGTAATTCATGATGAACTTGGATATTTGTTTTCCCGTGATGTAGGTCATGGGAATTGCTTTGAACCACTTTGTGAAATATTCGGTGGCAGTGATGATGAACTTGTGACCATTGGATGAGGTGGGCAAGATTTTACCAATGAGATCGAGCCCCCATTATGAAAAGGGCCAAGGTGTAACAATAGGATGCAGTTCTTGAGCCGGTGCATGAATAAGGTCTCCATGTTGTTGGCATTGCAGGGATTTTCTGACAAAGTTGTGTGCCTCTCTCTCCATCGTCGGCCAGTAGTACCCGATTCTCAACAAATTTTTAGCCAAGGTCATACCACTTGAGTGTGACCCGCACGTGCCATTGTGTACCTTAGTTAGAGTAGTCAAGGCTTCCTTGAGTTTTAAACAACGTAGCAAGGTTCTTTTAGTACTTCTACGGAAGAGGGTCTCTCCTAGTATGATGAATCGTGAAGTCCTTTTGATAAAAGTGCGTTTTAGGTTCGGGGTGATGTCAGTGGGGAGGATTCCTAACTTTAGGTAGGTGTATATGTCATGATACCAAAGATCACTGGGACCAACGAGTTCACATGCGTATTTTGACTCTGGTACCTCAAACGTGGGTACGAGAAGCTATTCTACTAGGAATTCGTGTTAGGAGACGTTGTGAGGAATGTCCAGTAAGGATCCAATTGTCGCCATTGCATCGGCTGCTCTATTTTTTGTCCTTGGTATCTGCTCAAAGGTGATGTCGATGAAAGATTCCTTGAGGCTTTCTACCACCTTCTTGTATGGTGTGAGTTTATCATCCTTGGTTTGGTATTCACCGTTGACTTGGTTGATGATAAGTTGTGAGTCCCCGTAGACCTTTAGCGCCATGATTCGCCACTGTGCTGCAATCTTCAGGCCTATGGTCAAAGCCTCGTATTCTACAATATTGTTGGTGCATGGGAACACCAGCTTATATGATCTAGGTATACAGTCTCCTTGTGGGGTGATGAAGAACACACCAGCTCCTGATCCATGTTGCATGTGGGAGCCATCGAAGTACAATTTCTAGTGGTCGGCTGCACCAAGGTCAAAAAGGGACTCATCTGCGAATTTTGATATGAGTGGGTTATCTGTGTAGATAGGAGCTTCTACGATCTGATCCGCAATGACTTGTCCTTTTATGGCTTTTCGTTCTACATACTCAATATCATGCTCAGACAATATCATTACCCACTTAGCCATTCTACTTGTAAGCGTTTCTTTTGACAATAGATACTTTAGAGGGTCTATCTTGGCAATCAACTTGATTTGGTGAGCTAGCATGTAGTGTTTGAATTTACGAGCTGCAAATACCAGTGCTAGGCAAGATTTTTCTACTGATGTGTAATTGAGCTCGTGCCCCACCATTATTTTGCTGATGTAGTAGATAGCCTGCTCAGTTCCCTTTTCATCATGTTGGGCTAAAAGGGCCCCAAGGGCAGCTATTGTTGCTGATATGTATAGGATTAGTGGCTTCCCGAAAATTGATGGCATTAACACAGGTCGCATAAGTAGATATTCTTTTATTTTACTGAATGCTTGCTCGCATTTGTCATCCCACCTGAAAGCTACTCCCTTGTGAAGCAGGTGTGAATAGGAAATCTACTTATCTGCTAGTTGTGCTATGAATCTTCGGATGGACTGGAGTCTACCTTGTAATCCTCTTAGTTGTTTTAACATTCTCGGTGCTTCCATTTCAAGAATTGCTTTTACCTTTGCAGGGTCTACTTCTATCCCTCTCATTGAAACTATGTATCCCAATAGCTTTCCCGATTGTACTCCAAAGACACACTTCTTCAGGTTGAGTCTAACCTTGTATTGTTCTAGCCTGTCAAATATAACACTTAGAGTTGCTACATGATCCTATCTCTTTTTTGATTTAGCTAGTATGTCATCTACATAGTCTTCTACTATTTTATGGATCATGTCGTGGAAGATCAATGTCATGGCTCTTTGGTATGTAGCTCCTGCATTTTTCAACCCAAACGGCATCACATTCCAATAGTAGGTACCCCAAGGACATGTAAAGGCTATCTTATGTTGGTCTTCCTTCGCTATCATTATCTGATTATACCCCAAGAAGCCATCCATTAGGGATAGCATCTCATGTCCGGCCATCATATCCACTATCATGTCAATGTTGGGTAGTGGAAAGTCATCCTTAGGACATGCTTTGTTTAGGTCTCTGAAATCAATGCAGATGCAGATGCAGATGCCCCCTTTCAGTTTCAAGATAGGTACAAGATTTGATACCCATTCTAGAAAGTCAATCGGGCGTATGAAGCCAACATCCAGAAGTTTCAGTAGCTCAATTTTGACGAGCAAGGCTATTTGTGGGTGCATCTTCCTTAGCTTTTGTCTGACTAGTTTTTCTCCTGGGTAAACAACCAAATGATGAACCACCACCTTAGGATCTAGACCTGGCATGTCAGCATAGGTCCATGGAAAATTTACCTTTCTTTCTTTTAGGAATGCTACCAACAATTCTTGTTCTTCTGTTTGAAGTGTTTGAACATAGAATGTGATTTGCGGCTCTGTTTTTGTTCCCAAGTTGACAAGGTTGCACTGTTCTACCAATATTGCTGATTTCTCCTGATGTAGAGTAGTAGGGGGGAGATTGAATCCTTCATCCTCTGGCACCTCAGGGAGGTTTTCACCATTGGATGCATCCTTTATTTTTACTATTTTATGGTTAGAGAGTGCCACAGTGTGGTTTTCACTTAATAACTCTGAGCTTATTCTCGATATTTTTCTTTTGCAACTGAAGGACTCAATCGTCTCCCTATAGTATGCTTGTGTGTTCAATGTGATGTTGAATCCAACCTTGTGATCCCCACATGGAATTGTATCCCTTAGTCCCATGAATTCTGAGAGGGCCTCATCATTTTTGAACGATTCTAGAATCGGTGGTCCCCGTTGGTCATGATCGATGAGTTGGGGTTGTACAAAGGTAATTCGGTGGGTTGGTTGGTTTGACTCAGCTGTGGATGCACTTATCATTAATAAGGTGGAATCCTTGAAAAGCCTAGGGAGACCTACTATGGTATCATCATCATCACTACTAGCATAAACATCATGTCAAAGGTGTAATTATCGAGCGGGATACCTAGGCAAATGGGTGGTCTAGGAGTGGTCGTTGTTACTTGAGGAGAGGACCTGACTGCTCTCCTAGGAGTACCTCTGCCACGTATGGATATACTCAGAGGAGTATAGCCAAGGCCAAGGTTCCGAATTCTTATTTCTACAATGATGGGCTCCAACCGTCCATCACTGTTTCTTCCCAGGCTCTCATTCCTATTATATCCCATACCAAAAATCATTTGTAACCCTCTGTTAGTTTCCTCCATGGGCAAGGTGGGAGTGGGTCTTTCATCTTGGTATAAAGTTTTTGTGATGTCCTCCTCATCCACATTCTCCCAACTGAGATCCCCCAGCGGTGGAATCCAGAGGGATCGGTTCTAATAGTGCGGACAGGTGTTTGAACTGGCTGGGGTTGCCCATGTCACCTAGGAGATTGTGGTAACTCTCCTACAACAAACACATTTATCTTCATTCTATAGTCACCGCATCCATTGTCTTCGATCATTCCTTTGATTTCAGATATGTCAGGGATGGTGGGTGTCTCTGTCATAGAAGTGGAGGCAAGATTAGCTGGGTCTATGTATGAAGTAGATGGTCCTTCATCATTTTTGGGCACTTGGGGAATCTTATAAAACTTGGGTTCCAAGTTTTTGCAGTAGGCAAAAGGTTCAAGATCCCCATATATAGTGACCTCCTCATTCTGATGTGAGAATTTAATGCACTAGTGATAGGTCGAGGCCACTGCCTTCATTCCATGGATCCATGGGCATCCCAAGAGGATGTTGTATGGCAGGTCGAGGTCGAGGACCTAACAGGTGGTTTCCATGGTTGTCGGCCCCACTTCAATGGGGATTTTGATAGTACCCTGAGATACTCTTTCTTGGTCCTCATATGCACTTATTGTGATGCTTTTTTTCTTATTGATGGAATCCTCGGTGAATCCCAATTTCTTTATAAGTTTTAAAGAACAAATATTAAGGCTTGCACCTCCATCTACCAGGACTCGTTTGACTTTCTTTTTGTGGATTAGGACTTGGAGGTGGAGTGCGCGGTTATGAGATGGTTGTGGAGGGAAATCTTGATCCGAAAATGTAATGAGGTTTGGGGTAACAATGTTACCCACCATAGCCTGAAATTGCTCTGTGTCGAGGGTAGCGGCAATGGTAGATGCAGCTAGTGCTTCATCAAGGATCTTCCTATGGGTGGCAGAGATTTTCAGTAATTCCATGATGGAGATTTGGGCGAGTGTTCTTTTCAGCTAGTCAATGACATTGTAAACATAGGGGATGGCCTTTGTATTGGAAATGGGGGTCTTAGCAGGTGTCCCAGCAATAGTAACTTTTCTGCCTCGTGTGGTGACTCCACAGTCATTGTTGGCTCCCTTGATATTTATTATGGTGACCATTTCATCGATGCATCCAACTATCTCCTCATATACTAGATTAGCACTAGCATAATTTTGCTTGTCCTTATTATTCCCTCGATTATTTCCCTGATTGTTCCGTTGGTTATAATTCGGCATCTGATTCATGTATATCTTTAGGTCTTGGTTTCCGGTTGGCTGTTCGATGTTGATAACCTTATCCTCAATGAGGTCTTGGATGATGTTTTTGAGTCTCATGCAATTGGCAGTGGTGTGTCCTTTGACTTTGTGAAAGTCACAAAGGAGGTTCTCATTATACCACGGCGGCTTGGTCATAGGTTTTGTGTACTACTCGAAATTAGAGATTTTGATTAGATTTTCCTTGACTAGCTTCTTCATTATGGACTCAATCGATTCACCAAGAGCTGTGAACTTCCTCTTGGGGGGAAACTTGTTGTGGGGAGGTGGTCCTCCTTGATTACCCAAATTGTTGACTTGGCTGGTGAAAGATGGTTGTGGCTGTGCTACTACCGCATTAGTCTGCACTTTGTTGTGATTATGATTTTGTGGTTGATGATGATTTTGAGTATTCTACTTAGGGGAACTGATGACCACCTTAGCGTCGACCACGCCATCGTTTGTGATATTTTTGTTCCTCGACCATGTTCAAGGTTTATCATTGTAGTTGTTAGACGGGCGGTTATCCTGCGGAGGAGTGAATGTTGGTGTGCCTCCTTGTGCGGTAAGGGCTCTTTCGATGTTGAGCACCTTTAAGATCAGTTGATCATACGATGTAATGCACTGCATTTTTAGGTAGAATGCCAAGTTTTCATCTAAATTGGCTATAATAGTGAAAACTTGTTGTTCCTTTGGCATGGTCAACTTGCTCTGATTGGCCTTGGATCACCGTCTTTGCAAGAATGATGCGAATAACTCTCATTTTCATTGTTTGAGTGCAGATAGTTCTTCTAGACTGACATCCGCACCCATGTTGAAAGTATAATTTTTAAGGAAAGCCTCCACTATTTCTTTGAATTTTTTAATGCCCATGGGTAGGCGAGAAAACCATTCCATAGCTGGACCAGTCAGGCTTCAGGGGAAGAGTTGCATTAGATACGTGTCATCATATGCGACCTCCATGCAGTGCACCTGAAATTCCCTGATGTGGTTTTTAGGGTTGCCCATTCCATTGTATTTGTCAAATTTGGGGATCTCGAATCCCTTTGGGAACGGTACCATCGTGAGACTTCTATCAAATAGATAAGGGCACAAGTTGCCTGGTGTTCAAGTTGTTTTTCCCACTTGGAGGTCCAACACCTGCTGCGAGAGCAGTTTGATTTTTGTTGCAACATCTTTGCTCGGATTAGGAGGTGGGATGAATGAGTTGTGAGGTGTTCGAGGTGTTTGATGGGTGGGGAGAGTACTAGTAGGCATTTGTTGCAAGCTTGGTTATGCATTCAAAGCCTGATGGTATGCCTGCATTTGCATCAACAAAGCTTGTTGTTGATCTTGTTGTTGTTGTTCCAACAACGCTTGTTGTTGGTCCATCTGTTGTTGTTCCCATGAAGCCTATTGTTGATCGATCTATTGTTGAGCTAGTAAAGCCTACTGTTGGTCAATCTATTGTTGAGCTAGTAAAGCCTATTGTTGGTCTAGCTGTTGTTGTGCCAACAAATCCTATTGTTGGTCGAGCTACTTTTGTGCCAATAAAGCTTGTTGTTTAGCTTGTTGTTGCGCCTGAAAGTCTTACAGGGCTTGTTGATAAGCTTGTAGGTGTATTGCTTGCAACTGCACTTGGTATTGTGCTTGTGCTCGGGCTTGTGCTTGGGCTTGAGCTTGGGCTTGAGCTTGAGCTTGTGCTTGGGCTTGTGCTTGAGCTTGTGCTTGGGCTTGAGCTTGAGCTTGTGCTTGGGCTTGAGCTTGAGCTTGAGCTTGTACTTGGGCTTGCGCTTGTGCTTGGGCTTGGGCTTGGGCTTGGGCTTGTTGCTTTTGCTAGAGTATTTTCTATTGATTGGCCTTTTGAAGGGTTTGGATTAGTATGGTGAATGAGTTTGTCATGTTGGCTTTTGGCAGGATTGGTGGTGGGACAGGAATCGTGGCAACCGTTGTGACTGATGAAGGGGTTACGGTGGTGGTTGGGATTTCGGTTGTTGGAGGGGTGGTGGAGATGATTGGTCCTTAAGGTGGCATGTTTTGGGATACTTGAGGACCAATTGCAGTGGTGGCTTGTATGGCTGCCACTTGTTGTTGTGATGATGTGCGCAAGAAGAGGGAATTAGGCGTGATGTTTAGATTGTTAGGTTCTACGAAACCATCGATGCTGATAGGAGGCAAACCCAATCCAGGGGTGATGTGGTTGTGCATGAAAATGGGGGAAGGGATGGAATGTTTCTTTGGAAAAAAGGATTTACAACATCAGTTGCTTCAAACAAGCTTCCTTCTTCAAGCGGTAGAGAATTTTGTATATTTGTTTGACATGCTGGTGTTGCACGGAATGAAGATGAGCCAACGTGATTATGGAAAGTGAGTGGGACGTAGGGGTGAGATGGATTTTTTGAAATAGACGTGACTGGCATGGTGGTGATGACTGTTTCTTTGTTAGCCACAAGGTGGTGTTTTTGCAATTCTTGGAACATAGCACTCCCCTTGTTCACATTCGACGAGGTTGGTATGATGACCGATGTGGTGCAAGGTAATTCTTGATTAATATGTGACATTGTGCTTGCATTAGATATAGGAACATCTGTACTAGTGCTTGTATCAAGGTCGGGAGGGGGCGGGATCCCTCCTCTTCCTATCGTATTTAAGTATTTGAACATAGCACTGACAATTTTGTGGTTCTTTGGATTTTGAACCATCTCCATGATTTCGGATTGTGTCATCCCCATGTCTTCGTTTATGATGTCCTCTTGATGACTCTCCTCTTGAGGATTTTGTGATGATAAGGGAGAGTTGCTTGGGGGATTGCTTGATCCTGCTAGGTTCACTTCGATGTTTAAATGACTCATATCCATAGAAGTTGATATTTCTCTTATATTCTCCATGTTCTTCTTGTGTTGAGATCTTGTTTGGACCATAAAAATAGGGATTTGTTCGATTCTAACCTTTTACATCCAAAAGAGAAGAACTAGGGAAGCTAAGAGATCAAAGATGGTGGTAATGATGATGGGTTAAATGGATGGGATGAGTAAGTGAAACCTTTGGAGAACTTTTGAAGGTGTATGCTAGACTTGTAAGGGCTTTTGAATTGATCGATTGTGATAATTTGACTAGATGCGTTAAGTCAAATAGGATTGTTGTGAAGTTGTATTCCCTAAGAAGTTGCGTTATCCTAGGGGAACTTGCACAAATGGATGGATTGGCTAATTGCGTTAAACCAATGTATTGTGAACTAATAGACTTTAAGAAGTTGTGCTATCCTAAAGAAAATTTGTCCAATGGTTGAGACTATGTTGGCTAGGTGTATTAAGCCAAGATATGGCAATGTTGATTTAGCCCTCTAAGTTTAGCATGATGATTGATTTCTAGAGTTCGCAAAGGGTTTGATGATGAAATGAGATTTGGTTAATGGAGGAATGAATGGGAATGACAACTTTGATCTTGAACCTTATCCTAGACATGACTCTCTCTACAAACCTCGGTATTGAAGAACATGCTAGACTTCTTATGGGAGAAAAGAAAATCTTTCAAAAAGTTTGAGATTTTGTTGACAATAAAATGCATACAATGCGGGATTAGTCCTTGAGGCTTTTTTGTAAAAGTTGTACACAATTCTCTCCCTTACTTCAAGGAGCATCTCAAGGTGTTGCTCACGGATTTTTAGACTTACTTTCTTGAACTTTGGCTTTGGTATTTTGATCTTGCGGGAAATCATTGGAAACAACACATATGTAGTTCAATTTGTCTCTTTATCTTGGTTTTAATGAGATTCTTTTTTATCCAAGACACTTGCTTGCTTAGGTTTCAAACTATATGTCTAGTGTCCCACTTTCTTTCTCATCCCACAAGGTCCTTTGTGTGGAAATCAAGGAAAATAGGGCAAAAGTTCCTTATGTTTATCCTTGTTGAAAACAAATGATGGTAGAATTTGTGCACTTAGAAACCTCTAGGAATATGATTCCTAGGGAAAGCAAGAGTGTCCAAACTCGTCAAGAGGTATTTGTTTCCCACAAGGTGTTTGATATTTCAAGGTCTTTGTGTATGTTTGTTTTTCAAATGTTTTCAAGATCAAGCAATGTATTTCTTCCAAGCACTTTTTATACTCCTAGGATGATGAGGCAATATCTTGTTGGGTTCCCACTTGGATAAATCTAGCTACGCATATCTTTTACGAATGGCTAAATGCTTGACCACACTGGCTCCCCTCCACGGCACTCACTTATTTGGGTCAGCCAAGCATTAGTACCCATGAATCTCCCATGGCATACTTTCCATTTCCAGAACAAGACCACATGTATAACATGGGGTGGCTTCAAAGGACATGACCTTTTGCACCAACAAGATAGACAAGGTTTTGGCCTTTTTCTAAACAAAGGGTTCTAATTCGGGCATTCCGTTCGTGGGGGATTATCCAACATCGGCGAAAGTCCATTGCTGTCCATCTCGTCAAAATAATCCTTGTGATATTGGCCTTTGTTCCAATATCCACACTTATATCCCAGGTGGAAGTCACTTGGCTTTAGCGTGTTCCCGATTGGGTCGTTCCCTTGGGTGATTACTTTTTCCCACAAGGCAGGCCCTCTAAGATAAATAAAAGTTAGCTAACATATCCCGTCGTTCACACAACCTTCGTTGAAAAACGAAGGGGAAAACCTCCGCAATATGTCGTGCTCACACTCGCATGTTTTGTTCAATTTTAAAATGCCCAAATTGAAATGTGGAGGAAATCTTTTTGACAAGTTAATATCACCAAAATGCTTTTGATTCTCAAGATCATTGTAAAGTGCGAGAGAAGCGCATACACATTTTAATGATGTTAATTTGTGAAAAAGTTTGCAAAACATGAAAGACACTTGTTCATTTTAAACCTCAAAGCAATAATGACTTCTTTTTAAGCACCAAATATAAATGTGAATTTTCCTTGTTCAATTGTTACCTTTTAAACCAAATCTAGTGTATTTGCCTAAAAGTTCTTTTTAGCCCCTTGGCAACTTTTGAAAGAAATTTGATTTTGTCTATTTTAGAACCCGATGGAAATTTAGTGTCCTAAGGTCAATGAACTTATCAAATCCTTTATAGAGTGCTTAAAAACACTTTAGTGTTTAAAAACAAAAGGCATGGTGCCATAAAAATGAAATTACTTGTTCTTTTTAAACCCAAAATAAATTTATTTTTCCTAAGGCCAAAGACTTTAACAAATTTTCTCAAGGAGTGTTAAAGAACACTTTTAGTGTTTAGAAACACTTTGGGTTTGTGAAGATGACATCATGATGAAATTCTCCTTTTGCTTCCATCCTGCAAAATAACAGAAAAACAGAGAGCAAAAAATACAGCAAACCAAGTTAATGCTAAAAAGTTTAAAAATTTATTCAAATTTTAAAACCAGATTATTCCCACGGCAGAGTTTAGCAAGTGCAGTGTTGTTTAGCGGGTGCGGTGCTACTTAAAAACATAGGCGGTGCTATACAGCGCCACGCGATCGACTGTATGCAGTGCTCTGCAGAAATAGAGACCGCAGGTGCGGCAGAGTTTTACACGCGGTGGAGTTTGGAAGCGTCAGTGTTTAGCAAATTTTCAAATTTGAAGTGCGGAAAGCAATTGCGGTGCTATATGGTGTTACAGTCGTAAAAGGGTGTGGTGCAATACAGTGCCGCATCTGAGTCCACGGTGCAATACAGCGCCGCCTCAGAATTTCACAGTGCAGTTTCCTGTATGTGAGTAAAAAACGTGAGAAAACCGCAGAATTTTGAAAGAAAAACATGTTAAATGTGAGATCGCCCTCCTTCTGGCACCAAAATGTGAACCCCTAAACCTGCAAAAGCACAATGACAACAAAAATTGTTAGTGTTAGATCAAAATGCATGCAAAGAGTGAAGGATTCTCCACAAAATCCATCTATTAAAGCTAAAATTAGGAAAATGAAGAACATACAACAAGAAACTTAAACTAAATCCTAATTAAGCCAATAAAATGATGATCCCATTGGGGAATTGGTGCCAATGATATGTTGCAATTGGCCCTTTCCCAGTTCCTATGTTGCAATGTGAGTTGATTGAATCAATGGTCAAATCTCCAAAGAGATTTGAGCATAATCTTGTTATAATCTATGAAAAATGATGGATGATTGGAAGCAATGAGCAAAATTAGTTCTCAATTGAAGAGAGTAACTTTGCATGTAAATTGTGGATGAAGATTGAGGAGAAGAGTCTCCAATTTATAGACTTCTATTTGGAGGAAGTGAGCAAGATTAAGCAATGTGGGACAAAAGATAGTCCAATGGCATTGTGCCACTTGTCCAAATGTGATTGGATGAGGAATGTGAAAGTTTTGGCCAATGTGCCAATAAATGTGATTAGGTGGCATTTCAAATTTGAGAAATGACATGTTGAAGAGGGAAAGAGGATGAAGTTAATGTCACTTGGTTGAAGGTCAAGGACATGTAAGAGGTATTGAATGCCTTGTTGGAAGGACCAAGTCCACTTGACCTTTTTGAATTCAAATAAGGAATATTCCCTTTTGATGCTTTGTGAGGGAAAATAGAAGAATTAATAAATCAAAGTAATTGATTTATTGTGCAACTTGCATTCTCTAGAGGAATTTAGGGATTGAGATTAATTTAATCAACGATTTGATTAACTTAATGAAGAATTAGATGATGTGACAATTTAGACTTAGGTTTGTGAATTAATTTAAGTCAATAATTGGGAGGAAATGATTTATCAAATAAATGATTTGATTTATTTAATCCAGGAGGAAAATGTTAGATTAAATCAAATAAGGTTTAATTTATTTAATTTATTTAATTTAATAGGACTTTAGAGAATTTAATTAAATAAAATGATTTACTTAATTAAATAGATATGTAAGGTTAATTAAATTAAATTGATTAATTTAATCACTGAAAGGAGAAGACTTAATCCAATAAATAATGATTTATCAAATTAAGTGATAGAATGTAATGAAATGCTGAGAATGTGATTTAGGAGGAGATGTTGTTAGTAAATCAGGATCAGGTGTGTCAAAACAAATTTATACTTTTTCCATGTCTACAACATGATTGCATCTAACTATTTGGGATTTTGAAATATGAATGAAATTTTGTTTTGAAATAAAATTATGATGAAATGTGACTGTAATGAGCCCGATGCTTGTTGCTCTCTTGTGTTATAAAAGAGATTTCAAGGCTCATTATAGAGGTCAGATTTTTTAATCTAGTAAGGTCTAGGTAGGGTATAGTGAACGCACAGAATGTAGAATTCTTGATGAATCTGCCACAAATTGTCTTGAGTAGGATTTATGTATGAAATAGTCTTAAATAGTCTTATGCAGTTATTGATATCGAAACAAATCTGAAAAAAATTAAAGTATGTGCTCTCCTATGTATTTTTATTACAGACTATAAATGAAAGTATCAAGTGTAGTTTCATTTTATCTTCAATGGTTCATTTGAATGTATGATTCTATTTTTTTCCTCAACTCAAAGAGTTAATCAAATGCTTGAGATAGAGTTGCAAGTATGTGTTTATGTGTTAAGGATTTGGTAAGAAGTGATACTTTAAGTACTATGAAGTTTTATGATGTAATGCATTGTGAAAATCGTTCACTCATTTTAGGGTCGAATATTGTATATGACTGAATATTTCATGCTTGACTCATGCCCAATTTGATGAGGCACTAGCTTATTCGTTTGCAATTCTTATAGTTTAATAAAATTAAAAAATATCCATCTATGGATTCAAGGTTGGAACACTACTCAATTCAAATCTTGTCCATGGTGAGATGTAAATCTCATATATACCAGTGTACCTAGCAACTTAGTGGTTATTTGTTTAAAGGTTAGCCAAACATTTGATGAATAATGTCTATTTGCACTCAGTAGGGACAAATCTATGTGTGGAAGTGTTCTTAAGGTTTTGAATATCATATGAACATGGTAAGGACACCCTCCTTGGTCTCACAGAGCCTAAAGAGTAGGAGTAAAGGCCTTAGAATCTTTACTCATTATGTTGGCCTTCTAGCCTAAGAATTTCTTGAATATAAGGCATGGCATCCCTTTAGAGAATTCCAAGGTCTAGCAGGAGAAAACACCAACAGAAATTATGACTCTGTTGGGGAGAACTCTGAGAAATTTATACAAGAAAGAATCCCAGATGCATATGGTAGTACCATAGAGTCGAGAATTTGGTGGGTCTTAATACTTTTTTTAGAAATTGAAGGTTTGAGAACCTGGAGTGGTTTTGGTTGTAGCAAAACTTTAAAAATTTATGAATGACTCCACTGGTGGAGACAACCCAGAACAAAATTTACGTATGAAGGGACTTCATGTTTCTTTGAAGTTCGGTCCTCTATAAAGGAGGTGGCGACTCTATCTACAGAACCTGCTAAAGAAGTGAAGAAAACTCCCAGAGCTGCAAAATTTGTTGTTGGGATGAAAGGTTGATAGTTGTTACAAATTTCTAGGTATTCTTATGAATCTAAATAAAGCATTATTATGTTTGAGAGTAGTTTGTGAAATCTTCAAGACTTGAGATGATAAATGATTCCCTATTGGATGAAATTGCATCAAGACAGGGAATGGTATTAGTTATTTTCATACTTTTGATGGTGTAATATGTAATATGAGTAATGATATGAGAAGTATTTGAATTTTACTCTTGAGTGTTTTTCCCTGTGAAATATCAAGTAGAAGTATGCAGAGCAAACAGTTTTTATCATGCCCTCAAAGGGATTATTTTATTGAAAGGTATATGCCATTGGATTTTAGTGGTATTGAGGATTTTCCGAACCTAATTCATAAAAATGTTAGGAAATATTTGCCCATGTTCACAGGAGAGAATTTTGAATCAGCTTCTAAGCATTTGCTTACTTTTATGGATTTGGTGGGAGATTATGAGGTAAATCATGAGGATGTTGTCATGAAACTTTTTGTTCAATCCTTGAAGGATGATGCTAGAGATTGGTTCTCATATTTACCTGCATGTTCTATAGTTTCATGGAATCAATTTAATGGTTCCTTTGTAGAACAGTTTGGTGAAAGGATAAATCCAAGAATGGTAAGAAAAAACTTTATGGAAATCCATAGAAATGAAGATGAATTGGTCCCTACTTTCAATCTTAGATTTATAAAAGCAATAATGGATATTCTAGAAAGCATAAGACTAAATGATGCAGAGTGTTTGTTTGTATATCTAGGTGCTTTTGACAAAAATATGGGCTATCTATTGAGAGATAATGAGCCTACAACACTGTGCCAAGAATATCAAAGTGCCATGGACATTGAAAACAACCTCAAGTATTCAATAATGAAGGTGTGAATAGCTATTAATTATGGTCATTTTGGTGCATCTTGTGCAACTACAATTGATGAATCGATCATTGAAGAATCATGCCAAGAAGATATAGCTCCTGCTGTCCCACTTGCTCCATCACCGCATTATGTTAATTATAGTGAGCCCAAGGAGAGGAGCCCTCAAGTTTTAGGAAGTGTTGATCATGTTTCTCATGTTAGAAGATTATGTGATATAATGAGAGGTCAAGGTGAGTTACCACATGACTTATTACATAGTTTTATGGGTGTGTTGTTGGAAATACCAAAGAGTTTCAAGCCTAAAGAGTTAATGTGTATTGACTTGTTTTGTGAAATATACCAGTCAGGAACAAGTATGTTGCCAAAGGAATTAAAGCTTGAAATTTTAGGCCAAGTAGTTGACTAGATACAATTGGCAAAAGGAATTGGGAGCAACCATGCACAACATCAGATGCTTCTAGGAAATAGTGATCCTAATCCTGCTAGGGAGAAGCAAGAGGTAGTACACACTGGTGAAGAAAGTGAGTTAAAACAGGATGATTGCAACAAATTATCTAATTTTATATGGACAGATTATCATTACAGTGATGGGGATGATGACCCCTGTTGTGATGAAGGGTGTGATGTGTCTACATCAAGCTCTTGGGAGGTAATAAAGGATGAAGATTTGGATGAGGTCTGAATGGTTGCACCATCAAATGATCTGATTAATAGCTATGATTTTAATGTTGATAGTGATCAATATTTTGTTGATGATCAAGATATCAACTGTAGATATTATGATATCCAGTCTGAGGGATCTAAATGCAGCCTCACTATTGATGAACTCTCATGTTGTGGTAGTTATGATGATACAAAGTCAT
This sequence comes from Sequoiadendron giganteum, assembly GCA_007115665.2. Classification (NCBI taxonomy): domain Eukaryota; kingdom Viridiplantae; phylum Streptophyta; class Pinopsida; order Cupressales; family Cupressaceae; genus Sequoiadendron; species Sequoiadendron giganteum. The sequence continues at coordinate 126,264,940 of CM021102.1, forward strand.
GTATCAATTTTAATGACTATGAATATCCATACTAAATGAAGGAAGACCCTCTTTCAAAAGTTTGCAAGAATTCTATGGGTAATGATAAGCTACAAAGGCTACACTCTCATATAAAAGGGGTAGAAGTTTCCTAGACAAGAATGAATGTAATAGAAAACCCTCTTTCTGATGAACATTCATGTATTCTAGTTATTAAAAATGAGTTCCATGGTTGGTATAGGAACAATCCTCTTTTTGAGGATTCTGATAATGCTTTGGATATATGGTTAGGAAATGGATTTGAGCAGTACAGTAGCATGTTTATTAATGAGAACACTTATGAAGATTTCACATTTGGCACTACTGTGGAGAATGAATTTGAAGATCAAAAGGGAACTGGGGTCTCTGAATGTTTCTCCCATAAGTACAATTGGTTTTGTGACAATGACTTGCAAGTACTTCAGTTACAAGGGGAGAAGCACTTTGAAGTTGGAGGTGATGAAGGATGTGAGAACATTGATGTCACTTTTCAGGGTGTAAATGTTGAATCTAAAGGTAAATGCTTCATAAGTGATGTGTGCACTAATGAAGAAAGAGCCACAGAAATTAGTGCTCAATCTGTATACTTTGATGCACATAAATATTTTGCATTAGTTGTAGGGCTCATCACTTATGAATGGAAATTTGCTCATCTGTTGGGTAGCTAAACAATGTTGGATATGATGTTCGCCAACATGAATTTGTGGTTGAGTTTTTTTTTTATGCTCCTCACCTTTTGGGTATTATTATGAATTTGTTTCCTTTCAACAAGAATGGCATTTATGTAGGACAGGGTAAGGAAGTTCTTGAATCTATATCTCTCTTATCTAGTGCTTCAGAAGACTATGGCCTTGTTTTGATGCACTGTGTCCTTGAAGGTTTTAAATTTAATATGCAGGATGATTGTGATCAAGTGGAATATGGATTTTTCCTCTTTCCACTTCAACTTGACAAGCCTAATATTGGTAAACAAGGAAGTGCTAAGACATGGGTGATCATTGGTATCCATCATAATAATGCATAGTGTTGGGAGTTGTCTACTATGAGTGCTCATCTAGTGCAAGTGTGTGTAAAGAAGGCCTTTGATAAAGGAAAGGTTTGGCTCCAAATTTTGGAAACCCTTGATGCACTAAGTTTACAAATTGAAGCTAGTACAATTGGATGAATTCTCCTAACAAAGGAAACCTTGTACAGTTATGTAAATCTTTGTATATAGGTGTGGTTTGTTGCTTTCATGTTGTGTCTACTTGTCTTGTCTGGACAAGTTCCTGGTTTTTGTTTTTGTTCATCTGCTTCTACCTGAGATCTAGATTCTTTCCATACCCACCAAGGGTATACATCCCCGAGCTGGAGCCACTGATAGAACTTCAAAATTTTGACATTTTTCTAGTTGGTTCCTTGACATTTTTCATGATTTTTCACCTATTGTGTTCATGGTTTGACCTAGGGTTTTAGGGTCTAAAGCCCTTGTTGCACACTTTTCAAATTTATTGGGCTTTAAACCCTCGCCTTATGTCTCTTCGTTGACCCCTTCACCAAGTTGACGATTATTTTAGTAACAACCTATGTCATTTGACTTGTTGTCATTACCGGCCCCTATGCCTAAGCCCATCAGTCATCGGGTTTTTATCAAATTTTAAATGGTCGGCCTGAAATATTTCACCTTTTAAAGACTTATGTCTTAAGTCTTTAATTTTTATCAAGGGGTCATTTCCCATCACCTAGCTCATGGCCCCTTCCTTATAAACAAGAAAATATGTGTACGTGCATAAAGTCTGAGCCGTCAGATTTAATCTGAGCCCTTGCGTGCATGTCGTGCAGTATTTAAAAATTGTATTTTGGTTGGGTCATGTAGTGTGTGTGATTGTGCCACGCATCCTCTAGTTCAAGTGGGACCCAATCCCCACTATCGGCATGGTCTTAGTTGGTGAAAAACTGACGGCTTTAATGTACCGTCTGATCAAATCTAAGTCATAGAGCGTGTGTCGTGTAGAATATTAAATAATGTCACCTAACACTGTTTATGGTCTACGCAATGGTGACACGTGGATTTTGTTGGTGTTGTTTGAAAGTTGAATGGGGCCCATGGGTGATGGACATTTTTTTTTACTAGGAGTGACACCATTGGTCGGTGGACTGGCCATGCAATAGCATGGAATTTTAAAATATCTTTGACTCGATCTAAGTCATTTAAAGTGCCATCTCGACGATTGACCGATGGCTCATATTCAAAGTATAGAATTGGCCATGTGATGGCCATTTGGATGTTACAAATAGTGAGCATTAATGGTGTATGCTCTTTAGAGGATATCAGCTTGATCTCCATGCGTGTGAAGAACCACTTCTTGGAAATTATGATGAATGGTACGCCAATTTCCATGTACCTAGGAATTAATGGTGATGAAATAGACACCATCAAATAATCGCTCACTCGCTCGTGCTTCTTTGGAGCATTGATGATCGACATCATCAATTGGCTCATAAGTATGGATGAAGGCTCATCATTTCCATCACAATAATTGGGAGTTTGAATTTTATGTGGTTAGAGATTGCTTTTGTGAAGTTTTCTTTATCAATGCAAGATGAGTCGGTCAAGCATTTCTCCATCATTTGTGCATAGGTCAGCCAGAGTTAATGTTCGAAGGTCGGGTGCTGACATGCTATCACATGAACAAAGTCATCTTCAGGGCTCTCTGAACTTGAAGACAAAATGCATGAAGCCCATCTCAAGGGTTACTAGGTGCAGCTCTTGGCTGAAAGGCCAGGCTGCAATTATAGAAGAGGTGGTGTGTGGCCAGGAGGAAGGGTTTGCGAAGTTCTAGCGAAGATGGAAGGGCAGAGTAAGGTATGGTCGTGGTTCTCTGGGTAGGCAAAATTTTCCTATTGATATTTTTGATAGCTCTCGTAATAGCAACACAGAAACCAACTCTGACTATGGAAAATTCTTGGTGGTACTGATCGAGATGGTTGGTGTAAATGAAGAGGTCCTCGTAGTTCTCCAATTTCCGTGGTGGCATCGTGTGATGTTACTAGTTCTGGTGCTAAGAAATGTGTTGGTGATGAGGAAGGGGCAGTGGTTCACCTCCTACAATGGTGAGGATGCAAAGTGGGCACAAGTACCATGGTCTTGGTGTTGGTTTGGTCTAATGGTGATGGTGATGGCTTTTTTGGTTTTTGGTCACGATGTGTGTTGGGTCCCTTTTTGGTTCAATGTGGATATGGACAATGGGGCCTTAAAAAAAAATTGCAATAGGTGGGGTAACACTGGTTGGTTGTTATGATTTTTTATTCCCTTGCGCAGTACATGATTGCATCTAACCGTCTGGGATTTTGAAATACAAATAAAACTTTGTTTTGAAATGAAATTATGATGAAATGTGACTGTAATGAGCTTGATGCTTGTTGCTCTCTTGTGCTATAAAAGAGATTTCAAGGCTCATTATAGAGGTCGGATTTTTGAATCCAGTAAGGTCTACGTAGGGTATAGTGAACACACAGAATGCAGAATTCTTGATGAATCTGCCACAAATTGTCTTGAGTAGGGTTTATGTATGAAATAGTCTTAAATAGTCTTATGCAATTACTGATATCAAAATAAATCTAAAAATTATTAAAGTATGTTCTCTCCTGTGTATTTTTATTACAGACTATAAATGAAAGTATCAAGTGTAGTTTTGTTTATCTTCAATGGTTCATTTGAATGTATGATTCTATTTTTTGCCTCAACTTAAAGATTTAATCAAATGTTTGAGATAGAGTCGTAGGTCTTTGTTAATGTGTTAAGGATTTGGTAAGAAGTGATACTTTAATTACTGTGAAGTTTTATGATGTAATGCATAGTGAAAATCGTTCACTCATTTCAGGGTTGAATATTATGTATGACTGAATATTTCATGCTTGACTCCTACCCAATTTGATGAGGCATTGGCTTATTCATTTGGAATTCTTATAGTTTAATAAAATCAGAAAATACCCATCTATGGATTCAAGGTTGGAACACTACTCAATTCAAATCTTATCCATGTTGAGATGTAAATCTCATATATACTAGTGTTCCTAGCAACTTAGTGGTTATTTTTTTAAAATTCAGCCAAACCTTTGATGAATAATGTCTATTTGTACTCAATAGGGACAAATCTATGTGTGGAAGTGTTCTTTAGGTTTTGAATATCATATGAACATGGTAAGGGACACCCTCCTTGGTCTCACAAAGCCTAAAGAGTAGGAGTAAAGGCCTTTGAATCTTTAATCATTATGTTGGCCTTCTAGCCTAAGAATTTCTTGAATATAAGGCATGGCATCCCTTTAGAGAATTTAGGGGTCTAGCAAGAAAAAACACCAACAGAAGTAACTAGTTAACAAAAATAAAACTATAAATGTAGTGAAGTACAGTACCTTGAGTGACCCTTGTTCACATGGTTGTCTCCACTAGAATAAACCAAGTCTAAATATTTAGATCAACTCAATTATATCAACTTAGGATCATTCATTACACATTCCAAAATATCACATGAAATCTTGCTCAAAGATTGTATTCAGAAAAATCATGTTTGAACAATCAACATGTCTGTGTAATAAAAACTAAAAACTGAAAAAGTGTTTGATAACCAAATCCACAACTGAAAGATTAATCAACTCACTATCCTAAAGTCTCAACCACCAACTATATACATGCATGGGGGAGTTTATTCAAAACACAAATTCTAAATTGAAACCATTAATTACAACTCTCCTAGATATCAGAGCGTAATTAAGATCTAGTTATCCTAACTACAAATGAAAAGAAATAAGAATCCAAATAGGATTAGAACTCTACAATAACAGAACTGAAATGTGGAACATAAAATCAATTATGCTAGAATCCTAATGATAACAAGGTTCTCCTTCTTCAATGCATTTATTGTTTGTCATAATGATGCATGATTGTCTTCATCCGATATCTCCTTGTTGTAGTTATTATGTTCAGTGTATTCAAGAACATTCCTTGTTTCACTGTCTAGGAACTCCTTCGACTACAAGTTGCATTCTGCAATTGTTGTGGGCTATAGTGTCTTCTAGGCTGCAAGGAGTTAGTTCACAAAACACATACACAATACTAACTACCATGATTAAACACAAATATCAATCATAATTCATACATATTCACATATAAATCATACAACACCATCATATCATAATTGCATTTCCATATACTTTAACCAAGTTCAAGGTCTACATAATAAACATAAAAGATGGAATATTGTAGGAATGATTGTCTTGGGAATGTCTTAAAAGTAGCATAAAGATAACAAAAAACTAGCTAATAAATGGGCTCATTGGTGCAAATGGACTCATTCGCCCTTGGGCGAATGGGTCTCAGTCTAGGGCTCCAAAATAACTTTTGACAGTCCTCTAATGTTGGATCTTGGCTTCGGTTTGACATAGGTCCCATTGTCAGAAAGTGAAAAATAAATTCCACAACTTAGTTTTTGTGGCTTGACAACAATGATGACAATAAATTCAACAATGTAAATTTTATCTTCAATATTCATTCAATCCTTCCTCAACCTATAATATACACATACACAAAGAGGAAAAATTGTTGTGTTTTGTATAAGGGTTTTCCTTGGTCAAACCTCAAGTTTCATAATTAAACCTTGATAGAAAGATAATGACAAAGGAGAAGGAAATGATAAATGAACAATGCTTGCTACAGCTCACCACCTTTCAATGGCTTCCCTTAGGGGACTGAAGATAAATACATCTCTCCATGGAACTTGCTCTTGCTTTGCTTGATGGATTTGGATACTTGAAATGCTTGAATGCTTTAGGATCAACAATGTATATTAGCCTTCACAAGATGACATGAACACACATAGACTTGAACATGATTTTAGGTGTTAGATGCATAGGACAACTAAGAGGGGGGTGAATTAGTTGTACATTAAAACATTCAATCCCTCATTAACTTTCAAACCCTTATCAAAATTTAAACCCTATTAAGCTTTAGCAGAATGTAAACATGTGAAACAACAATGCAAACATGACTATACAAGAGAACTCTAGATTAACATGGAAAACCCTAAGCAGGGAAAAACCACGATGAGGATTATCTCATGTATATGAATAATAAAACTAAATACAATTAGGCTCACTACCTAGAAATCAAGAAAGGCTCACTATCGTGTGGCTCACTACCAAGGGCTCACTTCCTAGAAGAAAGAAGAATAGAAGAAACTATTACAAAGAGAAATTCACTATCTCAAAGCAATAGGAAGAATCCACCACTGCAACTCTATGCCATCTGCAACCTTTGTCTCACTACCTCTAGCAACTTCAAGCACATTGAAAATGTAGACACCTTCTGCTCACTACATCTAGACTCATAGGCATTAATCTCACACTCATATCACAACACTTTATCAAATTTGCATCACATATGCCACACTAATCTCCAACTATTCACCTTGCATTTATACCATCCATGACATAGAAACAATCTTAATTAGGTCGGCCTTAATGAAATGTATGCACCTCAAATGTGCAACACCAAAATAGGTTGGTACCAAACACCTTCAGAATGGAAACAAGTGAAGGAAAACCACACCAAGGGTTAACTAGGAACCAAATCTACACCAACACACATCACCATGCTTCCACAAACAACTAACAACATCTGCAATTAGTGCTAGCACTCAGGTCAACCAAACATGCACTAACACTAACAAGCGACCACAAACATGCCTCTGTAGGTCTGAAAACAATATGTGGACCATAAAGAAAAACTTTAAATCATCCATATAACATCTCAGAATATTCTAGGATCATCAAAATGTTCTACAACACTACCACAATGACCTAAAACTAAAGAATAAATTCATTTTGTGCAAGCAAACACACTACCACTAAACTTCAACACATGAACCAAGCTTGTAGAGCATCTCAGTACTCAACACTCCAAGAGAAATTAGATATAGATATTATGAGCACGTTCCCAAATTTGCAAGATAGGAAACAACAACGTGGAGAAATGCGAAGCAATCTCATTTCTCCTAGATAACCTTCTATACAGACAGACACACTGTCAAACATAACTTCTACTGTCGTACGATCTAGAACTTGAAACTTTGGATATAACACCTTTGATCATCACATCCAAACTACACAAGCATATCTTCAACCATGAAGGAATGAAAATTGCAATATTGAACACACCTCTGTCACAAGTTGCACACTCTTTTATTCAAATTTTATCAAAAGCACTTGGAAACCAAGTGAACAAATGCATCAACAAAACTAAAAACATCTCTTCAATATATCTACAATATATGCACCACCATAATTCTTTCTCATGTAATGCTCTTCAATAATTCCAACAATCTCCATACACTTTCCACACTGTTTACATCAATGACAACACCTACAACATACTTGCAACAATCTCCCCCTTTATCATTGATGGCAACACCATCTCTAAAAAACCATCAACAACAAAAAAAACTATCATCAAATAGCAACTCTGCATCAAGCAACACTCCCCCTTATTGGGGCATCTCTTACACTTCTTTCCTTTGTGTCTTTTAGACACTATCCTCTCCTCTTTTTATTCACTCCCCCTATCTTAAGGATTTTTCAAACATTAATCTTCCCCTATTTTTTTAGATCATACTCTCCCCCTTTGACATCAATAGCAAAGGGCAACACCTTTCCCTTTAACACATAACCTGCATAGAATTTTTCTTTTCTTCTCTCCCCCTTTAACATCTACATACATCACTTTGACACTACTTATACACTACTCTTTAGGCAACACCAACAAGAAAATTCTCTCTTCGCTACTCTTCTCCATACAACTCCCAGTGTTATACATTATGCACTACTCATTTTTTATTGTTCCCTCTACTGCTTGCACTTTTCTACACACTCCCCTTAGGGACACAAGATATGTTCCACCCGATTGCACCAATCAAAACCACTACTAACTACTCTTCCTAAGAGGTAGCCTTCAACATTATTCCAGGACCAAGAATGTATCTTGAAATGCTTCTTGAACAGATACATACACTTATGCATCTAGTTGAAAGGAGTGGAAATAACCCCTAACTTATATTGGAGATACTCAAATGTATCTTTAGGAAGAGCCTTTGTGAAAATATTTGTAACTTGATCCTTTGTAGGCACATACTCGAGCTTCACCTCATTCTCTACAAATTTCTCACTTAGAAAGTGATACCAGATAGAGATATATTTTGTTCTTGAATGTATTACCAGGTTCCTTGAAATATTGATAACACATGTATTATCATACAAGATAGAAATAGGCTCATCATATGATAATTTTATATCCTTTAATCTTTGTTTCATCCACAAAACCTATGTGCAGCATACTGTTGTTGCAATGTACTATGCTTCTACAGTAGATAATGAAACTGAATCCTAGTTCTTACTCAACCATGAAACCAATCTATTTCAAATAAAGAAAGCATCTCCACTTATACGTCTTTTTTCATCTGCACAACCTTCCCAATCTACATCTATATATGCACTCAAGGAGAAACCAATATCCTTTGGACACCATAAACCATAGTGTGAAGTGCCCTTCAAGTATCTAAATATCCTCTTTACTGTTGCCACATGTGATTCTCTAGGATCTTCTTGAAATCTTTCCACAAGATAAGTTGCATGCATGATATCAAGTTTAGTAGTAGTTAGGTATAGTATTCCACCAATCATTGATATGTACTTGCTCTGATCAGCCTTAGGAGATTCACCATTTTTGCTCAACTTACAACCAGTAACCATAGGAGTACATACCAGTTTAGAATCCTCCATTCCAAACTTCAAGTCAACATTTCCCTAACTTATTTTGACTGTTGTTGCCACTTATTTTGATCATCCTTACAAAAATCTGAGTGAATCTACTTAGGAATCCATGCTACCTCCTATACCACATGTAAATTTAAATCCTATAATAACTTTTTTACATTGAAAGGGGGATTACCCCCAACATTGAAGTTTATTTTATTTTAGACCATTGGATCTTGCAAATGAATCTCAAATTTGAGGCATTGAATGTAATTCAAAACTTTCTATTTATTAACAAGTAGTTGATTTAGGAATCTCTCCCTTTTAGATTTTTCATCTAAAAATAAGCAACTACAACTCTTTATTATAACTTTTTCTTATTACACCATTGGCTATTTAACACTAATCTAGAGTAGTGGATCCTATTTCCATCAAAGAGGCACTAAAGGCTCATGATCATTCATCATTCGTAGGATACATCCAATGGATCATGATTTTCTAAGGATCTAATTAGAGTGGGGGAGGAGTAACACTATGATATTGATCCAAGTAGGTGAGCCTTACATAAAAGTTTCATGTAGTAGAGGATCTAGTGGATTTGACAATTCATGGTTGACACCAGCTGCCAATATGCATCATGGGCCACTCTAGAGGATGTGATCTCACTTACAATACTTACCTCCTTCCTAAAACTCTATAACACAATCAAGGTTCTTTTAATACCCACCAACCGTCAAGTTTTTTAAAATGCCCAAGGAATTAATTATTTTGTATATTTTGTTGTTGAGTGAAAATATAAATGGTATTTATTGAAACATAGGAAAATGGGTGAGGTAGGTTTTGAATGGGGGTAATGCACCCATTTCCCTATTTTCATTAGTAAAAAGAGATCCCCTAGGGCAAGATTGACTTTCAACGCTTAGGTGAGTCAATCTTAGTGGAGATTTTATTGTTTTCCTTATGACTGAGGATAGGGTAAATCAACCTAAAATGCACTTTTGGGAGTAAAACTAAAAATAGTAAATAAATCCAATTGTGTAATGTAACACTTGAATCATCAATTTAAAACCTTAATCTAGTAGAATCCACAAAGTTTTAGCAGATCTAGGATGAGTATGAATTTATGCACCTATCACCAAAAGCCTCTGCTAAGTGTCCTCTTGGGATAGATTCACCCTAGGGCGAATGAGTCTTTGTAGGGATTTTTTACTCAACTTTTAGGATCCTCTAGAGGTGGATCTAAGCTTTTGTTTCCCCTAGGTTTCACTATCAGAAAGTCAAAACTAAATTTGAGATATGAGTTTTTGTATCTTAACGACAATGTTGACAACTTCGATAACTTTGCAAAATTGCACTTTTGATCAATCTTCAATCCTTCTTCACCTACAAATCTACAAACACAAAGAGGGAAAAATTGTTTATTTTTGGTGAATGGGGGTTTGTCTTGGTCAAACCCCATTTTGGTAATTAAACCTTGAAATGAAATGAAACATGAATGGAAGGAATTATGAATGAACACTTGCTTGTTGCAACTCATGAAACCCTTGAATGGAGACCCTTAAAGGATTGAAATCTAACACATCTCTCCAAGGTCTTGATCTTGGATGAAATGGATTAATTGGATGTTTATCTTGGTGCTTGAATCTTGACTTGAATGCTTGAAACATACATCACAATGTTAGCTCTAAAAACATGCATGAACACACATAAATCTTGACATCATGATAGGATCTTGAATGTTGATGTAGATGACTAAAAAATCTACTCTTCAATTCTCTTGACAATAATATTCTCATGTGAAATTTTCCCTCTCGCTAGATGCTTTGAATTGATAAAAATACTAGGTATTTATAGGTATTTTTCTAATTTCCCGACAATTAAACATTACAAGCCAACATTTAAAATTTGAATTTGGGATCATAAAAATGCCACCAAAAACATATTAAAAATCAGGCTATAAATCTTAATGGAGACCGTCCTATCCCCTAAGCCTAGAACACACAATCTCCAAGATGTGTAATTAAGTGTAGGAATTAATTAAATGCAAGTTTCCCTTTTCAAAAATGAAATTAATTAGGATTATAAATGCATAATTGGTCCAATTAGAGGCTTAATTAAGTCCAATTTATTAAGGGACCCAAAAATAGTGTGAAAATGTAAAGGAGTACATTTTCCAACACTATATTTAGCCCCCACTTTAGTGAGAGGATGAGCCTTGCATCAAACTCACATTAAAGTAGACAAACAAGCGTCAAGAGAGGTCCAAGTGCACAAATGTTGATGGGATAGGATGGAAAAGATCAAGGAGGTGGCCAAGCCTCCAAAGTCTAAGATCCCATGGAAAACCAACATAAGCACAAAGGGACATGTACATAAATGTATGATATGAAGCAACAAGAAAATATACACAAACATACAATGTCAAAATTAATGCAGGGAGGAAAGAAAGAAGGACTAGTAAATTGTATTATGCCACATCCATCAAATACACTCATAAGGATGAAAAATAACTTATGAAACACATGGCTCCATAGGCAATCAAGTTGTGTTATATTCGGTGGCCATGAAAAATATGCTCACAGGGGCTAGTGAAACCTGGTGTCCACTAGGTGAGCCCCCAAGACAAGTGGTGATGGGAAAGTCATGCCAAGTCTACAAGCTCCCATGTATCAACCATACCAAAGGTATACCTCCTAATATAACTTTGATAAGGTGCCACAACATGATCAATATGCTATGCTAATGCTCAACTGGATTCAACTTCTATGAACAAAGTGAAGCAAGAAACTCACCTCAGGGGGTGCAAATGAAATAGTGCCAATGTAATGGTCACACTTCCTAGGAGATGTATGATATCATCAATAAGAAGGGACATGCAAAAAATTAATGGGGGGACAATATGCTCCCCACTTAAAATGTCAACATACTTGCTATGTTGGTATTTTAAGTAGAAAGAGAGGAAAAGAGGATCCCTGAAAAGAATGCACACCTCCCAAAAATAGTTATCCTTGCCCCCAATCATAGAGACAAAGACAACCACCAAGAACTATCATTTTGTTGGCAAGATAAATATGGTTACACCTAATATTTTACCACCATGAATGGCAATGAGAAAGACACATAAAACTACTAATACCACATAGTGATGAGCAACATGATAAGATGAAAATTAATATCAATTAGAGGAAATAGGTGCATCAACATAAGGAAGAGCACCACAATCCTTAAGATGTTGAATTTTATCACTCAAATCCTTACATTCATTAGTTGAATGACCATGTACTCAATGATATGCACAAAATGAACTCTTGTAAAATTTATTTCATGTTCTTGGAGGGATAGATATCAAGCGGACTTTGAGAAGCCTCGACAAGATAGTATCTTGATCAATAGTAGAAGATTTTCTTTACTTTTGTGACAAAGATATTTCTTGCTTAGTACAAGGTGTCATACATACAAAAGACTTTATATTGTGATATTTTATACTCTCCCATAAAGAAGGGTGTAAAATCTAATGAACTGCAATCATTACTAGGAAATGTGTTTGAAGATGTCCTAGGAGTATTTTGTGTGATGACTTTGATATTAAGCAAGGTTTTCTTTGATGCTTTCATTTATTTTCAAGGACAATAACCAAGACCGCTAGTTGTTTCTTGTGTGTTAGGCTTTATAGGGAAACAAATACCTTGCTATCTAGAACCATATCCTTTTCCATTATAGCCTAGTTGTTTCAAAAGTTCCTAACCTCTTCCATAAATATTTTCCATCTCTTTTGGATTTGGTGGTTTCTCATGTTCACTCTCTTCATATGGGGATGTATAACTTGTATTTTCCTCTCTGCTAAAAGTTGTGGACTCACATGCTTTTGATGACTTATCTTGTGTTGATATTATGTTTCTTTCTTTCTCTTTTCCTAGTTTGTGTGTAATCTTGTATTCTCCCATGAATGTAGGTGTGAAATCTAATGAACCCCAATCATCATCTAATATATTTTTGATTTGTTCAGTATTCTTATCTTTTCCTTCCTCTTGCATGAGTTCTACTTTTGTAGTTGGTGTCAATGTTGTAAGAGTATTTTTCATTTTTGTTTTAATTTGTAAACAACTCTCAAGCTTAGGATCGGCTTTTATCCTATAAACCTTTTGGTTATAAGTGCACTTCACTAGATGATGTAATGTGGAAGGCATCATATTCATTGCATGAATCCATGGTTTTCCTAAGAGAAGATTATATGAAATATCATTGGGCATGACATGGATAAGATATTGTAGCATAACCCTACCAGCTTTAATAGGTAATATTATCACACCAAGTGGTTGTTTTCCCACATTGTCAAAACCATAAACAGATAATGAATTTGGTTGAATTTTAGTCTTGTCCACTCCAATTTTATCCAAAAATTTTACACTACAAATATTGAGTGTCGAACCATTATCAATGGGAGTATGCTTAATGACACACTTGTTAATACTAGCCAATATCATCAAAGAATCATTTTGTTTTTGTATTTCTAATGGAGTTAACTCATCTTGATGAAAGGTAATTTCTAAGCTGGCCGAGTTAATAACTTGAATTATGGATGCTACATCATTTGGTTGCACACTAGGAGGAATAAAAACTTATTGTAAGGAATTTTGAAGCATGTTATGATAACTAGGTGATGGTTGAAATAAATCCCATAAATAAATCTTAGCAGGAGTTTTTTTGAGTTGTTCTACAAGGTCATACTCCTTTCCATTGTGCAAAGGCAAATGAGGAGTAGTAGGAAAGATGGGTTGAGGTAATGGTAATGAAGTAGGTATAGTTTATAGTTACCTATTATTCTTTGTTTTATATGTATGAGCAACAATATGCTAACTCAGTTGCTGCAAAACATTGTTACTAGTAAGTTTCCTTGCAAAATTTAAGATAGTTCCTAGAGGTTTTGGTTGGTTTTGTGGTGGTCCTATTATAATAAGTGGCTTAGGAAATGACTTGGAAGGTCCAAGAATTAAAGGACTCTTAGGGGGTCCAAGAATTAGAGGAGACTTAGGAGGACCAATAATCAAGGGAGATCTGATGTTCAGAACCTCAATAGACTTATCCTTATTTTGATGATCTAGCAAGGGGAATTCTAATGTCACCTTATCATATTCATCTAAGGAAGCCACATTACTAATGTTTGAAATTCATGTATCAATGTTATCATCCTCTTGCACCATGATATCTTCCCTAGTAGGAGAGTTTTTAGGAGAGGAGCAAACAATATTTTAATGACATTCAAATGTTTGATCTTTTAAGGTAACTTTGTCACAAGTAGGGGATGTGTGCAGAGAAGAATTGTTACATTGGTGGTTGTTTTTGCACCAAAAGATCAACCTATTAATGCTCGATACAACTGCCAGATTTATACAAAGATCCACAAGAGGCAATTAAGCCATGTCACGAACCCAAGCACCACACTGCATAGAGAAGACCAAGGTTCACACCATCTTGCAACAATACCCCCAAAGCACAAGCAAGGGGTTCAAACCTATGACCTCGGCTCTGATACCAATTATTACATTGGTGGTTTCCGTTGCACCAAATATTGACCTGTTAATGCTTGATACAACAACCAGATTTATACAAAGATCCACAGGAGGTGGTTAAGCCATGTCACAAACCTAAGCATCGTGTTGTACAGAGAATACCAAGGGACACACCATCTTGCAACAAGAACAACTATGATTTTATTTCTTACCAATGATTGCATCCTTTTGTTCAACTATATCTTCCTAAGTGGGATAAGTATTGGGAGAGGGAGAAACAAGATTCTCATGACTCTCAATGAGCGGATCTTCCAGCACCAAAATATATTCTTCACAAATAAGAGAGATATTAGGAGAAGAATAAATATGATTGTCATGGTTATCTATGATTACATCCCCTTGTCTAATAATATCTTCCCAAGTAGGAGAGGTAGGTGAAGAGAAATAATAGGATGGTCATGGCTCTCAATGATTGGATCTTTTAACACCAAAATATCCTCTTCACAAATAGGAGATATTGGGAGAAGAAAAAATGTCATGATTGTCTAAGTTTGCATCCTCTTTCACTAAAATATTCTCAAAATTCGGAGGGATGTTGGGAGTTGAATGGAGACTAGGTAAAGTGATATTAAGAAACGTGTCAATGATCTCATCTTCTTTTGTCATAATATCTTCCCAAGTGGCAAAAGTAGATGGAGAGGCACAAACAAGACTTTCATGATTCTCAATTACTTTATCTTCTTTCACCAAGATACCTTTGTCACCAATAGGAGAGGTATCAGGACAAGAACAATTATGGTTTTCATATCCTCTTGTATCAAAACATACTCACAAATGGGAGAGAGAGAGAGAGAGAGAGTAGGGTTTGAGTGAAGGATAGGCAAGGTGATATTAAGGAATGTGTTAATGGTTTGGTTCTCTTGTACTAAGATATTCTCATAACTAGGAAAGATATTGGGAGGATGGCTAACATGTTTCTTAATTACCTCATTTATTTTCCCTAGATTGTACTCATAAGAGGGGATGTTGTACTTATACAATCCATTCTTAACCATGTCAAAACCACATCTTTGAAAGGGAAACATGCTAACATGAAAAGTAACCTATCCAACTTATGTAATGATTTAAGAAATGTAACCAATTTTCCTACAAATCTGATGATTTTTAAAACTGAAATAATTTTGGAAGGATTTAAAATGGATACACTAAATGGATGATTAGACCTAATGCATAAAACAAAAATTCTCGAAAATTGATAGATTGAAACAGTGGTTTACCAACGGATTTGGGAAGTGTAGAGGACCAAGAAAGTGCCCAAAAAAGGTGGTTTCGATAGGCCCTTAAGGAATCACTCGCCCAAGGGTGAATGGGTCCTTGTACAAAGTTTTTAAAGATGAAAAGTGTAACTTTCAAGTTATTATTTGTGTTTTCTATTCCAGGTTGTAAATTGTGGTTTTTGTAGCAGATTTTTCTAGATTTTGGTGTCTAAATGCAAATGAAATGAATGATAAATGATGAACAATGTGACACTTTTTGAAATGCAATTTTGACTCAATTTGTGAATGTAAATTACTAAAAATGCACTATTATGCAAGTACTATACAAAATCAATGTAATATGCATGCAATTTTTGAATTTTTCAAATTTTAAAGGATGTAAAATTCAAACTTAAAATCCTAGATGAAATGAAAACTAATGCAATTTTAACAACCCTAAATGAGATTCAAATTAATTCAATGCAATGCAAACTAATGCAGATCCTAGATCTAGGGTTTGAATGAACTCCAATTTCAAAATTTTAGATGTACAATGTTAGGTTCACCAAAATGAAACATAGGAAAATGGGTGAGGTAGGTTTTGAATGGGGGTAATACACCTATTTCCCTATTTTCATTAGGAAAAAGAGATCCCCTAGGGCAAGATTGAATTTCAACCCTTAAGTGAGTCAATCTTAATGGAGATCTTGTTGTTTTACTTATGACTGAGGACGGGGTAAATCAACTTGAAATGTACTTTTTGGAGAAAAACTAAAAATAGTAAATAAACTGAATTGTGTAATGAAACACTTGAATCATCAATTTAAAACCTTAATCTAGTAGAATCCACAAAGTTCTGGAAGATTTGGGATGAGTATGAATTTATGCACCTGTCACCAAAGGCCTTTGTTGAGTGTCCTCCTAGGACAGATTCACCCTAGGGTGAATGAGTCTTTGTAGGGATTTTCTGCTCAACTTTTAGGGTCCTCTAGAGGTGGATCTAAGATTTTATTTCCTCCAAGTTTCGCTGTCGAAAAGTGGGAAATAAATTTGAGATCTGAGTTTTTGTATCTTAACGACAATGTTGACAACTTTGACAACTTTGCAAAAATGCAATTTTGATCAATCTTCAATGCTTCTTCACCTACAAATCTGTAAACATAAAGAGAGCAAAAAATTGTTTTTTTATGGTGAATGCGGGTTTTCCTTGGTCAAACCCCGTTTTGGTAATTAAACCTTGAAATGCAATGAAACATGAATAGAAGGAATGATGAATGAACACTTGCTTGTTGCAACTTACCAAACCCTTGAATGGAGATCCTTAAAGGATTGAAATATAACACATCTCTCCAAGGTCTCTATCTTGCATGAAATGGCTTAATTGGATGTTGATCTTGGAGCTTGAATCTTGACTTGAATGCTTGAAACCTACATCACAATGTTAGCTCTAAAAACATGCATGAACACACATAAATATTGACATCATGCTAGGATCTTGAATGCTATTGTAGATGACTAAAAATTTTGCTCTTCAATGCTCTTGACAATAATATTTTCTCATGTGAAAGTTTCCCTCTTGCTCTAGATGTTTTGAATTGATAAAAAGACTAGGTATTTATCGGTATTTTTCTAATTTCTTGACAATTAAACATTACAAGATGATATTTCAAATTTGAATTTGGGATCATAAAAATTATGCCAAAAACATACTAAAAATTGGGTTCTAAAGCTTAATGGGGACCCATTTTTCCTTGGGCGAATGGGTCCTAGGCCCTAAGCCTAGAACACACAATCTCCAAGACATGTAATTAAGTGTAGGCATTAATTAAATGTAGGTTTCCCTTTTAGAAAATGTAATTAATTAGGCTTGTAAATGCATAATTGGGCTAATTAGAGGCTTAATTAAGTCTAATTTATTAAGGGACCCAAACATAGTGTGAAAATGTAAAGGAGTACATTTTTCGACACTACATTTATTATAATATTTCTATCAGGATTCAATCGTGTAGTTTTATGAGTCAAACTCATTGACCCATGTTTCATGAGTAGTGGTTCACATGGTACATGCTATGGAAAACACCTCCTACTACATTTATTATCATTATGGAATTCAAATTGTGTATTATGAAATGATAATACAAGTTTTTGATGGGGAAAATCAAGTTTTGATGGGACTCGAAACCCAAATTACAAATCAGTTTTGAAGGGACCCAAGACCTTATGAAAGTGAATCATGATGCAACAAAGATAAACCGCATACCATCAGCAGCCCAACAACAACAACACAGGCTGCACAGAGATTTTGAAACCTAAAACCCTATAACGAAACCAATTTTACATGACCTTAAACCCAAAGGTTTTGAAGGGACCTTACACTCTTTACAACCAATTTTTAATAGGGAATTTAAACCCATCCAAGTTTTAACAAGGACCTTGAACCCACTTCTCACACGAACATAGCCACAAACCACCATGCAAGGCAAACAAATAACTAATTTGCAACAGTACTCCACCAAACTACAAATAGAAGCCTCCCAATAGCACCATCCCACTAGGGACACCAACCCAACCTCCACCTCAAAAGGAGGGGGCTCTCCTCTAAAAGAGAGGATGAAATGAGATCCAAAACCTCCAAATCCACCAATCTCCTCCTCATACAAGCAACACCTCAATAAGAGCTAGCATAAGAGAGAAGAACTACTGAGCAACACTACAACTACCAACTCCACCTCGGTAGAAGAAGTATCCAACTCAAAAGGAACAGTCTCTCCCTCTATAGGAGACTCCAGTCATAGATCCTAGCAAAAAGTGAAATCAGAAGGAAGGGAAGACACCACATCCCAAGGCAGCCCTAGCATCAGGTTTTGGAAGGAGGAAGAAGAGAACACTTTAAACATAGCACAAAGCTAGGCCCAAAAATAACACCAAGAACATAACCCAATCAATAACAAATAAGCCATAATCTGCATACCAAAAAATAAGCCAAAGGACCACGAGAAAAGATCCAAGTCCAAGGAAAATAGAAGCAAACATGACCCAAGAGGGAAAAGGGAGCCCCAACAAGAAGGAAAACTAAGAGAAGGCCACACCATAAAGCCCCCAAGCTACCCCAACACTCCGGTCAGATCCAAAGACTGGTCAAAACTCCACAGAGCCAACCGATGAAGACACCACTAGTCCACAAAAGGGAAACTAGGAGCACCCACAAGACACCCAAGGCAAGATCCACTACCAGAGCACCACCAGAAGGGCAACAAAGATGGACAAAGGGAAACCTAGAAGGAACCAGTTAGAAAGAAAGCCAGCATAGAAAGGCCCCAATTTGTCCCATTACACCGAATAGGACCAAAAATAGGTCAATCTTCAAACCGATCCACCTCAAGGTAAAAGGAACCCCCACAGCCACACACCATAGAGAACCTCTAGGCAATACCAAAGAGGTAGAACAAAAAAGCATCGAGAATCTTCACATCACCCCACCTCCAAAAATGCCATAGTAAAGCCCAGTAGGCAAGAAAGCATGGGCTAGTGACCCGGAGAAGAACACCTAGCAGCCACAAAGAGCCACCGCCAAAGAAAAAATAAACAAAAGGCTCGAGATGAGAAAGACTTGAGCCCCCTAGAACCAAATAGAGGGGACCACCAAAAGATATCCCTAGAGAATGCAATCAGCCAAAACAACAACCACATCCACAACCGAGAAAAGAAGAGAGGGTAGCGCAACCACCCAAACCGTCCCAACAAAATCATCACCGTTGCCATCATCATCTTCTCCATCTACAAATTTCAAACTGCATATGTCATGCCCATTCTTGCTCATCTTCCACTTCCACTCCATTCAGCTAGTTTTACCATTCAACTAGTTCGATGATCAAGTTTTATTCAAATCAATAAAATTGGCAATGTAACGATTCAGACTGTGCATGGATAATAGATGAAACTGTAAAATGAAATGAAAAGAAAACATTTTAATGAAAATCCACCAAATAGCTCTAAAAATGAGGATTTTCCTTTGGATTTTTCCATGATGCTTTGTTGAACAACCCGTTCACTGTGTGTTGGTGTTGATATTATCCTTCAAGAATAGCAATTTTCCTTCATTTTACCGCACCTCCACTAAGGGGTTGTTTTAAATGATAACGGGCACTAATGGTTTTTGCGACCCCATTCTCATAATTTGAATATTGCCTTAATGTCAATGGCAGACCACGACCTTCATGGGATTTTCTCATGATATCATTTAAATTTTATCAATTCGATAATGGTGATTATCCGTTTCAAGTTCAACTGTTAAGAGGTATAAATATACATATATATATATATTCACTTTTATATTTATATTCATGTTCTTTCACACTTATGTATGTTCTCAACACATATATATATTTCTATTTTCATATAAATGTTTTCATGTACATATTCATCATTTCAATAAGAATGGACTTTCATTTTTTTATTTCAAACAATGATGTTTAAATGCATAATTGAAATTCATACATTCGTTCACATGCCAGAATAAGTTCATATTGCAAATAGATTCTGTAATGCCCCGCCACGCAACCCTAGAGGAAGTTTCAATTCACTAAACAAGCATACTAAATTTTTTTTTAAAAGAAGTAAAAGAAGTGAATTAAACCCACATGTTCAACTTAAAATTGACAACCTCCCCTAGGGTTACATAACTGAGATTACTTAAAACCCCATTTACATTACATCATTTAAAATTCAATTGAAAGTAAATATACAAGTAATAACATTTTACATCAAAGGAAAGTACAAGATAAAGATTAAGCATTCATTTATATAAATCAGTTACCAAGGTCTATTACAATCCTCATTCCCGGAATGAGTACAAATACATAAGTCTGAATATTACAAGATCCACCTCATACACAAGAGGGGTAAACAATATCATTACTTCATGAGATACAAAGTACAAGAATCCTAAAGTAAGCAAAGAGAGATGTCCAACAAGAAGGCTCGCCACCAAGTACTGAAGATCAAGGGGACCCAACGGTTATGGTGCATGTTCCACCCAACCATGTGGTACCCAAAGGACCAACCCCCATGCTAGGAGATAGTAACCAAGCAACAATGACGAGAAAACTACCACCTCAAACCAAAGGCAGACTCATATAGATACCAACTGACTCAACTACATAAATGCACAAAAGTCAAACACTAATCATGGTTACATTGCTTCCAGACAAGATAATATAATCAAGTGTGCTAAGAAAACATACGCACAACATAAAACACGGTGTTATCCTAGACAGAGTGTCATCGCAAGGTTTGTCATGAGATATCCTCTGGGCATTCTTCATAGGCTTCGAAAATCCTGGTGACCTCAACCGAATCCCAGCACTCATACTAACTCAAACGGAATCAACTACCTTTCATAAGGACAAGGTAGTGATCTTGCCATTCCAGGCCTTCTCACTCACCCCAAGTCTAAACAAACCCTTGTGCCTGTGAGTGAGGTTAATTTATCTTGGTTAAAGTGAACTACATCCTAATATGCTAAGTATATTTACTTTAGTTTTCAATTGTTAAAATCACTTCTGAAGGTTTCCCGGTTTACCTCTTTGGGCTCCGGCCCCTAACAAAAGCCACTCTTCTAATTGGATAACACACTACGAAAACTAACTCCAAGGGTTACTCATGTGTTACAGAATTGAACCAATAAAACTCTCTCCAATCCTAGGAGGCAACACAAAGAATTCTACTCCAATACTAGGAGGACACAAGATAAATGTAACATTACCCAAGGAAATCAAAAACATTATTTTAACAAGGGAATGACCCACGTTTAACTGGAAGACTTCACAACTCAACTTCTCAACAATCATTTACAAATTATTTAGTAAAAGGGTACATCAATGAACTCATGCATTGGAAAAGGAAATACTACATTTGGTTATTCTAAAACCATATTCCTAATCTAATGCTCTTCGCAATGAAGTAAAATGATTCATTCAAGGCTTTATATCAACCAATCAAAATTTTATTAAAAGTGTAATCTCTCCAACTAAATCAAATCCTGAGCATTAATGAGTTCGACAATAGTTAAATGTCTAAGTAGCTGAATGCTCTCGTGTTTTAGCAAGGTATAATAATACACACATCTACAATAAAAAACCATCTCATAATAATATGCACAATTAACACCATACTTTTATCTTAATCAAAACGAAATCCATTTCACAAGAAAACTTTAATTAAAACATTTCAGATATCCTATATATAATATTAATAAAAATCTATACATAATTATATGTATATT
Source organism: Sequoiadendron giganteum (assembly GCA_007115665.2). Classification (NCBI taxonomy): domain Eukaryota; kingdom Viridiplantae; phylum Streptophyta; class Pinopsida; order Cupressales; family Cupressaceae; genus Sequoiadendron; species Sequoiadendron giganteum. The sequence goes on from CM021102.1 coordinate 126,286,791, forward strand.
AAATATTATAAATATATGTTCAAATATATTATAATATAAAAAAAAATACATATATTATATATATGAAAACAATTAAATATTATACATATATATAAAAAAATTAATAAACAAAATAAAATTAAAATAAAATTAAAATAAAATCGAAATTAAATAAAATAAAGTTAAATGAAATTTAAAGAAAAACAAATATAAAATAAAATTTATAAATAAAAAAAAATTTAAAACAAAGTAAAACCTAAACACACGCGGATGTGACAGTCCGCAGTGACTGTCACCCGCAGTCGGTGTACCCTGCACCGACTGTACTAATGTACAGCGGCCGGGGTAGCGGGGGCCGCAGTCCCATTGGACAGTGCGTCCCCCGTACGGGTGGCACACTGCCTAGTGGGCGCTGCGCGTACCCACTGCGCCATAACCAAAAGGGGTGGGGGCCGAGCCCCCCCACCAAACATTACAATATTTTTATGATTCAAAAACAAATTTCGAACGGATGAAAAAAATTCGAACAAAATAAATTTCGTACACAGGTACGATATGCCCAGGCCGTACGCGGCTAACAGAATGGCATAATAAAATTTTAAAATACAAAAAAAAATTATATATATAATACTATAGGTTGCATATATCATTTCCAGAAAATGGTATATGTAATGTATTTTATTATATATGTAATTTTTTTTTCCAGAATTTTCAATACTAGGGTAATTGAAGAAAAAATGTATAAACAATCAAAATAATTTTCTTTTACAACCATTGAAAACTTTCCAAACAAAGGTTAAATTCAGAAAACAAATGAAACCATTCCCTTTCCTTTGTGTTCTCAAAATTCCTAAAACACAAGAATATTGATTCAATGATCTGGTTTTCTTTTCTACCATTTTTTTTTTCTAAAAGGGGTTTGCATTTCCAAAATAAATAAATCTGAATATCAAATTAATGGAGTTTAACCTAGGGTTTCAAGAAAATTCCCCATTTGCAAATTTCTTCAAATTTAAACAAACTAGGTTAAACTAGGAATATTAAAACAAGAAAATAAAAAAGGAAAACCTGGTTATTTGCAGCCACCAAGATTATTGATGCAGACTTTCCTTTGAGCTCTTCACAATTCTTTTCCCACAATGCCAAGAAATTTCCAGCAAGCTTCAATCTACCAGTTCCACTTTCTTCATAGAATTTCTCTCCCTTTTCAATTTAATTCCTCAACCAGAAATAATTTCTTGAACTTTCATCAAAAATTTCTCCAACAATTTTCCTGCCTGTCCAAAAAAATGAAGCAAGAATCTCCCAAATTTTTCTGCCCTAAACTTATAAAACAACAATTCCAAACATAACCTAATGTAACCCTAATTCACTTTCAAATGCAAAAATTGAATTTACAAGTTAATTTCATTTCCCTTTTATTGAAAGGCCCTAACTTTGACTTTTAATTAAAATTTCAATTTCACATAATTCCCTTTTTGATTTAATTTAATATAATAATCAAATACACTTCCTTAATTATTATTAAATTATCTAATAATTAAATCCAATCCCTTGAGATTTAAATTTAATTAAATAAATAATTTAACTTTAATTAACTTACTTAAAATTATTTAATAATTAAATTTAATCCTTGAGATTTAAATTTAATTAATTAATTAATTTAAGTTTAATTTCAATAATCATTTTAAAATTAACCAATAAGCATAACATTAATATACTATAAAATAAACATTTCTTCCAGCCAATGCAATTTTCAAAAGAACTATTTAAAGGTTCAACACATTTCAAAACATAACATAACATCCAATAGGATACAACATGACTCAAACATCAGAACGGACGACACACTAAGGCTAGGGTGTAGACCTGACACATGTTACCAAGCTACTATCTCCCATTCAACTTAACCGTTGGATCGACACGCTCAAACCTGTGGAGCCAGGTGGAGTCGATGTCAGTACCTGCAACCTGTACTCCAATAATCAACATAATATATGCAGTATATAATTCACACCGTGAAGAAGAAATCTCAGAATCGCAGGGCGCTCACAAGCGAGTGATGCGATTCCGTCTCCTTCACCAATACACTCATCAAAGACTGACACTAACATCATAACAATAGTTTAATAAATAATCACATGATAATTCTACTGTTAACATTCATTCATCAAAGCATGTAAAATCAAATCAGATAATCACATCACATAGTAATAGTTTGTCGCTCAAGAGTAGCGATCAAAATATCATAATAAAAATATGTCCAGTATCACAGTAGCTGTAAACCAAGCAAAGCATAAACAACATGAAAGTAGAAGCAAAACGAAGGGGTATTACAGATTCAATTATGTTTTATCCATACTTTGTTTGAAGGAAGGAATTATTGTTTAATTTTTAAAATTTGTACTTTAGTAACTCTAAGAGTTAGACCTTTCAAGCTATTGAATTTGTGATTCAACAAGCCATAATGTAGGTCCATAGGACTTATTGGTCATTTTTAAACATTGGTTGTAGTTTTTCAACCCTTACTAAGTACATCTTTAGAAATCATAAAAGCTTTTGTAGACCTTCAAGACATTTTACTATTACCTTTTTATTGTAGAAATAAATTAAGACGTGTATTTGGGAGGCTAGGGAATCATATAAGTACCCATACGTAAAAATTATTTTCTAAAATCTATTTCCTTTATTTTTTGGATCTTTGTGAAGGTGTTTTGTTAATTGTAGAAGTGTCCATCCATCATGGAAGCATCTTAGGTTTGGAGTTCTTTGTTAAATATTTTTGGTCTAGTTCTTTGTAAAATTCCTTTTTCTATGATCATTTTCTAGAATGGATTTTTGATGCCCTAATTAGGAAAAGTTTTGTGAGAATTTTTAATGTGTAATTATTGCTCCGATTGGCATGTTAGATCTATTTTCTTGATATTCTTCAAAATATCTTGTAATTTCCTAGCTTCGATTTGGTTGTTGGGAAAATTTAAAGATTTTTTTTATGGTGTATGGGATGATTATTTGTTGTCATTTCTTACTTTTTATGCTTTATGTATATTGGAAAAAAGAATTAATTAAATTAAAAAATACTATACTTTGTGATAGAATGATAAAATAATGATTACTTCTCTCATTTATTTACATCTATGCTTTTGGAATTAGAATTAACATGAATTAATAGTATGGCTTAAAATTTATATGTTTAACTCCTCTGTGTTCAAACTAGATAATTTGATAAACAAGTATATCTTTCTTTTTATGTCCCTTTATAGTTTACACATCTAGGTGGTGGGTACATGAGTACTTGATCAATAATATAGGGTGAGACCCTATCTCCCATAAATATCCTTATAATATTTTGGGTGATGGTGGTTAAAGTATTCAACTTGTACTTTGTGTTAGTTTGAAGTATGTTGCATCAATGTGCTTTCTACCTTCAAGTGGATTGAGGTGTTTATGCTTCTCCACTGTGTTTTATTTGTCATAATAAATTCTATGTATGTGTATGTGAACATGCATTATGCTCTAAATTGTGTTGTGTCTATTAATGTGAAAGAATTGTTGGCTATGCTTTCTTCTAGTTTTCTCCTTATATCTAGTTTGGGGGTATTAAAAAAAAAATTGAGATTCATTCGTATGAACTACAAGATAAATCTTAAGTGGTACAAAAATGAACTTGGGTAGTGAAATGGCAATCTTGAAGTAGGGAATGAATATATTGAGGTATGTGTGAGTGAGATGCAATAAATGAAAAATAAATAGTGAATGTGTGGTAAACTAGAGGAAATAAATAAAAATATATATTGGGGTATAAGTTGGACCTAACATAAAAATGTGTCACTTATTAATGTAATTACATTTAAAACCTTCCATTAAAATGAAAATAAAATAAAATATATATAGATATAGATATATTTCTCATTAGAATAGGAAAGAATTAAAAAATTTGCATCTTATTATCTCTAACCAAGCCTCCTTATTATCTTTGGCTAAGCTTCAACCATCAATGACCAAGCCTCCTTGAGATGTACAATTAGATTTCTAAAATTTAGCATCTTATTACCTTTGGCAAGGTTGATATTTATCCTTACACTAGAGGGTTCCTTATTGTTATGTTTGACAATTCCAATGATATGGATGTAGTGCTTGAAGGGGGGTTAGATATGTGATGATCGCTCTTTAGTGATGAACATGTAGTTCCCTCCTTCAACCCTATGACTCAACCTCTCAATATCAAGCCTATATGGGTTTAGTTACCTAATCTTCTACTTCAATTTTGGTTGGAATCTTGCTTTATTGTCATTGGTAATACTTTGAGACATTTTTAATTGACTAATCTAATGAATTTATGCTCACACATGAATTTCACTTGCATATAGGTACATTTGAGCTTATCCAAGACTCTTCAAGTGGATATTATCTTGTAGGTGGAGAATTGACCTTGGGTTTAGCCCCTTGAATTTGAAGGCCTCCCTTTCTTCATTATCATAGATTTTTTTCTAAAGGTCATTTGGCATCAAACTTTACTCACCCAAAATACAATGTGGATTCTTTAACTTCTTGGTGGTGGGATGTTCTCATGCACCATTTTACTAAATTAACACCTTGATGTTGCTCCCTTGATTCATTAAAGTGATATTTATAATTATGTTGAGTTACCCCTTGTGGGGTGAATCCTCTTGGCCCTCTAGCAAGTAAGGCTTCTAACTTTTTTCCTTTAATTGATGGTGTGTTGGACTCTCCAAACATGCTACTCCTTCGATGACGGTTTCAAACTTGCATTTAGGAGATGATCTTGGTGTCCTTATAATAGTGGCTCATATTCTACCAACGATGGTTGCTCCTAATGGGGTGAATTTATCCCCTTTTGGCATTGATCATGAGGCCAAATTTATATCTTGGATGGTTTTTTAAAAAGGAGGAAAGGTCATCCAAAATTTTGGTTTGAATCCTTACTTCTAGAAGGGGGAAGGTTTATGGATTATGTAAGTTGTTTTGAGCATTTTGTGAGAAGGATAAGCAATGTACTTTTAGTGTCATTCGAAGTTTGTGATCTTGTGGAGATGTTGGCTTTCATCATTGTGTCAACTTTGTTTCAACCTTATGTTGTATTTGTTTCCCTTTGAACATTTTATTTTATAAAAAAATAGGATCCCTTTCAAAACTCTCTTTTTACTCCTTATAAAAAGTAATTAGCAAATAAAAATAATTAATACTAGAATTCAACATATAAAACTTAGATAAATGCTTATTAATTTTTCATTAATTATCAATTTATTACAATCAAATGCCTATTAATTTTTAGTTTAATTGTCAAGTTATTATAGAGAAAATGCTACATATGTAGAACTTTAATTGTGTATAATGATTGACCTTATGGATAAGAAAAACTATATTAATTCTCCAACAAGGATGAAGCCAATATAAATAGTATAGCTCATTAAGATTTAGAAGATCTTGTAGGACATGAATTGGCTTTTATTTCTAATTTAATGAAAATATTATTTAAAACAAAGTGTCCATAATCCTTCTAAATCGTTATTTAATGAAAGAGTTTAAATCATTGACCCATTAACCATAATATGTCAATTATTTACAACAAGAGTTATTTAAAAAATATCTTTCATATTATGCTAAAATTATTTTCTTAATTAATATTTTTCTAAAAATTCATTTATTTATTTGTTACATATTATTTTTTATTTTTTATAGAAATAAAATGTAAAATTATTATTGATTGTTTGACTATTAAACTAGTTAATATCTAAATAGAATGGACCAATCTTGATAAACTATATCTATAATCATTTTCTTAGATTTCATTTTGAAGACTTATTGTCTTGATTTAACTTTCTATTTTATTTATATATAATTTTTTGATATCTTTTATGTTGTTTTTATATTAATATAATTAATTTTATAATGGCATGTAGTTATCATATACTTAGAAATCAAAAAACCACTCATATTATTTTATAAAAAATGATAACTATAAAATTAAACTTTAAAAAGTAACATATAAAAACATAATATTTACTACATTTTTAAGGTAAAACAAAAACAAAAGAATCATCAAAATAATAAATGATAATTATTCAAAAGTAAAATTAAAATTTACATACTAAAGTAAAATAATTTTTCAAATAAAAACAAAATAAATAATAAAATAAATCTTAAGTAAATGGGTAAAATAAAATAAATTTTCACTAAATAAAAATAAAGTAACCAATATAAATAAACAATAATGATTCTTAAAGAATTCTAAAGTAAAATAAAATAATTCTTAAGTAAATAAAATAATTTCACTAATATCTAACAAATTTTTAGATATATATATTTAAGATATCTATATTAGTTTTTATTTTCTTTAAATACCTAAAAAATTATCTCACATTTAAAAATATAATTTAGTCCTTTAAAATTATTTTACTTCAAAAATAAATAAATAAAATTAATCAATACAACAAAACACTTGTGATTGACACGTTCATATTTTCTATCAACTAATTTATTTTAAAATACAAATATCAATACATACAAATACAAATATTATTCTTATTAAATATTAAAACACAAATATTTTTTATTAATAAAAGATGTTTTTCTAAAAGACCCTAACCTTTTTACAAAGCCAACAAAACTACCAAGAATTAACTACAAAAAATTAAGCAATGACATAAAACAATGATATACATACATACAAATGTTAACAATAAAAAATACAAATATTAAAAAATAATAATACAAATATAGTTTTTATTTTAATATTTAAAAAAAAAAAATTACCCACAGAAGTACTTGTTCCTTTGAAAGAATTTGTATTGAGAGAAGGTCACAAGTTCATATCATGTAGGGGACACGATATAGGGGAGAGGACTCGGTAGTTGTGCACCCTAACTTCGCGCTTTTAATTATCCTACGTGGAGATTTCAAATCACTCCCAATTTTTTATAGGAGCTTACTTGGCAAGTCCCCTACTTATAACTAAGGTTTCAAGGCCACATCATCAAATATGATGCCACATCAGCATGATTTTTGTCAAGGTGTCCAAAAAGGCCCAAAAAAAAAGTGAGACCAATACTTGTGCATTCACAACATGTTTTATTGAGCGTTGATGTGGAATCACATGATTGGTTGCTTTTTAGATCAAAGGAATACATTTTGTTTAATTATGGGTAGTCATCATAACACTAACAACTTTAAAGTCACAACTATTGATCTAATATTTATAAAAATATTAGACATTATATGAACAAGTACTATCACAACTATTGAAACATGGTGTAGGTACTTACCTGGGTCCTCTCCCCTATATACCTCATTTGTATTCTTATTTTTTATTAATAGAAGATGATTATCAAAAGGCCCCAATCTTTTTACAAAGCCAACAAAATTGCAACAAAGTTATCAAGAATTAACTACAAATTAACAATAACATATAGCAGTGATATACATGCATACAAACGTGAACAATAAAAAAAATACAAATATAGTTTTTATTTTAATATTAAAAATTACTCTTATGGGCACAAGTACTTGTCCTTTTAAATGAACTTGTACTCTTGAAAGTGCGGTCACAAGTTCAAATAGTGGAGGGGGTAAGATACATACACCTCAGACGTAAAACAGTTGGGTGCCTTCTCCATGTAGTATTGACCAGTCTCATTCCATATACTATAAGTTATTTGTAGACCCACAAACAGATAGCCGAAATGAATCCATTTTTATTTCCATTTGTCAGATGTAGCAACAACTTAAAGAAAAAATGAATTATTTTTTTCTAATTTTTTAACTAGCCTGGATGCAGGCGAGAAGTTCAAAAATTCTAGACAATAGGTATTTAGGCAGTGAATATGCGAGCCGAAGTAATTAAAAAGGGGGAAACATGCAAACGTCCTTATCAACGAAAGGCAGTGACCCACAAAGCCTCACCGCTCACATAATACCAACTTTGAAGAACGCTCGTTTCTGTGAATACTAAATTGTTTTCTTCCTCGTCGCACATGCAACGATATGATATAAGATAATATATCCATGTGCCCTCTGTACCTCCCTCTCTTCCACATGACTGCACATGTTCATCCTTACGCCCTTTCTCCCCCGTTCTATGAATTATCACCATCTTCTCGCTACGCAACACTATTCTTTACGCAACCAGGACAAATATCATCACCTAAAAAAGTTGTACAAAGTGTGGGGCAGTCCTTAAACATTAATATTGATAACCTATGTCCAACCCCACCATCCCCTTCACCCATTTGGTTATCTACCCAGTTATACCTAGGAATCGAATCCTGTGAATAGATTGGGTACCTATATAAAACCCAACACACAAATCATTGGAGTTGTTGGGCGGCCAACATAAATATAATTTCTGTCCTTTCTTATTACACTCTCATGTTTTCCCCTTTTCTTTTAATCTTACTCAGTATTGATATTGATATTTCTTCCCTACCCAAGGAAGCATGCATTATTAGGCGCAACAACTTCATTATCCCAAGAACAAGACGCAGTTACTCAAAGCAAGCTTTTAAATATTGTTTAGCGATTCCGTAAGCAAGCATTCTAAATAGTTGTTAATAAGAGAGAGAGTAATAGCGTGTTACGGCGGGAAAATCTGCATGATGGAATGTCAATGTCCCCGTCACTTCATTCTATTGCTCAGAAGTTGTGTGTTTTTCACTAGCCAGTTATCTATTTGCTGAAATAAAGTATTGTAGGTTGTACTTTCAATTTAGCCCGTGACAGGGACGGACTAATGGACAAGAATATCCAAGATACCGTCGCTGTTAACTGCCCCTCCTATCCTCTAAGTTGTTTTTTTACTCTACGTTAGAATGTCGGTTTCAAGGCATCCGAATATCCATCGTTTGAGGCAGGTGAGGAGGATGTGTACCCTTGGCTGCCGGTAAAAACCGACAAAGGCTAACCGAAGGAGGTTACCGACGCGCGTGACGCTGCTTTTAACGCTCGCACTAGAGTTAAATTAATCGGCGGCCCACATTTCAACACGCTAATGTTTTTCTTAAGTAAAAGTTGTGCGACGCTGACTGTCGGGTTTTGTTTTTTTAAGTAAATGTGGTGCGACGGTGACCGCCTCCGACAGTCACTATATAGAAATTATAAGAAAAGTAGTAGTGTGATAAAAACTGGGTTTCGATTGCGTATAGGCACTCTTGCGTTATAATACAACTGAGATTAGCGTGCTCAACTTCATTTGTCGAGGAGAAAAGTCCGTACCATCTTTTATTTGTTATGTTCTTGTTTTCATATGTATTTGACATTTATTATGTTTTTATTTGAAGAAAGGAAAGTTACACATAATAAAAGTTATCGATAGTAAAGTGATTTAGGAAAGTTATCTATATTATATGGATTTAATATATATTAGTATCATATTCACATATGTTTTGTAATTGTATGCATTAGACATATGTTAGTATATATTTTTTTTATTGGAAAAATGTATATTTAATAATTAAAAAAATTGTACATTTATAGAAGAAGAAGGCACTTTCAAGACAAGAAACTTGAAAGAAGTCATAAAAGAAAGGATTCAACAATAGAGCAAATCAGCATGAAACAATTACTAGTGACAAAGAAGCTGCAATCTAATGCTATGAGATTTCCACAATCCATAATGCTTATAATTTGTTATTTCTGGATTTTGATTGTGTTTGAATTCCATCATTTTGGATCACACTCTGTGATCCATCTCCTTATGCTCTATATCATCCTAATGATGGATCATAGAGTGTGATCTGAAATGTTGATGAAAAAATTCAAACACAATCAAAATCTAGAAATAACAAATTATAAGCTGCAGCTTGCAAATTACACTACAATAGAAATCACTTTTCTCCAAGAGTATAAAGAATTTGCTCCTTTGTAACAATTTCCATATATGTGAGAAGAGATCTATGGTGATTCTTAGCAATCGCTACCAATTGGGATTGCACTTAAGCTATTTGTGTCTTGAACTCTGAATTGACGTTGAGTTTTTCTTTCAAGGCTTTAACAAGTGTTGACTACTACAAGATAATACTGGAGAATAAACTGTGCATAATAACTTCCATAGGAGGGAAGTCATTAGAGAGAACTCCTTTACATCAAAGCTTCCAAATATACAATATAATACATTGATGAAAAGATTCTAAAACCATATTTTGAGCCAAATGCAACCTTATCAATGTTGATTTCCAACTTAATTTTTTGTTAAATATAACACCTAGATAAGGGCCAAAGATGTTTGCCAAATTTCTTGGATATACTTACACATCGAGAAGGCATGTTTAATGGTTTCTAAATTGTGACAAAAATGACATCTAGAGGAGTGGGTACGGAGGAAGGTGAGGCATTCTCCCACAACAATTTTATAGTTGAATAATCTTCCATGCTAGAAATTGAGCTTTAGCTTTAGCTTTGGATTTCTAAATAGTCAGGCTCAAATTGAACCACTTGGATTCAAACCAATTCACTCTTCATTTAAAATTTAGCCTTGGTTGCATTTGGATTGGTGGAAGAAGCTTGTTGTAGATTAACTTTAGAGGGAAATTATCTACATGGGTATTAGTATGTTAGTATATACTTGGTTATTAGTAGTTGAATTCAATTATAAATACTAGCATTGTACACCTTATACAACAAGAAGAAATTCATTAGAATATATCCTTCAATTCATCCAACTTAGTAGTTTTGTACTCCAATCCAACAAGTCTAGCACTCCAACCTAATGGTTCAACTTGTTCACATCAACATGTTCTATACAATTTAAGAAAAACAGAAGAGATATCTTGTCCTCTTTTGATCATGAGAATTCTCATTTTGAGCCTTTTTTGTATGAATACATTGATGTATTTATCCCTATTCTCATATAATAGAAACTTAGTAATTCTTCTTCTAATCTTTCTATTTGACTGCACGTTATGGTTTTCCACATCTTCTCTAACAATTTCCATTGCACATTCTACAATTTATAATATTGTTTAAGTGGCCCACATCATTTATATAGGTTGTCAATTATCCTCTAACTATCTAATTGGGCGTGAATTAGATCATTGGTTTCAAAGCTTGAAAGTTTGGTTCAACAATTCATACAATTAGTTCCAAATGCAAGTTTCTTTATGCTAGTACAACCATGGGCGAAGCAAGAAATATGACACAACTCTCTAAGATGGAAGACCCTCTTTCAACATCTCCCAACAAGAAAAAACATCTTTGAATAGAGATTCAATGTATATAACCTCATAATCAATAGCTACAAGAAAATTTATATTCATAATAGAAAGGATTCAATAAAATCTTAAAGTGACTCACAAATCTTCTAATGCACAACCTTCATGCTAACAATCCTGTCCTCATAAACCTTTCTCAATATGATAGTTGTGATATATAATTTATATAGGACCTACCATGCAACCTCTCCCAAAGGAGAAGATCAACTAGAATGACTCACATCTAAGTGCCTAAAGTAGAATAATTTAGTGTATGGGCACAATAGTTGATTGGTAAGCCCTTGACATTCCTCGCAATATTTAGATTTGTCTAGTTCGCTTGGCAGTTTTGAGAAGCACACCAAAGTCATTGATGCCAAGTTGCTAAAGTGAATGGGCTACATAGGCTTGGGCCTTAGTAAACATGGTGAAGGAATCACCATCCCCTCTAGCTAGGGACAACCTAACATAACACTAGCATAGGACACATCAATGACACACACAAAGTGAGAAGAAATCATCTTCTTCTTGCTATATTTTTGCTCTACTAAAGCTTTAACACTCTGCCTTGCATCTAGTAGTTCAAGAAACCACTTGCACACAATCAACCTTAGATAAAAAAAATTCTATGTACTCTAAAAGTGCCACACGTGTATTAATATGACTCGGTAACTCTTATTTACCTTTTGTACCATGACAATATTAACCCCAACTTATATGTCACCTTGCACAATAACATCTAATGGTTCTAATGTGTGCAATGATTGAAGGCCTCCTTGGAAAAGACATACAACATACACATGACACTTGTACATGTTTCCACTTCTTGAACAAAGTGACATATAACTTGAGAGTGTTGGAGTCTACATCCATGTAATCTTTATGACAAGAGTAGCCATTTAGAATCTAGTTATTGGCTCTTAATAATTTGCACATGAAAATCATTGTGCACATGTTAAAGCATCACTATGAGTGGATAGACTCACCTAGCTGGAGTAGGATCACTTTCTCTAGAACACACATATAAATGCTCATCCTCCTACATTGATAATTTATTGGATACACACACATGTGTCCTTTAGTATTGGAATGAATCATGCTCACCTTTACAACCTCCTACATTGATAATTTATTGGATACAACTGCATGTGTCTACACTCCTAGGTCCAACTAGGACGGACAACGTTATTGATCCATAGGGTTTAAGAGAAAGTCCATCATGTGTGCGGATGAAAAAATTTGTTTTGTCGTATTCCTCCCTCTGTAGGGATTTTAAGAGTAATGTCTCCTTTGTGATGACATTCACCCTACTCGCAGGGTCAACTAGAACCCCTGTCATAATGTTGCCATTGAGGTGAGCAGGAATATAAAGCGGGGAAGGTTTTATGTTTGCTGGAACGTCTTGTGAGGTAAAGGTTACATCCGATGAGCCAGTTGCAAGACGAGTAGAGGGAGTAATAGTAACCATGTTAACATACGCCTCAGGGTGAGAAGTAGAATCAGTGGGATCGATAATCATGTTAGCAGAATGTGACGGAAACAGGTTCGTGTATATCTGCAACTCACTGTTAGCTTTCACCACTGATTTGTTCATATTGTGTTTACTCTCGTCAAGATGGATAGTACCGTCCTTGATGTGATCTTGTATCTCATGATGCAGGAACATCCAACGTTCGGTATTGTGTCCATGAACTTGATGGTATTGACAATACGTGTTTTCTTCATACCAACTAGGGTATGGTTCTCTAACTGGTTTAGGAGGTGGCAGGGTAAGGATCTTATCCTTCACCAACTTCTGCAAGATGGAAGAATAGGATTCTGATAGCTTCGTAAACTTTCGGTCGCGTCTGAGGCCGTTGTTATCCACAATGGCTACTACATTTGCAACAGTTTTACCTCTTCCCGAGATCGATACGATATGTCTTCCTTCAGAACGAGAGCATGAGGGAGGACCCTTGAACTAAACCACCGTTTGCTGATATTCTCGTAGAGCCACACACAAATGTATGAAAGAGGGATACTTCATGAGGGCGAACTTCTCTTGCCAATGTCTCTGTAAATTCCCTATGAAGACCTTCTGTACATCAGAGTTGGGTAACAGATACGAGATTTGTGAGAAGAGCGCTTGGTAGCACACTATAAAGTCTGTAACCTTTTTATTATCTCCTTGTTTGCATTGAACAAGGTCTGAGAAGGTCATCTTCGGTCTAATATTGGCTTGGAACTGTCACAAGAACTGGTTCACAAGCTGATCGAATGTGAAGATGGAATTATCGGGCAAAGAACAATACCAATCCAGTGTTGTGTCTTTGAGGAACCGGGGAAACAGTTTAGCCATCAATGCATCATGATGGAAGAAATCCATGCACAGGGCATTAAAGGTGGACACGTGTGTTTGTGAGTCCCCTTTACCACCGTATTTTTGGGTGTTGCCACAATAGTGGTTTACACTTTCTGGGAGATCCTGATTTTTGCTGAAATCACATATTTTTAGAAAATATAATGATTTAAGCCTTGAAAATTTCCATTTAAAGGATTCCAATTGAAGAGGGTTTGATCAAACCACATTAGACCAAGCCCCCTTGGATAGAACCCTGCTAGTTTTAAACCATACATATAACAAAGTCTCCTTTACACCTATCAAAATGCTAATAAAAAACCACTTTTGATTTACCTTTTAGGGGAACGAATGAACTCATTTAAAATTTATTTTTTGTACGTATGTAGTCCTTATTATAAGCTTCCAAAAAAGTATAATTTTAATTAAATTAAATTTGATTATTATATTTGTTTTTTATTTCTTGTGAATGTAGGTTTTTAACTAAAATTCAAGCTCTTTATTCTGCACATGTGAAAAAATAGTAGATATCAAAATAAAATTTTAAAAAATATGTTTAGACTGCGTATTGATGTCCTTGATCCATGAAAAAAAAAAAAGAATTTTGATACATACATAAAAAGTTATATTGTATACAATCCACCTATGTCTGAATTGTAATTAGTTTGACTTCAAAACTTGATTAAGGAAAAATATTTAATAAAACACTATGAAACCAAATGAATTGGTCAGATATTGTAGATACAAATCTAAATTCGAAAAAAAAAAAAAATCATCCTTCATACAAAAAAACTTATGTTGTATACAGTGAGCATCACTCTTTACAAATATTGTTTATTTATAAAAACTAGTTTTCGAAGGAGATGAAAAAAAAAGTGCAATCTGATTCCAAATTTTTTGAAAAAAATATATTTAGAATCTATAGACAAAAATTCACAAATCACTAGTTTGCATCATCTTCAAATTCCTCACAGTTTAGCCGCTATAGGAGCTTGAAAGTGAAGATTTAGTTATAAAAAATCAATTCAGTGTCCAGTTTGCCCAAAACTTGTAAACTAGTATTGTGGGATCACCCTTCTCAAATTTGGGAATCCCCATCCCTAGCAGGAATGGAGTGTTTAAAATTGCAACCGACAACGAGTTGTGTCCGAAGAAAGGTTAAAAGATAGGTTTGGTCGCGACCTGGGAAAGGTTCACCAGTTGGTTCTGCATCTGCCCCATATTCTGAAGGAGGGTATTGAGAATAGGGTCGCTAGAAGACATAGGACCACCAAAACCACCACTAGAGCCATCACCGTGACTACCACCAAAACTGCCACCAATACTGCCGCCACTGGTGTGACCTCCACCGACACCACCACCATGACCACCGCCAGAGCCGCCACCAATGCCGCCGCCACCAGTGTGACTTCCATCGGAGCCATCGCTAGAGTTGAAGCCACCACCATGACTTCTGTCAGCACTACCTATGACTTCTATCGGCACTACCTCCACCAATGCCACCCCCACTTCCGAAGTTTCTGCCACCCAAGCCTCCGCCCATCATTTTGTCAAATCCTCCACCACAGGAGGTGATAGAAGGGGTGAAGTGGAAGCCTAAAGGATTCTTGTTTACTTTGACAGTATCCAAACTTTAGAAAGTAGAGGGTATATTGACCGAGGGGACCGTGTCAGCCATGTACATGGATGTAGGAGGCATCGACATCTCCAACTGCCTCTTGCATTCCTTGAAGAGGCCACCTTGTATCATACGACCAAGACTCGAGGGGGCACATACTTCAGTTAGACCAGTGAGACTAGCCAAGAGTTCTACACCTGTCTAGTCTTTTTCCACCATGTATCTTATTTCTTCGATCACCTTAGCAACCCTAGCCAACTTCGGGTTATCTTCCAAGTGATTTTCCAATGCTCCTAACCCTTTATCGAGACTAACGACATACTCAGAAGGGATACAAATGGCCTCGTGCTCATCTATGGATGAAGAGGTCGGTGACGCAAGAGGAGTAGGGACGCGATCGGTTTCATCAATAAACCTAAGTTCTCCTCACGATATGTGCTCCTGTGCAAACAACCCAACCACAAAACCGGAGAAAAGATCGGTAGTTAAGCTAGAGGAGACCTTCATCTTGTCCATCGGAAGGTGTCATAGACTTCTTCCAACGATATGCCCAGAGGTCGTAGACTGGGTCGTGAAGCTCATAAAATTTCACAACACACCAGGGTACCACGACCAAGAGGTATATGCAAAAAAGTTCAGGATGCCGACAAATGGATAGACATGGGTTCACATTAGGTTCACCAAAAATGTGAGAGAGGGGGACCACCCACTGCAAGGCCCCAGGTCATGAAAGGCCAAGAGCGGAAAGGCTTCCCTAACCCACCTCAGTTTAAGGGGAAGTTAGGATGACGAGGATGAGAATGATGAGGATTATGCATCCTTCGATCACTCTGCAATCCCGAATGTTGGAAGGAGACTAGATGAGTCAACCTTTAGAGTTAGATTCGTGTCTCAAGAAGCTCTCTGTCTGAGGACAAATGCACAGTTCCAAGACGACAGCTTGACGCCCTGGCGTCTCATAGGTGCATTGGCGTCTGTACGACTAGAGAACCAAAAAGATGAAAATCTAACTCTGAAAGGGAGACTATCAACCTAGTCTAGAGATGTTTGAAGTGATAAAACAAGATTAAGTGAAGAGAAATGTAGATACGAATACGATAAAGGGAATGTATTACCACCAAGGTGACGAAGATGATCTCGTACAATGCTTTCCTCGCCAGCTTGCTCCAAGTTTTCTCCACCTGCACACAATAAAGGGAGAAATTGTTGGGGTTGTATAGGGGCCTGCCTAAGTCAGACCCCTGTCTTGGTGTTTCCACCTCCACAGACAACCAAGTTTGGAATAGTAGCGATAAATGATAAAGAAAAGAGACTACAAGCTATGTAAACACAAAAACACTACAAGAAGTATGTGCTTACTCAATCGAAAGAAAAAGGAGAGATTGTAGGAGCTTACTGCCTTCGTCCAAAGCACTCAAGGTTCGTGAAGGAGTGAACGAGAGGAACTGAAGCCTCTGTTGCCACGGTGTCTGTCCTGTGCTCGCCCCGTTGGAGTGATGGAGTAGTGGATTGCTGCAATGGAGTGAATGGTGCTGCTACAGAGCTTGTGAATGGATGCTCAAAAGCATGGAGAGAATGTGCCGACTTGTTCAAAACTTCTACTGAAGAGAGCTATGGATGAGAAAGTGAAGATTATGAAGAGATGGATGAAAAATGACCATATTCGGGTCGGCCAGCCGAAGAAGGATGTTAGTCTTCAACTTCCAATAAAAAATGTAACTCCTCTGCAGTCTCCAACTGCAGGAATTTGCCAAGGACGTCTATGCCCCGCGTGGGTGTCCCTGACAGAAATGCCCCCATCGACCTACAAACCAGGAGCCAAGTGGAATGCAAGGATCAAGTTTAAGTGGAATTAAACCTCTGCTTTTGATTTTCTAAAGTGTTAAGGGTCAAAAGGGAATTTGTGTTAGGGGTGCAAATTCACGTTGATACATAAATATCGTGAGCAATTTGTAAGACACTGTCTTGCTTAATCCACATAGGGGAATTCCATATTGTCATAATGCCATCCTATATAACTTTTAATAGAACATTGTAATTTATGATTAGAATTACACCTGTACCTACATTTATAATGCTTATTTTGGCCAAAATGGTGCCTATGCTATATTTGGACATTTACCTTAGTTCCCAAAGTTGATTTAATAGTGGCATTGGAAAAACCTTTTAAATATGTGTGGAAGGCCTTAGATGCAAGAGTCAGTGTGCTACTAAAATAATGGTGGTCTTCTTGTGTGAGATTATTGTTGTCTATGTGGGTGGATTCTATTTTGGATCCCCTAAGTGCTCAAGTGTGTGCCCTAGATGTTCCTTCATTTTTCTCCTATGTTTATTTCTAGTTATAGTCCCTTTTTATAAGTAGACCCACAATGAACTTTTAAACACTCTAAATTTTGAGATGAAATAAAAAGTACTAATTTAGTATCCAAAGTATGGAACAACAGAGAAAATCACAAACCAAATAACATTTAGGTTTAGGATCTATGTATACCATCCATCAACTTGGTGGAGGAAAAAGATATTCACTTAATTTATACCTCTCATTGCTCTTTTGAAAGAGCTCTTTAGCATTGGGTTTAGTATTGCAAGAAGTGATAGTGTCCTCATTAGTCCTTGCCATAATATGGTATCTATATCAAAATTAACAAGTTCAAATAAACTTTTCAACATTTGTTCAAAAGATCAATTATATATATATTTTTTCACTTTCTAAATGTTTAGGTTCATATGGATAATATTTTTAGTATCTTTTCAAATAATAAATATTTATAAATTCTATTTTTTAAATATTTTATTGAACTAACTCCATTGAAATGATTTTACAAAGTCTTATGTACAGTTATTTTCTATTTTAATTTCTTCCATTATTTTGGAAGGAACATCATATTAACTTTTTTCTTTACTCTAAAGTTTCAGTAAGTGATTGTACAATCTTCCTTTATATTCAATATATATGTAAATTAATGAAAAAACTTTTCTTTATTTTATACTTATTGTCTAAGTGAGGCCTCAAAACAATCTTCTTGCTTGGTTGAAGTGGCATTTGCTAGAAGCTTGTCATCGATACAACTTTAATATATTATCACTTCCACTAAAACCCCTTGTTACCAAACAAAATATCACATTAAAAATATAATAAGCTTGCGAAAGATCTTTAATGCTTTTCCTTTCTAATGAAAATGATATTGTAATAAATTTTTAGTGCGTGATGAATAAGTCACATCCTAGACACGTGAGACTACTCAAAAGCTAGTACTTGGGTGAAAATGGGCTATGATGACGTATGATTTTATTTTAACTTAGTAAAATAGTTTTTATGTGTTGGAGAGTTAATAAATTTGTTTCACTAGGATGTAAAATTTTAATTTTAAATAAAGAATAAATAAATATTAAAAAAATTAAAAGTGATTGTAAAATTATATAATAAAAATACGTCATATATAACAATTGATTATCATTAAATTGTCTCCCAATACTTTTTTCCACTTCTCTGGACACTTAGTCCATTTGGTTATTGTCATTTGACAATCTATATCAATAACATCATTTGCTACTAACTAATCAAAGTAGTTATTATTTATCAATACTAATAGTATTTGTTAACAAATCAAGTATTTATTAACAAATATAAAAATATATATAATTAAGATTGTTGGTGTTTATGCTTTTCAAAATGTACACCTTATCCAAACTATTAACACATTAATTAACCAAATAAAAACCTATTAAATTGTAAATCTTTTGATAGATAATTGTGTATAACTCAATTATACATAGTTGTCTACTATAAACTTTACAATTTATGGCATAAAAAGTGAATATTGTGTTTTCAACATGTTGGAGCAATAGGGACTAGCTCTTGTGCATCACTATCAAGTATCTCCCCTAAGAATGATTATTTATCTATTGTAATTCTTTTTTAACATTTTGAGTTTTACATGGTTCATAATAAAGACAAATATACTAGTTTTCAAATGCATTGGAACATCAATGACTATCTATCGACAAAACTTATCATGAAATCTACTTTAAAAAATGTTGCAATAACACATACTAATCACTATGTGACACTTATTCTATTTGTCCCTAATCTTCTTTCAACTAATAATATTATCTTTCTTTTTTATCTTTGTCTCAATTTCAAATTAGCAAAATCATTTAAATGATAGAGCTACTATTAATGTAGCAAAAACCACCCCTCATTTGGGTTAGGCTAGCTCACTCGATCTCAACTATCAATCACTTTAGACAGTAGGTAGTCCAAATCGTGGGTTCAATTCCTAGTTTAAATGTGATGTATGGTGATGGTTCATTGTCCATTGCCCATCATCCAAAAGATTGTAAATAAAATTTTCCTTGTCTAAAAGCTAAGCTCTAGATCATTGAACTAACCTATTGTTCAAAAAAGTCCAAATAGACTGCCCTCTAGTATCACTACATATGAGCTACTATAATTAAATTTGTGAATGACACCTACATTCATTTCCAAAGCATATAAATAAAGAAAAATTGTGGTGATGAAAGTCACATAAAGCAAACTCATATATTTCACATTCACACTTACTAGGGAGCACCAAATGGTAACAAAATGTGTGGAAGAGAGTTTGAGGGAATCGGATCACATTCACACTCTCCCTCAAAACTCTTGACCAAGAGTAAGCCTCCATAACAATGTAGGAAGCATATTTAATTGTAAATAATAAATTAATTAAAATCCAATTCGTCCTCCACTGGACCCCAACGCCACACCATTAAAACAGAACAGTTATATACTCAGCTTGTCCGTTTTGTAATTTATTGAGGTTACATGGTGACCCATCACGGAAGACCAGACTTTGTTTTGTTTACAGGGGTCGAGACATGCTACGTGTCGACCAAGAACTGAAGCGTGGCTGTTGCCCCTGCAATCTGTCAGCCATCACATTAGACACGGCTGGTTTCACGTTTACAGCAACTGACGGTAAGTGGTCTTAGTCAACTGTTTCCAGACTTGGACATGAAGCCATGCAGAAGGTTCTGTGGTAATTAAGCCACGCTAACCAGTCTTTAAGCTTGTGGTTCTTCTACGAAAAGAGGAGCACACAATTTAACGCCCTCGTTCAATTAACGTGACTCTGTCTCCACTCTCCAAGTTGGGCGGCACGAGAGTTGGGTTCGCATTTTCTTCTTCTCTAACTAATAACAATCTGCTCCCTGTTAAAATTGGCACCAGTGGACGGCCACGATTGGCTGATAAGCTTCCAAAGGGCCCCAATCACGGGATTGTTGGGGATTATTTAATAAAGTGTGACTGTCACTCTACGACGCGGCAGTAAAATAGCTGCGGGTATGACGGTAAAATTGCGGGCTAGTTAATGCTTTAGATTCCGTCCGAGTCAGAATCCCCATATCTCCAGGCTGTACCCGCCGTTCTATGGGCGCCGTTCGATGGCACAGAGATGCGTGTGCTTTAACGTTTTCGCGCAAAATAATGGACTGCTCATCTAACAAAGCGAATGTTATAATTCGCGGGAGCATGTAACTAAACATGGGTGTGCAGGGTAGGCAAGACCACCTGCAAAATTTCTTCGAAATCCCTGAAATCATAATGCATTATTTACCGGGTTTTAATATGCCCGTAATGCAGAAGACTTGAGTTCTCTCAGGCGTCGGGATCAAACCCCAGCAATAGAAGTCTCGCCTAGCTTGCAGAATGGCTCAGGCGAGGTCCAGCAGGAGCAGCATTGGCAAGCCATCGCCTCAGCAGGTGATCCATGAGTTGAAACAGAGAACAATCGTATCAATAAACAAATTGTCAGATCGAGACACGTACCAAATAGCGGCTCAAGAGCTCCAAGGCGTCGCACAGTCGCTGAGCCCTGATGCTTTGTCCCCTTTCCTCACTTGCCTCTGCGACACCGATTCACGTCAAAAGAGCATCGTAAGAAAAGAATGCGTCAAGCTCTTCGCCACATTAGCCGACGCCCATGGCGACGTTTTGTCGTCCCAGTTGCCCAAAATGGTGGCCAACATTGTGCGTCGGCTCAAGGATCCTGACTCCAATGTCCGCGACGCGTGTGTGGACTCAATCGGGGTTATGGCGTTGAAAATTACGACGCCGTCAATTGCTGTATTCATACGGCCTCTGTTCGAATGCCTGGGCGAGCAGAACCGTTATTTGCAGGTGGGTTCTGCAATGTGCCTTGCTCGCGTTATTGACAATGCTGCGGATCCTCAGCCTGCTGGGTTACAGAGGCTTTTGCCCAGGATTATGAAGCTCCTGAAAAATCAGATTTTTTTGGGCAAGCCTGCGTTGCTGTGTGTGATTGGAAGCATAGTTGAGGCAGGGGGTGCGTCAAATCAGCATACATTGAGTATGTTGATCCCTGCTATGGATGACGCCTTGCGGAGCACTGATTGGGCCACGAGAAAAGCTGCGGCTGAGGCTTTTTCTCGCATGGCTCTCAGCATTTCAGATTTGATCATACCATTCAAATCTTCGTGCCTTGCATCATTGGAATCCTGTCGTTTTGATAAGGTTGGTATTCAGTTGGTGACTTATCTCTTGATGTATTCAATTAAATCATCTTCAATTGGAAGCTGTTGCCATTACCTTTTTCATTAAAAGTTTAGGGCTGTATTTAATTAGGTGTTTTTATCATGACTTCAAATCGACCGGTCCTTTTTATTTCGAATTTTACCTGAAAAGTTCAGTTTTTATTTAGTTGGGGTTTTGAACTACGAAGATGCAGAATGTCAAACATGTTACATGTAGATCCTTTTTCCCTTAATGCACGTAAATTTATAGGTTTTTAAATTCGGTGTGCATTTCTTGTATTTGATTGTTTTGGGGATTTTTCATGATCTGTATTTCTCTTGATTAATTTCTTCTATTAGTATTGGAAGGATTAGTGCTTTTGATTGGATCTAATTCTTTAAAGATTTTCTTCTTATACGTTTAAAAGAAAGAAACAATTATGAGCCTATTGATCATGCCCTTTAGCTTGAAATTTTTCATCAACCGGTCTCTAGTTGTTAATTTGACAATGTCACAGACTACTTTCAATTTTGTATTTCTATCATTTTTGTTTAGACTGTCCATGATTATGTTCCTGTTAAATTTATATTCACTTTCTTTCAGTGAGAGTTTGAAGGATTATGACTTTTGATTAGACCATCTTTCGTAGTTTACCCATTTTTGTGTTATATAAAGAAAAAGATCCCCTTAAACCTTTGGTCATGGGTTAACTTCAGTTTTTTGATTGGTCGGGATCTACTTTATAATTTTACAATATTATAGCCTGAACTCCATGTATCTTCTACTATCCCTGTTTAGGCTGCCCATGACTAAGTTCCTCTTGCATTTTTGTGGTTTATCTTGATTTTTATCACTTCCTTTCAGTTAAAATTTTAAATATTTCTTTCAGCAATCAGAGGCCTCTTAAACTTTTGAATAGGGCTTATACTTTTCATACTGAAATAGTTAGTTTGTTATGGTGTAATTGGCTAGGATAATAACGACCTTAATCTATTTGGACTTTTTATGGTCCCTGGATTTCTTGAACTCTTTAATCATGCCGTATATTTAATTTTACTTTTTTGTTATTTTGTTTGGGCTGTCCAGGGTTCTGGTCCTAGTAAATTGATTGAAATGCAGTTTATATCTAATATTGGGATATTCATTTGTTACTTTCTCTTTCTAGCATCGATGTGTATGAGTGGGAATTTTGGATTTTTATATGGTTCTTGGGTTACTTGAACTCTTTCATCATGGCTTATATTTAATTTTAATATTTGTTATTTTGTTTGGGTTATCCATGGTTCTGGTCCTAATAAATTTACTGATATATAGTTTATATCTATCACTGGGATTTTGATTTGTTATTTTAATTTTCTAGCTTTGATGTGTGTATGTGGAAATTTTGAAATAGGTGAAACCAGTTCGAGACACAGTCAATCAGGCATTACAAAGCTGGAAAAGCGTTCCAGATTCTGATGAGTATTTATCATCTCATGAAAGAGAATCTTCTGCTAAAGGTATACCATCGCCTGGAACTAATATAATCGAGCACGGAATTTGTCATGCTAGAGGAGATATAACTTGCACTACTTCTGTGGTTTTTGTCTAAGAGTTTCACATGTTATTATAGTGTACCTGAGATCATTTGTCTATAATCTTCCAATATAGATGTGCACTTTCACATTCATCATATTTCCAACCAGTATGCACTTTTTCCCTAAGATTTTCTCAGGCTTTTAAAAATATTCATCTTGCTAGAGCTTTTCAGAAATCAATTTAGATTTCAAGTGGCGTGCTTTTCAATCAGATGTAGTTTCCCTCATTCCTATGTCATAGTGCATGGAATTGATACGTTACTACATTCATTCTTTCCAGTAGTTCCACAGATTCTTCTAAAATAAATAGGTAATTCATAATACGCTATAGATTAATTTCAACTCTATTATTTATTTGCCCTCATTTTAAATGTGCAGAAAATATGTGTGAAGATCATTTTTCTGTTGCTTTTAAGCCTTCCAATCCTTCCAAGCCTGATTTTGGCTCTGTAAAGAAAAGCAGTATTACTGTGAGCAGGTCTCCTCCAGATACTGTTTCTGTTAGCAGTATACGGAAAAGATCTCCTCTGACTGACAAAAAGACAAATCCGGCCTTATTGTATAAGCAGGGTCAGAAAAATGCAGATAGTTGGCAGATTGAGGTAGCTGTTCCTCAAAGTCGGACTGTACATGAAGATCATGACAAAAGTTACAGTAAAAATTTGTTCGCTAAACTAAAAGAAAGGAGAGCTTCAAATGTAGATCATGGATCAAGATATAAAGGTACAGAGATAGTGGAAAAATTGGACACCCCCAGACGCTCAGATTGTGACACCAAATGTGTAGTGATTGACCAACCTTTCGATTTAAAGCCTGCTGTTGAGGCAGTTCCTATTGAGAAGCAGAACGCAAGCAATGCAGGCAGAAATAGTTTTAAAAGCCAGTGCAATGGCCATGATTCAAATGAATTGGCTATGATTCGGGAACAACTGGTTCAGATTGAAAATCAACAATCCAGCTTGTTGGAACTTATGAAGGTACATTGCCGAATCTTGATCTTTTTAAGTCTGCAAAATATCCCATTGTTTTGAATTGGAAGAGCTTAAGATGTATGAGTCTATAGCCAATATCATGGGAAATTTGTTATGGTAGGTAGTTAGAACTTAGAGCTCTTTAACGGATAGCCACCAAGTATTGCTCCAGAGATGCCATTCAATTGGACATGCATGGGCTGACCTTGGTATCGAATTTGTTATCTTTTGTGATTTTCATAAATGGGCAATAAATATTTTGCAGTCTTGATTATGGGTGCTTTATTTCTTTTTATGTTTTTTAATTATGCTCCGTTCATCTCTATTATGAACCATAGATTTAGCATGAAGCAAGGTGCAAGGTTCTATTATTTATATCAGACTTTCCCACGTCAGATCACAGCCATTTTTGATTGAGTCTAACCTGAGAGCATCTAATTTGTCATAACTATTTCTGGTCGCTAGTGCCAGTTTAAGAACTTATTTGTTAATAATAACAATCCTATAATCTTCTTATCCATCTTAGTAAAAGCTCTTATGATAAATTTCAAAGTGAGTCAGCTGCTTGTAATTTCTATTGCAACAGAAATAATTCCCAAGTCCAACATTGTAAAAATGCTCCATTTGTTGCTTGAGGATTTGCGACGCTTACAGCATAATTCCATGGATAAGGTTCAAAATTCTTTGACAGATGTTGCGAAATACAAAGGATCATTGACATAATAGAGCAGGTATGAGGAAAATCAAAGTGAATTAAGAATATGTGCAACATAGAGGAAAGAAGAGCCATTTTATGTTTAGTTACTTCCTTAAGATACAAAGAATGATTTGGACAAGAAGGTTATCCGAATTTCACCTTAAGGTATTATTAACTTTATAGCTAGCTGGTACTTCTTGAAGAAACATGTATCTGGAATCTAAAGTGCCAGCTTTTCTTTATATAATGTCTGTTCTTTAAACTTCTTGATCGCTCTGGTTGATAAACTATTATTTTTTGTGGTTTTTGTGTTGAGAAATCATGATGAAGAGATGTTTGAAGCAAGAATTGTAACCAGCAGTATAGAATTACACTTGTCCTTATGTGAGTACCTTATCTGCACCTGTAAATGGTAATCATAATGCTTGAAAGTAATAGTTGCTCAAGAATGTCTTTGTCAGCAAGCTTTGATATGTTCCTTACTAATGTGCTAAAGCCTGAATTTGAAGATATTATATTTATATGGGCTTTTGTGTTCTAAGCAGAAGTTACTTGCTAGATGATATTCATACAATAGAGGCAACCTGATGGGTGTTCAAATGTTGCCCTGATTATTTTCACTTTCTGCTCTTCTGTAGCTTTTGTAAAGCAGTAATTCTACCTTCTATCTGCCAATTTTATACAAACTATAATGGATAGAAGGACCAACCATAAGTTGTATTCAGTGGAGATCTGGCCTATTAGTTGATTGTATGCATGTCTAGATGGAATTCAAAACTTACCAGAGGCACTGAGATTCAAGTCTGAAACGTGCTTAGTACTCTTATTGTTTGCAGTTGCTTGCATTTGAATTTCCTGATAGTTAAAACTTACTTCTTTTTTAATTGTTCTGTCAGATGTTTATGGGAAGCTCACAAGAGGGGTTGCATTCACTAGAAAAAAGGGTACATGGTTTAGAAAGGACTGTAGATGAAATGGCTCAGGATCTTGCTGTATCTACTGGTAGGCTCTCTACTGTTGAAGATGGAAGGGCTACTTGTTGCAAGTTCCCTGGCTCTGTGCTTTTAAGCTCCAAATTTTGGAGGAAAAATGAAGGCAGATACTCACCTGCACAACTTGCCACATCGGACGGCTCATCAATGAGTAAGCCTGGAAGAGGTGCACCATACAGAGCTGAAATGGGGACAGATATATGGGATCGGAAGCTCAAAGGCTTGCGGGGTGGTTTTATGGTGAATCCCTTGGCAGATGTCCAGGGCACATTAAAGAGGGAAACCACTGAGTTTGTTTCAAATGACACTCAAAGGGCTATATTGGAAAATTTGGAAGGAAATCAAATATTTACCAAAGCGCGGGACAGAAATAGGTCTAATGAGGATCCCTCTGTAAGGAGCACATTGCAAGTATCAGAAGTTGAAACTATTGCTTCCTCTAGCATGCAGGTTGTAGGCAAGGATGCAAAAACAGAGGTGTGTGATTCTGTGAAAGAAAATTCAAGGCCGACAGCTTTAGGCCGGACCACTGACAATTTATTCACTAGCAAGTTAGGTCAGGGAAGTGGCAGTTTTTGGAGTGTTTGGACACGGTCTGTAGAATTTCTATGGAAAGGAGATGTGGAGTCAGCATTTGGGGAAGTCCTTTGCATTGGGGATGATCTCTTGTTGATTAGGCTTATGAATCGGACTGGTCCTGTGCTAGAACATTTATCACAAGGGACCATTTTGGAAATGATGCAAGCTCTTAAGCAATTCTTGTTGAAGCAGAAATTCTTGGGCTCAGTAGTCCCCTGGATTCAACAGGTGATTTATCCTATTAACCTGTACTTAGAATAGGACATGTATTCTTTTGTTTTGGTATAATGTTAATTATAGTTTATTTCTTCAACTAAAGGTTTTTATTTTTTTTGTTAATTCAAAGAATACTTCTCTTCTCGATGTAGTTCCTTAAACCAATTACTACAACTGCCTCATTTTACATGTTATCCCCCATCTCTCTGATATCGGGGAATTGTGCAGGTCTTTTTACATTTTATTTCCCTCAACATTTGCATGATTGTTGGTTTCTCTAAAAAAAATTTATAGTTGGGTTCTCTAATTTTTTTTTATGATTGAGAGATATCTCTGAGGATAAGTTTGAGCCCAGTCCTCAATTAAATTTTCCCTTACTTGTCCTTTTTTTGAGTGATTTTATCTTGGGTAGAAACTGTTAAGTATTGTGTTCCTTATCTGCCAGATTGCCTAATACGTTGCCTCAACCGCTAGCAGAAAAAGGCTGGCAAAAGACTGCAAGTTTAGATGAAATATATAGGTGCCCAACATTTAAATTTCTGTGCTTCAATCTTTTGCACCAAGAATCCAAACCTAAGTACCATTTTGAAATTTGGTATAATATTTTATTTATATTACATTTTTTCTGGATGCTCAGGTTGTGGACTTGACCGCAAGCAATGGTTCAGATTATCTGGGCCTCTCTCTTGATGCAAAGAAAGACATGTTATCAGCCTTACAAGAGGCTTCATCAAAGCATTTTTCTGACTCTTCGATTAGAAACACCATTTCTCAGAGTGCATCTAAGTTGTCTACTATTTGGATGGTGGACTCATTGAAAGGCAGGTAATCAGTACTAGAAACACCATTTCTCAGAGTGCATCTAAGTGTCTACTATTTGGATGGTGGACTCATTGAAAGGCAGGTAATCAGTACAGTAGAAAATATTGCCAGCACTGTTCATTTTTTCTGATGGAGGTCGACAACATGATGAGTCGAGAGCTTCTGAAGGTTATCTTACCAAGACATGCAAATACTCTCTTCCATCAAAAAATATGTTGTTCCTTTCTAATGAACACCACTGTGCTATTTCATGTCGATTTTGAGATTTGGTGAGCATTTTAGCAGCCTAGTCAAATTTTCTGTCAGATTATAAGATGGAGAATTAAGCTCGAGAATACTTGTTAGATCAAATATGTGGCCGGGTTCCACTATTGAGTTGTAAATAATTCTTCATTATTATGCACATTGTTGAGAATGGGCATTGCCACGCTCTAAAGCTTGCAGGGACACGTTGAATTCTATATATTCAAAGTTGTAAATGCCTCCCGACGGAGAAAAATCTTATTGGATAGCAATGAAGAAAAGTAGAAGCAGTTTTAAAATACTTTATAATTGAGCTGATAATGTCAAAGCACGAGCTTAAGGAAATATGGACTTTTCAACATTCTATAAATTTGTGAGAATTTCATTGATCGGCTATATTACACAAACCATAATCTGTTTTTAACCTAAACCGCCAATGATTATTAACATAACATCATTTCCTTTTAATCTTTGTACTTCGCAGCTAGTCTTCTAATAAGTTGAGTTTGTTTGCCCTTATTTAAGGAAAATGATATCAACAAAGGCTGCAAATACATTTGGTAGCAGATTTAGGGATTTTAACTCCGCCTGTAATCTGACAGTCTGGCCCATTATTTTGATTTAACTGTATTCTACGGTTAGTATTCTTAGAAATCTGTACTACTAATTGCTTGGGTATATGATCGGGCTGTGCTTAAACATCAGCCGATTTTCAAAAATTTCCCCTCTAAAATATGATGACTATTTTTCGTTTTTGCATGTTGACGATGTGATAAGGGAATTGGTAAGCAACAGCTCTTGCGATCCAGAGTTCCCTGGCTTTGAGTGCCCAGAAAGACTCTTTTTATTCAAAAAAAAACTGGTCCGCACAAACTTTTTTAACTATTCCATGGTGTATCGTTTTGAAGGAGATATACCTATAGTCCTTCAAATAATCACTGTCCAATATTTGTGAGAAGAGAGTGTAAGGTGGGAAATTGTATATTTTGGAATCTCTGCCTGACATTTCTGTACTTAGTGCCCATTCCTGTACATGTATTTTGGGGTCATTTGCCTCATTTTTGGATTTATTCCCTGTCACTGGCATAATTTGCAAGCATTTCCAGACTCTCCCAGATACCCTTAATCTTCCCCATAAAATTTCAGATCCGGACTCCGAAAAGACGCCCAGACACCTAGACACCTGGACTCTAGCATCCAACCTAAATTTTTGAATTTCTGAGCCTACACATTAGTAAAACCTAAACCCAAGGCTGTCTTAATACATTTTTTAATGGTTAGTCGAGAGTAGACACAAAATAAAAGTATCATCACTCTCATTTTGAGTCTCCTCTTCCAGGGATCTCTACATTTGTAGGCTTTTGGTATTACTCTTGCACTCATTGTTGAACTTCATTCCAAATCTTCTCTCAACCATATCTCCTACTTTTACCACTGAAATCCTTCCAAAAATTCCACCATGCTTTAGGTTCTTACATCTCTATCACTCTTATCCTCATTAGTTTCCCATTATCCTCCTCTTACTACTAGAAGATTCTTCTTCATTATTGTTCAAAACCCTAGCCATTCAGATCCCTTTCCTTCCCATGTTTCCTTCCGTAGATCAGTCCTTAAATCCCTGATTCTCCCCTTGCTAAACACCTAGTGACACCATTTGAAACCCTTAACTCTCTAGAGTAGCACCCACAGCTCAGGTTTAGATTTCTCCTAGGGTTTAGTCATCTCATCTATTTTACACCACAAACGGATATCAATGAACCTGGGCTTTGACTCGATAAAATTACAATGAAATATCCCTATTTGATTGGCTGGTTAAAAAACATCTACAGGGTGGTGTTCCAAGAAATTCTCTCCTTGGAAATGTTTGATGTGCCAATAGAGGAAAAAAATCAAACGATATGCCAAGTAGTGAGCAAGCCTGTATCGAAGAAGACGCCATGAATACCATCGTTGCAAGGACAAAAGGATCCCCAAAAGCAAAGCTAACACCTTTCGGCCAATAAACAATATAAACTAGCAATCGCACCTTAGTGTGCAATGGGTACGTCGAAGAGGCGTGGGAGGTCAATTAGGATAATGTATGCAGCATATGAGGTCAATTGGTAGGTCATTTAGTAATTGATGTTTGTACAATAAAGGTCTCAATGGAGAAGTTATAGCTTCAAATAAATTAGCAATTGCATCTTGGTATGCAATGGGTACAATGAAGAGGTGTGGAATGTCAATTAGGTAAAATCTTTGGGCTATTTTTGCATACATTTGTGTACTACATGAGGTGAATTGGTAGGACATTTATAAAGTGTACTTTTTTTTTTTGAAAAAAGGTCTTAATGGAGAAGTGATAGCTTTAAATCAACTATACATCTATTTATATAGATTGAAACATGAGTGAAACAAAACCTCTAAGTCAAAAAGATAATTAGGCTCCATTACCAATAGGTTCATGTTATGTTTGAAATAAGGAGAAAGCGGGAGAGGGGGATAGATAGGGATAGAAAGAGGAATAGATGGAGGGAAGAGAGAGAGAGATAGGTAAGGAGATAGATATAGAGAGGAAGATAGAGATAGACATGGAGATGGAGGTGGAGAAGGAGAGGGAGACATAGAGAGAGATAGAGAGGAGAGAGATGGATAGAGATGGAAGAGATAAATATATAGGGAGAGAATGAGAGTGGGAGAGATAGAAAATAAAGATAGAGACATGAAGTGATATATAGAGAGGTAGATAGAGGGAGTGATATCGGGGTAGAGAGAGATGGAGAGATAATGAGTTAGAGATAGAGGGATAGATGGAAGAAGAAATATGGAGGGAGAGGGACAAAGAGATGGAGAGAGGGAGACATGTCTAGAGATAGGGGAGAGAGGAAGATAGAGGTAGAGATGAAGATAGAGCAAGAGAGAAAGGATAGAAATAGATAGAGAGGTAGATAGAGGGAGAGGGAGAGATAACGATAGAGAGATATCTAGGTAGATAGACATGGAGAGATAAAGAGATATAGAGGAAGAGGGAGAGGGAGAGGGATATATATGGTGAGATAAAGTGATAGAGGTATAAAAAGATATAGTGGGGGGGCGACAGAGAGAGAGACAAACAAATAGAGAGTAGAGATACACAAATAGAGATGGAGAGAGGGAGAGAGAAATAGGGGGAGATAGAGAGAAGGAGAGATAGAGATATATGGGAAGAGAGAGAGAGATGGAGATATATGGGAAGAGAAAAGGAGAGAGGTAGAGATAGATATATGAAGATAGAGATATATGGGTAGAGTTAGAGATAGAGAAGAGGGATCAAATAGGGAGATAAAGGTAGGGAAAGATATGGATAGAAAGAGATAGAGAGGAGAGAGAGGGAGAGACATAGATAGAGGGAGATAAATAAATAAAGAGATGGGAGTTTAAGCATATTGCTAGTAAAAAAATACAATCTATACTAGAAAGCAATTCCTTCATAGTTCAATTGTTATTTTCACAAATGGTTACCCACCTTGAACTAAACTTCTTCAAATAGATAGTCTTGAAGAGATCTAGCTCCACAAAAAAATGAGCTACAATATAAACTATCTTCACCCCAAAACTATAGGAGAAGAGTAAGCAGTCGTGCCCAGACATGTGAGATAAATAGGGTCTCGTTAAATAGATTAAAAAAAAAAAAAACTTTAGAAATTCTCAAATGATAAAAATACAAAGAAGCTCCAACCATACTAAGAATTTTTGAATAATTTTAAAGGTCTAGATTTATTTTTGGTATGAGAACCCAACATATACTCCTTCTAAATGTGATCAATATTTTCTTTGTATTTAAAGATGATTATATGCAATTGAATGCCTTTAGATATACAAGTACACAATAGTCAATCACATAAATATAAGTGTATTTAATCACACTAGACATGAAAAGTGAAGCTTTCAAGGCACTAAAATGATAAATGAAAATAGATAGCGAATGTATTGAAACCTAATTTGACACATAATCCATTATCTTGAAAGACACAACCAAATAAAAATTATTATGAATATACAAATATCACCCTTAAATAGTTTGTATTCAATATCTATAATTATTTACAAATTTAACTTTAACTAAAATAAATATAATAAATAATTATTTTCAATATAGTGTGTGTGGTCCTAAGATGTTGGTACTCCTTCCTATTGTCTAATAGATCATTTCACTTACCTTAAAATAACCTTTTTTTGAATATGTAGGACATTTCTAGTCATGTTTAGTCATTAGAGAGAAGATTAGGGTTAGGATTGTATGAGGAGAAAGACATTTAAACAAGAAAAACAACTTTTGAATGTGAGTGACATTACCGTGCATCATTATATCTTAAGGTATAGAAGCTCATATATACTAGTGTCTAGAACAAGTAAATGATTGTAAATAATATATTTGATAGTGGAGAATAAAAAGACATAAATAGTAAACATGTGATATAGATTAAAAAATGACTAAAAACTTAAAATAATAAAAAAACAATAACAAATCATATCTAAAACTAAACCGACTTCAAAACAAGAGAAAAAAAGTGTCTCTACACTCAATTAAATAAATAAACAGATAATGTAACATGTATGATCTTCCATTTTTAACTTCGGCTATCCAATCTGAACATGACCAATCCCAACGCTATTGGTTTCCGCTCCTCTAAACTCTTGTTGGTGCGCCTTTAATAATACCTAGCCATGAGTACTTGCTCTGAACTGGCGCGGCTTTTATTACTACAAGTGGGTGCCTTATCAGACTGCAAGTGGGTGCTTGATTGACAGGTACACTTGATTGAAGGGCAAAAGAATTAGAATATAGGTCAGTAGAGGCTAGCAGTTTTTCCTTTTCAGCATTCCACGAGACAACAATCTGAATGTCTGGGTCTCTTCTCCAAATCGATCACATGAATCAAACTTATTAAGTTGTTGCATTGGGTTTGAAAATGGATTGCAGGATGCAGTGTAATGGCGCATTCTGCAGCAGCGGGACACCATAAGCCTCTTTCTCTTGCTCTTCTTCTTCCTTAGCTTGTGGTAATGGAAGGAAGGGGAAGATGGGGAATGAAATCAATAGCTTGTGCTCAAAGTGCAAGGAGAAAGAAGCCCAAGTGAAGGCCAACTAGACGAAAAGACTGTGCGGGGACATCCTGCAGCTCCCGAATAAAAACGTCTGCCTTCTCCCCGACTAAAGAGACATCCCCTCCCGAGTCGCGTAACTCTGTATCAAAAATAAACAGCGGCATTTTCTCTTTCTTCCTTGATCTTCAAATTCCTTTCCAAAAACAAAACCTTGATCGATGTTTTTTAAAACCCTCAATTTTGATTGCTTTCTTGAAATCACATTGCCGTAGTACATATTAAAAACAAGATAAAAGACGAGTGGACCAGAAACTCCTGAGATGAAAAAAGTGGCAGAAAAAATTAACGGCCGCAAGCATTTTGATCGTCTCCTTGAAGGTAGTGAACCGTCGATTGCACAATTTAGGTTGGACAACTTCATATTGGATACGCCTTTGACGTAAATTATGCATCCACTTGCAGAGATCCAAACATGATTGAAATAAAACCTCTGAATTAGGAAGATAATCAAGCTCATGTTATGTTGGCAATAAGGAGAGAGGGAGAGGTAGGGATAGAAAGAGGGAGAGATAGAGGAGGGAAGAGCGAGAGATAGAGGGGTAATGAGATAAAGATAAAGATGGAGAAGGAGAAGGATATGGAGAGAAGGAGATGGAGAGATAAAAAGAGAGAGGAGAGAGGGATAGATAGAAATGGAAGAGGAATATATAGAGAGGGATAGATAGGGAGATAGATGGATGGATAGAGAGGGAGACATGTCTAGAGATAAAGGGGGAGAGGAAAATAGAGGTAGAGATGAATATAGAGTGAGAGAGGAAGAGAGAGAGAGAGAGGAAGAGAGAGAGAGAGAGAGGAGGGGAGGAGAGGGAGAGAGAAAAAGAGAGACAAACATAGAGAATTAGTGATAGACAAATAGAGATAGAGAGAGGGAGAGAGAAATGAGAGATAGGGAAAGGGAGAAAGAAGTAGGGAGAGATAGAGATATATGGGAAGAGAAAGAGAGAGTTAGAGATATATGTGAAGAGAAAGGGAGAGAGGTAGACATAGAGATATAGATAGGGGGATATGGAGGGCATGAGGGAGGGAGAGATGGGGAGAGATAGAGAGGGGGGAGATAGAGAGGGAGAGAGATAGGTAGAGGAGGAGAGATAGAGAAGAGGGGGAGAGAGGAAGAGAGAGAGGAGGGGGGAGAGGGAGAGAGATAGGTAGAAAAGGGAGAGAAAGAAGAGGGGGAGAGAGGGAGAGCGATATGCAAAGAGGGAGAGAGAGAAGATGGGGGAGAGAGGGAGAGATAGTTTATTATATATAGAGGGAGAGGGAGAGACAAAAAGGGGGTGCTATAGAGAGATAGAGGATAAAGACAAAAATATAGATATAGATATAGAGTAGGAGAGATGAAGTGAATGAGAGAGAGAGGGGAGGAGGGAGAGAGCTCAGTAAATAGAGAGGGGAAGAGGGAGTGACATAGATAGTGGGAGATATAGAGAGATGGAGAGCAACAAGGAGATATATCAATCACCCTCCCTATATCTCTATTTCATATATTAACTACTTTAACATATTAACATACATATACTTTTCTTTTTCCTAATCTATCTAAAGATAAATTACACTATAGATTTTTTATAAATTAATTTAATTTGATCTATATAAAAATATAAATTAATTATTAATTACAATAATTTCATTTGTATTTAATATTTTGTATTATAGAATATAATATATAATAATAATATAACTTATATATACTATTATATATAATAATAAATATAATTATATGGAATATAATTTTATCTATATTATACAAAATATATAAAAAATTAATTATATTTTGTATTAAAGAAGAATATAATTAAAGAGAAAAAGATCACAAGTGCGTAAAATAGGCAATGACTTAGATGAATTTCACAAATTTTGAGGCTTGTGAAACTAGACTCCAACACTACGTATAGAATAATAATAGTAACAAAATTATGAACAAAAGAAACAAAAAATTACTAGAAAAACATCAATGAGAAAGTAACAGTTAATTAAAGACTTCCACTAATTAAACTTCTAAGGTAGATGCCCTTCTCTTCATGAAATATTATGCCTCTTTAATGCAAATGAATGATTGTCACTTAATTATAATTGATATTACTGATCCACATAAATAATTCAAAGAAGTCCATAAAAAATAATGTTGAATGCGACACACCATTTGATTAAAGACGTACAGGGTAAGTGCACCAAGATGGTTCCCAAAAAGGGGACTTAAGTGGACAACGTTTTTCTGAAATAAAAAAATACTGACCTTGGACATGAAATTGAGGATAGTTACACTCAAAATTTTGAGATGGAACAAAAACAAGGATCGAAGTCCTCCGAGTCTACTTTCTAAAATAGTAATTTATTTTTAAAATGGTTGAGATTAAGGGGTTCAAAAGAGGGACGTACACAAATTGGTGTTGTTTTTGTCAGAAAAACATAACATAGCAACTCTTGTACGACCCTTGTATGATGAACTTTTTTTAGTATTTTTAAAATCGTAATGGTTAGAAGTTAGCTAATAGTATGTAGTTGATGCATAATTTTTTTGATAATTTTTTAATGAATATTTGATTTTAGACTAATTTTCGAAGTGGACACTTCCTGAAAAACAAAATTTTGGTCGTGCTACCCTTACAAATATTGGAAACTAATTGATTTTTTAAATTTTTTAAATTTTTAAATTTGTAGAATGGAATCTAGTTTCTAAAAATGTAATTTATTTGAAAATTCGATGAACGGTTAATTTATAACGAAAAAAATACCAAGCATTGTTTTTTGGCAAAAAAGATATACAAATAAAATAAATTATGGATGAAAGGCTTAACATTTTCAGAAAGTGAAAAAAATTATATCTTTGGATAGCTAAGAGAGAACCCAACATTACCCATGTGTTCAATTTTTTTGATATTGAACCACGTGCAATATTGACGGTGAGCACAAACTCGATTATGTGAAATATGGTAGATTTGTTAAAAACATGTTTTTGATCGTTGGGAAGACCCTCCAAGCCTTTGGGTTCGTATTCCAAGGCAAATACCAATCCTAAGGCTCAAGAATTCCCAAAGAAAGATATAATGCGGGCGCGCTATAACGTGCTCATGTTATATCTTAGTTTTGACATGGTTTTGGTTTTGTGGGAAACATGTCAACTAAGACATAACATGAGCGCATTATAACGTTCTCGTGTTATGTCCTCCTTTATGTTAAATTCCAATATATTGAATGTATGTTGATATATTTGTATGTTTGTATGTACATGTATGCTCGTATGTCATGTATGTATGCATGCTTGTATGTATGTACTTATGCCTGTATGTATCAATGCATGCATATTGTATGTATGTCTTTATGTATGTAAGATTGTATCTACACATGTATGCATGTATGCTTGTATGGATGTAGGATTGTATGTACATATGTATTATGCTTGTATGTATGTATGTATGTATTTACGTATGTATTTAGAGGGAGGGAGAATTTAGAGAGAGAGAGAGTTTGGAGAGATGGAGAGGGGGTGGAAGTGAGAGTTTAAGAGAGAGGGAGTGGGAGAGAAGGGGTTGGAGTGAAAGGGACTTAGCTAGGTAGGGTGTGAGGGATAGAGGGCTAGAGAGAGAGAGAGGAGTGGGAGAGAGAGAATTGAGAGAGAGGGAGAGAGAGAGAGGGGGGAGAGAGA
The DNA here is from genome assembly GCA_007115665.2 of Sequoiadendron giganteum. Lineage (NCBI taxonomy): Eukaryota > Viridiplantae > Streptophyta > Pinopsida > Cupressales > Cupressaceae > Sequoiadendron > Sequoiadendron giganteum. The sequence continues at coordinate 126,323,314 of CM021102.1, forward strand.
GACATAGAGAAAGAGAGAGTTATGTAGGTAGGGTGCCAAAGGGAGAGACTTGAGAGTGTGAGGGGGCTGAGATGGAGAGACTTGAGAGATAGGTAGTGAGAGGGAGTGTGAGAGAGAGGGAGTGGGAGAGAGAGGGAGTGTGAGTGAGAGACCTGAGAGAGGGAGAGGGTGTGGGAGGGAGTGACCTAATAAAGGTAGAGAAAGAGGGGGGTGGAGTGAGAGGGACTTATCTAGGTAGGGTGGGAGGGATAGATAGAGAGAGGGGAGAGAGACAAAGAAAGATTTACCTAGGTAGGTTGCCAAAGGGAGAGACCTGAGAGAGAGAGGGGGTGGGATGGAGAGACATGAGAGAGAGAGAGGGAGTGGGATAGAGTGGGATAGAGTGGGAGGGACATAGAGAGAGATGGATAGAGGGAGTGAGAGAGGGTGGTAGGGATTGATTGAACGAGAGGTACATAGAAAGAGGGAGACGATAGATAGAGACAATTAGAGAGGGTAGGAGGGAGGGAGGGCGGGAGAGGTGAGATGTATAGATAGAGAGAAAGTGATAGGGGTTGAGGGTATAGGGTTGAGGGATTAGGGTGGAGGACCTTTAAGGTTGATGGTTTCTAGAGTATTAGGATTTAAAGTTTGAGGGTTGAAGGAATAGGGTCGATGGTAGAGGGTATTTGGTTAAGGGTATAGGGTAGAAGGTTTAAGGGTTTAGGGTTAAGGGTTTACTTGGTTGAGGGTAGAGGGTTTATGGTATAGGTTTGAGGGTATATGGTTGAAAGATTAGGTTCAGGGTCTAATGTAAAGGGTAAAGGGTGTAGGGGTTGAGGGATTAAGGGATGAGGGTTGGGAATTGAGGATTGAGGGTTTAATGTATAGGGTAGATGGTAGAGGGTTTAAGGGTTGAGGATTGAGGGTTTAAGGTTGAGGGTATAGGGTATAGGGTCAAGGGATTAGGGTTGAGGGTCCAATATATAGGGTAGAGGTTATAGGAGTTGAGAGATTAAGGGTTGAGGGTTTATGGATTAGGGTAGAGAGTTTTCTTGGATTTAACGGTGTAAGGGTTGAGGGATTAGGGTTTAGGGTAGAGAGTATTAGGTAGAGGGTAGAGGGTTTACGGTTTAAGGGTTGAGGGTTGAGGGTCGAGGGTTTAGGGTTGAGTGTTTAAGGATTTAAGGGTTGAGGGTTTAAGGGTCAAGAGGGTTGAGGGATTAGGGTAGAGAGTTTACTAAGTGGGTTTAAGGGTTGGGGGATTAGGGTTGAGGGTAGAGTTGATAGGTAGAGGTAGAGGGTTTGGGTTAGGGTTTAAGGGTTCAGAGGTTTAGGGTTGAGGATTAAGAGGTTATAGGGTAGAGTTAGGGTTTAGGGATTAGGGTTTAGAGGTTGAAGTTGAGGTTGAGGTTGAAATTAAGAATTATAGGTGTTGAGGATTAGGGTTTAAGGGTTGAGGGTTGAGGGATTAAAGGTATAGGGTTGAGGGGATTAAGGTTTAGGGTTGAGGATTAAGAGGGTATAGGGGTTGAAGTTAGGGTTTAAGGTTGAGGGTTGAGGGATTAAGAGGATATAGGGGTTGAGGGATTAGGGTTTAAGGGTTGAGGGTTGAGGGATTAAGAGGGTATAGGGGTTGAGGGATTAGAGTTTAAGGGTTGAGGGTTAAGGGTTGAGGGATTAAGAGGCTATAGAGGTTGAAGGATTAGGGTTTAAGGGTTGAGGGTTGAGGGATTTAGAGGCTATAGGGGTTGAGGGATTAGGGTAGAAGGGTTGAGGGTTGAGCGATGAAGAGGCTATAGGGGTTGAGGGATTAGGGTTTAAGGGTTGAGGGATTAGAGTTTAAGGGTTGAGGGTTCATGGATTAAAAGTGTATAGGGGTTAAGGGTTGAGGGATTAAGAGGGTATAGGAGTTGAGGGATTATGGTTTAAGGGTTGAGGGTTGAGGGTTGAGGGATTAAGATGATATAGGGGTTGAGGGATTAAGGTTTAAGGGTTGAGGGTTGAGGATTCATGGATTAAGAGGGTATAAGGGTTGAGGGTTTAGGGATTAAGAGGGTATAGGGGTTGAGGGATTAGGGTTTAAGGGTTGAGGGTTGAGGGTTGAAGAATTAAGAGGGTATGGGGGTTGAGGGATTAGGGTTGAAGGGTTGAGGGTTGAGGGTTGATGGATTAAGAGGGTATAGGGGTTGAGGGATTATGGTTTAAGGGTTGAGGGTTGAGGGTTGAGAGATTAAGAGGATATAGGGGTTGAGGGATTAGGGTTTAAGGGTTGAGGGTTGATGGATTAAGAGGGAATAGGGGTTGAGGGATTGGGGTTTAATGGTTGAAGGTTGAGGGTTGAGGGATTAAGAGGGTATAAGGGTTGAGGGATTAGGCTTTAAGGGTTGACAGTTGATAGTTGAAGGATTAAGAGGGTATAGGGGTTGAGGGATTAGGGTTTAAGGGTTGAAGGTTGAGGGATTAAGAGGGTATAGGGGTTGAAGGATTAGGGTTTAAGGGTTGAAGGTTGAGGGATTAAGAGTCTATAGGGGTTGAGGGATTAGGGTTTAAGGGTTGAGGGTTGAGGGTTGAAGTATTAAGAGGGTATAGGTGTATCCATCTCTCCCACTATCTCCATCTACCCTCTATCTCTTAACCATTTAAACCCTTAACCCTTAAACCCTTAACTCTTAACCCTCTACCCTCTATCTCTCTCTCAGTCCGTCTCTCCCTCCCTCTATATCTCCATCTCTCCCACTATCTCTTTCTCCCCCTCTCCCTCTTCGTCCCTCTCTCCCTCTTTCTCTCACACTCTTTCTTTCTCCCACTCTTCCCTTCTCCTACTCTCCCACTCTCTCCTACTCTCTCTTTCTCCCACTCTCCCCCTCTCTCCCTCCCTCTCTATCTCCATCTCTCCCTCTCCCTCCCTCTTTATCTCCCACTCCCTCTCCCTCCCTCTCTCCCTCTTTCTCTCCCACTTTGCCCCTCTCTCCCTCTTTCTCTCCAAATCTCTCCCTCTCTCCCTCCCTATCTATCTCCATCTCTCCCATTATCTCTTTCTCCCCCTCTCCCTCCCTCTCTTCCTCTCTCTCCCACTCTCTCTTTCTCTCCCACTCTCCCCCTACCTCTCTCTCTCTCTCTCACACACACACACACACTCACCTCTATCTCCTCTACTGTAAGGGTACATGGGAGAGATATAGAAGTAGGATAGAGGGTATATACAAAGAGGGAGAAAACAAATATATTAAGAAAACTATATTTCATATTGTAGACACATAAATAATCAACAGCATGCATCCCATTCTAATTAGCATTTAATTCTACTATTAGTCAATTAAAGCAATTTATTGATTAATATCCTTAGCTTCATCAGGCTTAATTAAATAAACCAAATTATTTCTTAAAGTCCTAAGGTTCTTCTTATTCGATTCAATAAATCAAACTGATTTAAATCAAATATCAAACTCCTAAAATCCTCCAAGTTAATTAATCTAAATTAATTAACCTCTAATCATGATCACCCATTCTCTAGCTTTTGACTCAACTTGAGTAAAATCTAAAGTCTCAACTAACCCACCCGCTGGCACCAATAAATCATTTCTTTGATTTATTAATTCTTCTAATTTCTTTCAAAAAGGCATCAAGATGGAATATTCTGTCAATTTGAATCTTCCCTCCAAAGGACTCGTCCCTTCCAACAAAGCATTAAATGCTCTTACATGTCTCTTGCACAAGTCAAAGTTGGCATTTAATGCACCTTTCATCCCCCCTAAACATGTCATTTCATGCAAAATTAAAATTTGAAATGAGCACATTGGCCAAGACTTGTACATTCCTTACCCTCTCACACCTTGACAAGTGGCATCTTGTCATTGGCTTGTGAATAATCCCACATTCATCAAAAACTCTCACTCTTCCAACCTTGAATCTATAAAAGCAAGAATTTTCAACAACGCAACTACAACACAATGTGACAACAAAACAACACATTTTATGCAAGGTTACTCTCTACATGTGAGAACTAATCTTACTCTTCATCACACCATCACTATCATCATCTTTCATTTTGGCAATCTTGCTAATCAGGGGGTGGGAAAGGGCTTTCTTTCCACATTTCAAGAGATACCACTCCAACTATGGAATAGTTTTACTTCATGTTTTATGTGCTTTGATCATTGTTGTCATTTGTTTGTATTTCAAATCATGATGTATTATTTCATAAGGATATTAGATGTTTGCTTGGTTTTGCAATACTAATCAACCATTTGCAAATTTTGATGTCCACACATATAGCACGTGCACATTTTGAAGAAGTAGAGATGTTACCATTTTAGCAAGAAATAATTTGTTCACATTATAATGCGAGAACATTTTGTATTCCACTAAAAATGGTAAAAAAACTCAATATACCCATGATGTCAAGGCCCATAGTCTGCATATTCTCCCGGTTTTGTGCATGCTCCGACAAAAAGTAGCTTTTTGATGATGTTGTGAAGTGTGCAAGCATTTTTTTCACATTCCACCACCTTTTCCATGATATTTCTACCACCTTTGCATGAAATAGCAGAGTTTCCACGTTGAAAGACATATAATATCAATTGAAGTTTAGAGGGGAACAAGCTTTTGAACAGGTCAAATTGTTGTGGAGTTTGAAGAAAGAAGAAGCTAAGGCTTCATAATTGGGTTGAACTCCTCCATTTTAAAGTCTATTTTTTTAGGTATGTGAAGTATTTACACATTTTATATCATTCTATTATGGCGTTATTTCATTTTTTTATTTTGCATATTCCATGTTGATCATTGTTTGTTTGTCATTATAACCTTATGTTGTCAATGCATATTTTAAATTACACAATTATATACACTTGCCAATTACCATTTTAAACCTGATGTAGAGCATCTACCAAGATCCACAAATCATCAAGGGTACTTCTGACCCTAACTTAAATTGAAGAAGGTCAACCAACAAACTCAGTCATCTTTTCATCAAAATCCTTCAATTTCACTTGATTTCATACTTCCACAAAAATTTAGAACTCGGTTTCAACTCTTTGTTAGACTCAAAAATAGATTAACCATCATAAAATTGATTGTAACATAGCATAAATCTGATTAGAAACTCAAAACCATTCAATTTGTTCACGATTCACTAATTCAAGAAATCAGTGCTACAACTTACATGGCAAACAAACAACAAATCATGGAGGGTAACTACCAACCTTTATCCACTATTTTTTTGAAGATCTCACTGCTTTTTGTGTGTTTGCAGACCCTTTACAGGTTGTACATGCTTATTAATAGTGTGAAATTGATATTATTCCATAAATTAATGTTCCTACTTTCATTTGGCTCCCTTTGAAGAGGTTTTCATTGAACTTTGTGCTTGGAATTCATAAATTTCTAGAAATTGGGTTCTTGGACAGTCAAGGGTTTGAGGGAAATTTAATGTCTTAGATGGAATCCCACCTATTGTTATCTCTATGAATAAGTGGAGTGACCATGTAGGATGTAATTAGGATGTTCTTATGAGTAGAGAAGAACAAGTTTAAAGTTTCCTCATGAATGATGTTGGTTTAAGGGGAAATACCCTATTTTCTCATAGAAAATAATGGTGTAGACTTAAGAAATAAGGGTGAAGCATTTATAGAGGGCAGATGAGGGTTCCTTAAGCTTGGGGGGGGCTATATAGAGGTTTCTGGGCAGTTGGTTTGAATTGGGAAGTTTTGGAAGGTAAAGTTTCAGTAAGGAGGCCTAAAAACCCTTGTCTCCTAGGTTCTAGAGAGGGTTTTGAAATTTGTTGATGGAATGAGTACTTGGGGTCCTCAAACATTGATAATTGTTAGTTTTGAAACCTAATACAATAATTTTTTTGGTCATGGAGGCCTTGTGGTGGGTTCTTGAGGGGGTCCCTTTGTAAAATTGGCTAATTTGGGCCCTAAAACAGTGAAATTTGTCATTTTGAGGAAAGTGTCTTAAAAGAGTAAAATATGGATTTTTTATATGTCTCATACCACTGAAATGGATATCTAGATCAATCATTTTTTGACAAGTGTTTTGGGAGGTTTGTGAGAAAAATCCCTAAAACCGATTTGTGAAGCCTACAAGGCAATTTCAGGTCAAAAGTGGCTTTTAGAAGAGTTTGTTTTGATCTTATTTTTGTAGGTGGTTGAATGTTTAGATGATATCTCGAAGGTGTTGACACTCTTTTCCTGCATCAAATTTCAATTTGGATTCATAATGAAGAGTCATGGTTGATAGGTAACCTTGTTGTCCTGTTGAGTCAATTGAAGGTTGATGTCTTGGTTGGCATATTTTAGAGAAGTTGTGTTAATTTGTATCTTGGGTTCCACCACTCTGCATCAACCCGATTCTAGGCACACAACATACATCAGAACTAGGGGTGACTTCTTTGAACTATGTTTGATTTCCAATAAGCCTACCTAGCAAAAGGCTTCCCAATTACCCCAAATTTTCAAAGGAAGTACCTTTTAAAGGTGAGGTTTCCACTCAAACACCAAAAATAGTCAATTTTAATGATACAAAACCACAAATTTCATGATTAATTTTTCCACATAAGGTCATTACCCTACTATCCCAAGAAACCCTACAAAACACAAGCAAAAACAAGGGTTTTCAAGGATTTCACAACTTCGAGCCTCTCCCATTCCTCCCAAGGGTCCAAAAACCTTCCAATACCTCTGCAAAAACTTATCAAACACTCACAATGCCATTAAATTCATTAGTTTTTAGAATCACCATCATGGTTATTCACTTTCACATAGAAATGTGTTCTAGCCAGCCTAGTGCATCACTCCACCGACCAAAACCATGCTCTTCAAGACTCCCAAACACATTTTACATGTAAATTATTATGTTACTCACCAATCCACCGAGTTACAAATCCTTCATAGTGGGCGGATTGGTGAAAATCAATACATTATAGCCTCAAACCCTTACACTTTGAAAACAGGGCAAACTTGGAGAAACGACTGGAAATCTCTTCTAAAATGGTATTAAGAAACCAAACCTTATTCAAATGAAGATAAATTCATGCATAAATTATATCCCAAACCTTCAAGGCATCACAACCCTGTACGGGTTTGTACACAGAGAAAGAACACATGAAAACACAGGAACCACGCTGCCCCAACTCAAACCACACTTTAGCATATCAAAAACACTCAAAATCTCATGGAAAACTCAAAATTTCAGTATAGGGATTCATGACCAACACCATTTTCATTCAATGGTGCTCCCGCACCATGTATGCTTCCACAGTTTGTATACATATATATGACATAAGTTGACATTTTCTATGCTTGTCCATGCTTCCATTTTGAGTCTATCTTGCAATCATGGCATGCCATGCTACCACTTTTCTTTAAGGTATTCTGGATTGAAAAAGATCATCTCACCTTTGTCTATGCTAGGTCAACTCTTGTACATGATGATTGTAAGTATTCTTTAAATGAAGCCTTGAATGACATATATTTTTCAATTAACTTGAATGGATACATTATTTAGGAACTAATATTTGTCTCATTACCATGCTACAGATAAAATTATTCACCATTCCGAAGAAAAAGACAAAGAGGAAACTAATAGACAAAGAGAATGAAACCTTCAAAGAAAAGGAGAGAGTTAGGGTGGTGGCATATCGTGAAAAGAAGAAATTGGAAACAATTGACGAAAACAAGCCAATTGAAGAGGAACCTCAACCGTGAAAAAGAGAAAAGGGTTTGGCAATATAAAAGGCACAAATGAGAAAGCATCATCGTAAGATAGATTCAAATACCATAGTTGGAGACACACCCTCTATGAAAAGTGAATATGAAGGGACACCATTAAGCACAAGTGAATATGGAGGGACACAATCTACCACAAGTGAATATGGATGGACACCATTTATTGCTAGTGAATATGGAGGGACACCATCTACCGTAAGTGAATATTGTTGGACACCATCCAAAACATCTCAAGTTGAGAGTACATCATCACTCAGATTTGACATAGAAGGTATGCCATCATCCCCATGTGAACCTCAAGGTATGTCTTCTTCTCCACCCTCGATTGAAGGTACGCAATCTAGCCCACCTCAATTAAATATTGATGAAATTCCTAATGTTGAGATGTATGTACCTAGGAGAACACCACCTAGAATTTTGCGTAGAAAGCCAAAGTATTTGATTAATATTGATGATGAGATTTTGCAACACATGGAAGGTAATATTTCAACACACACTTGTAGAAGATATGCTGATAAGATTTGGGAATGACTATTTGAAAGGATAAATGAGACCGCAAGATATCAACTATTTATCGAAATCATGTGGGGTGTAAAGTATAGGAACATCATGAAGACTCTTGGGTTGAGAACATCAAATGCATCGAGTGAAGACACTATTGTGAAGAATCTAATGGATGCTTATGAGAGTGTGGGTAAGACCTCACGCTCAAATGATAGTAATGTCACCCGACGTGTCATTACATCGACTTTGGTAAGCTATCAAACAAAGAGAGCTCTTCTCATTAGAAAGACGAGTGAACAAACAGGAATTAGTAGTTTTTTTTTATCAAAAGCCATTCAAAGGCGACAAATAATTGAGGGCACTGATTCAAATGAATTATGGGCATTCTCGGGGAGACTGCCATGAAAAGATAAAGAAGTTGTCAAAGCCTTGAGAACACTAATTGAAGATTATTGGAAGAATAACACAAGACCATCTCGGAATCAAAGGGATGTGGTAAGAAGGAGAATCGGTAGTCAGAATCATGAGCCACATCCAAAGCATTTTTTGGATATGACTCAAACCCATTTTTTTTGAAAATTTGAAAATGATTATCCTCAAATTAGTATTTCTCAAAGATTTTTTTGAAATTCTTAAACCTTTTTATGTCAAGATAAATCACACACACACTACTTGTTGTTTTAGACTAAATATTGAATTTTCTAACCATTATGATGTTTATCGTTCTATATGTTTATATTTGCATACTAACGATATTTTGCAGGATTGTGGCATAGAAGCCCTACCAAAATCCTCAAGAGAGTTCTTATCAATTTTTTTTATATGAAATAGAGGATGGCCAGATATTCTATAGGACAACATGATTAGATGGTTCATGTGAGCATTGCGACAACTTCCAATGTATTCCAGTATGTCAACATATGGAAAGCACAGATGAGGTGGGACAAAACTAGTAGAGTTTAGGAATTATAAAATAGTGGCATATGCTTCAAAAGATGGGTTTGAAGCAAAAGGTGTGATTTGGTTATTGAGAAGATTCCAGTGTACCAGTTTATGTCCATGTTTCATGAAAATATATTGTTTGAGTATGCAATGCATACCCATAGAGCTCGATGGTTGGACACACAATTCAAGCTATGCAAGGACACCTTTCTAGTTGGAAGCATAGTATCAGTGGTTGAATTTGTGGAGAACTACACTCTACAACCAAAACGTGAGGTGCAGTCATAGTTTTACAACTCCACATAGGTTTCGATATTTGTGCACGTAGAATTTATTCATGCATTTGATAGTACAAATGGCCAAAGGAAGGTATTGAGGGAGTACCACTTTTACATTAGTGATGATCACACACATTCTCTAGAGTTTGTGCAGGGTTTCTTTCAAATTTTCTACAGTGGTTTGGCTCAGAGGGGCATAGAATACGACCAAAATATAACATGGTCTGATAAATGTGCAACACAGTTCAAGAAATCACACATGTTCTACTGGTTGTGCAGGATGCATGCCATTACAAGTGTTCAAAATATGTGGAACTTTTGTGAGGCCGAACATGGAAAGGGGGAGCATGATGGTGCAGGAGCATGCATGAAAAGAGCTTTAACATGAGAAGAGTTAAAGTATAATGATAGTGCAAAGTTGACATATGAAAAATCAATTGTTGAGTGGTGTAATAATTTGATGGGTCCAGGTAATGAAGGTACATCTTCAGTTCGTAGATTTTTTTGGTTGATGGATGATACTAACATTGCACCATATGAAGACTGTTGTACACTAACAAGATCAAGTGAGGTACACTCTTTCCTTAGCTCAAATGCAAGTTCATGGAGTATCGATACATGAAAGATGGCATGATTTTTTTCTTCATGTAGAATGCAAGCTTGGAATGATTGCAAGTCAGGGGAGTGGCTTGAAAAGTTATCTTAGCCCACTTCACACGTATCACTCTCCGACGGCATTGGAACTGACACAGATGGAATCATTGGTCAACTTTGACCACGTTCAGATCTAGTTCAACTAGGTGATATATCTACTTGCTTAGTTGTTGAAATTCCATATTGTTATCTTACTTTGTATTGTATTCGTAATGTTGACTAATTTCAAGAGATTTTCTGCATATATCAATGTAAGGCATGTTTATGTAGTTATTGTAGATGAAGACAATGAAAAGGGAAAAAACTATTACTTGTGTCATTGTGTTGAAGACAAAAAGAAATTGGAGGCCCCTGTTATAGATGGAGAAAACATCGAATACCCTACAGGCTCAGTTGTGGTTACTGAAACGTGGCTTAGAAGGTACCCACATTCGACTATTAAACATTGGCTATTTCAGGACTTTGACACACATCGTAAGATTCTTCATTACTCGAACCTTGTCATGACATCCAATGTTTGTTTGACCAAATATGGGGGTAGACCTTTGAATAAGACCTTGTGGAAGGTCCATGAGTCTAACCGTGAGGGAATACTTGACACAATAAAGAGTAGAGTAGACCCAGATGGTTTGTTGGGTTAATTTGTAAGTATATGCACATTGGTTCTTATTAATTTATACTTGTATGCACATTAATTTGTTTGATTCCAATGCTATCATCTTCTTTTACTTTTCCTATCTGTAAGTAACATACTAAATAGTGATTGGTGTCCCCTTGCAAAAATGCAGATATATGAGCCATCCAAGAGAATGTCAGCTAGAAAAGCAATGCAACATCCTTATTTTGATGATCTTGATAAATCTCAATCATGATTTTAAGCCATTAGAAAAGTGTGTGCTTGGTGAGGGAATTTAAAATTATTCATTTGAAATTAACCTTATTATGAGCAACTATGATGTAGACATTATAAGAGCATCTGAAATTTCCACTTACTCTATTCATGAGAGGTGTTGTGTGCAATAGGTATGTTGGAATTCCTAGTGAAGATGTATTACCGGGAGTGACTAAGTTGTGATACCTAAATGCCTATCTGTAAGTGCCTTCCATATATTTTTATTTCATTTCCATTTTGGATTCTCTTTCTTTTTCTCTTTTACTTTGCGTATTTGTAAGTAAACTACTAAAAAATGATTGATCTCTCGTTGTAGAAAATGCTGATTTATGAGCCATCAAAGAGAATCTCAGCCAAAAAAACAATGCAACATCCTTATTTTTATGATCTTGACAAATCTCAATTTTGATTTCAAGCCATTATAAAAGAGCATGCGAAGCTTAGCAAGGGAATATCAAGGTACTTGATTGAAGTTAACCTCAAAATGAACACCTATGATGTAGACATTTAAAGAGAATCTTGAATGTATAAGTGACATTTTACAAGATTTGTGAGAATGAAGTACCTAAGGAATTGTAATGAGATTTAATTACATAATGAGATTTACTCAAATATTGAAATTTTGGAGTTCATGTTTGGTGCAATAGCACCTTGTTCTGTAAATGCCTTCAATAGACAAATTTGCAAAATTTGAATTTTGAAATATAAACAATGTGAACAAGGTCATGTAAAGGTCATATGTAATGTATTCAAAGTCTCAAAGAGGTCATTAGGTGATTAGAGAAGTGATATAAATCATGTAAGGTCGATAAAAACATAGATCTTTTGTATTATTCAATATTTACAATCAATAAAGTCCCTATTTTAGTGATTTTATGAGTCTTTCTAGTTGTTCATTAACTTGTATGACCTATACAATAGTTTAAGGACTTGAATATTGTTGTTTAAGGTAGAATAGTGAAGTATTTTTCATTTGAATCTATTTAGGAGGGTATCCATTGAGTTTATTATTAGTTTGAACTGATTTTTCTCAACTTGGTCTGTAAACTAATAATGACTACTCCACCGAATTTGATAGTTTAGATTAGTGTATAGTAAGTTAGTATTAGGATGTTTTAGCAGAACAATCAGAGCATTCATCTAACTTGGATTTTTCAAGCAAAATACAATAAGTTCCTCATCCTTTGAAAAATTGTAAATTTTGAAGAATGGAAGGTACTAGTTCAGGAAATATAAAAGGGAGAAAACTTGGGGATGGTAGTCAACCAAAGGGAAAAAAGCAAAAAATTTAAATATGACCAAAGGCCACCAAGAGAAAATTAAACCAAGATCTCATAGACCAGCTACCTGGTTCAGGACCTAAAGCTAGGCATTCTGCACAACTTAAGGCGAAAGTAGATAAATTGGATGAAAAATATAAATTCATAGGAGATGTTTGGACCCCAATCAGAGGATATGAATTGTTCAGTTTCCAGTACCACAGAAGAAATCGCTTCGAGCTAGTATGTAACTCGTGGAGGATTAATTTGGGAAAAATGGTGTGCCCTAATGTTTTTATTGATGTCGAATTGGTGAAATTAATTGCTGGTCATTATAATCTGAAAAGTAAGGCTATATGCGATCTATTTGGGAATCCATTGATACATGTGTCTGAGAATGCAATAAGTGAGGTTTTCAAATTAGAAGGAATATGTAGTGAAACGATTATAAATGAGGAGCTTGAGAGTGAATTCAGAAGAATGGACACCATTTATAAGGGCCGAAGATTACCCTTACACAAAATCAGACATGGTGGCAAACCGACTCTGATGGAAGAGAATGAGGGATCACCATTTCATGTGGATCTCTTCGAACCCTACATAAAGTACACTTATTTTTTAGTGGGACAGGTATTGGGGATGGAGGTCCCAGAGCATATGATAGTTATACCCATGGTGATTGCCATGGATGTTCAATATCATAGTTCCAGGTCTTTTGATTATGCTTTGCATGTGTTTAAAAAGTTGGATGCAAGGTTGATGGCAATAAAGAATGGAGCTTCTGTCCTGCACCTCAGGAATTATTCTTTGTTGATGCACGTGGTGCTATATTTTGGACAAGAATTAGGATTGTGGCCCTAGGAGTTGAAGATTTTGCACTTTGATGAGGAAGTCAAGCCATTGCCTATTCAGTTGTGGACTGCTGTTTGGGACAATAGGTTTGCTAATTCTAGTTTCTTGCATTTTGAAGAGTACTTTGTGAAGCCTTTGTATAGGTTTTATAATCATCCTTGTGACTATTCTTTATCTGATGAAATAAAGAGGTTTCTCAGGTCTAAAGATTATAATGGACCAATTAGCAACAACTGGGGGGATTGGTATTGTTTAGAAAATGACACTATGATTAGGGTTTATGGTTTTGAAGGTAATCCATTCATTTTGCATCAGACAGTTCCAGATAGGATTGCATACCTAGAGATTGTTAGGCAAATGGATTTTTCCAGTGTCATGAACTTAAGCTCCTATGGGAAGAAAGCCTTTATGATAAGTACGTTGTGTTTTGGTGATTTTACTGTGTTAGCAAAGGAGGGATACAATTTAATTCTAGATAAATTATTACATTATAACATGAGGAAAGCACCATCAAGGAAAAACTTTGATCTAGAGGGATATATTCATTCTGCTAGACAAAGGATAAAATTTGGAGGGTATCAACATGTGCCCTATCAGTATGATGACATAATTATAAACTTGGAAGCAAAAGAAGCAGAAATGGTAATTGAGAAACATGATCAAGAATTGTTAGATGCTGAGATGCTGTCTTCTAGTAAAGAAGCATTGGAGGCTAACATGCCACAAGGTTTATCTGGAAAGGTATTGAGGATAAGAACCCAAGATTAGACATATTCTACCAGAGAGATAAGTGTTGAGGAAACTGTGGAGGTGGACACAAGACATGAGGAACATAGCTCTTTTATAGCAGATGATGAATTTTTGAAGACCTCATAATTCAAATCATTTTTATACAAACAAAAGGGAAAAGAAATAAGAGGACTGGTTGACAATGTCACACTAGGAAACAAGGAGTAGTTGTTAAAAAAATTGAGGGATGAGGTAGATAAAGAATTGACAAGCATGACTCCTGAGAAGGGGAGATAAATGTTAGAAAAGGCTGGTGTCATGATTTTCCCAAGGCTAGATCTAAATTTTGCATTGGTTTTTGATAGTTTCCTGAAAGACAACAATGCTACACATAAGCTTAGCATAGAAAATGTGATAGAGGTGTATATAGGGTCAAAATACAATCCCGATGAAGAGAAATTGATGATCTAGGCTTTATATCCCCCCCACAAGAAGTCAGTTGTCATTGATACTGAGAAGGCATTTGGACATGTTGTGACTTTGAAGGCTAGAGAGTGACTGTAGAAATTGGGATCTATAGAGATAAATTAAATAAAGCCCGGATACAAGCATTGATCAGAGAAAGAGAAATGTACAAAACCAATAGTGAGAGAATACTGAGAGAAAATGAACATTTAAAGGACTTGGTAGGTGCTACAACGGGGCCAACGAAGATGCTCACCCAAGGTGAAAGTTCACAGGTGAAAGATCATTGGGAAGGATCAAGTGCATACTCTCAGGGAAAAATGGACACACTTACTACAATAATCGAAAGGAGGCAGGTTGCTTAAATCACTTGGATACATAAAATGTGGGGAAAACATTCACAATACGTTGATGCAATAAAAGAGCATAGGAGAGTGGATAGCAGAATGCAAGAAAAACTTGCAGAATTAAAGCAAAAGGACACTCCTAATAATGCAAGGATTGAAAATGCTCATCGTATCATGAATAAGCACAAGGGGTTCTTTGAGGAATTACAAGAGGATGCACAAGAATTGATAGAAGCCGCCAAGGAAAAATTGACTAAGTTCTGTAATGATGAAGGAGAATTAAAAGAAGTGGCTACATGGAAGAATGAATGTGAATTAATACTCCAAGACAGGTTAAAGACAATCACTAAAAATAATGCAACATCGGATGAGGCATGTGAACAAAATGAACACATGTTGATGATGGATATTGTGATCCCCGATGCGTTGGGGGATGCAGATACAAACGAGCGCCAAGATTACATAGAGCACATGTCTAAAGTTCATTTGTGACTCAACAGGGTTTAGTTATTGCTAATCTAGTTAGTATTTTATGCTTAAAACATTTTTTGAAAGGACATGTCCTTCCACCAAGTAATGTATAAGTATCCATTGTTTACAAAAAAAAATTGGAATTTTTTAGAAAATAGATAGCTAGTAGTAAATTCAATATTTT
This sequence comes from Sequoiadendron giganteum, assembly GCA_007115665.2. Classification (NCBI taxonomy): domain Eukaryota; kingdom Viridiplantae; phylum Streptophyta; class Pinopsida; order Cupressales; family Cupressaceae; genus Sequoiadendron; species Sequoiadendron giganteum. The sequence continues at coordinate 126,338,600 of CM021102.1, forward strand.
TAGAATGTTTCAAAGAACTATGATGCATGTATAAATTTTGAAGGATCAATGAAAGAAATTTGATATTGTGGCACTATTCTAGTATCAATTATTTGTTAAGTTAACTGAAATATTATTAAGTTGTCTCCAAGGTTGACATTTCTTTGTTATTTAAATTGACATATCAAGTATATTCTCAATTTATCAGTACACATTTGCTGTATTTGTGTGGTATGATTGGTTGGTTCTTTTAATTAAAGATCAAATCCTTCAATTCATTCACAATAATCTGGAATTATCATTTGGATCATTAAGAAGAGCTTGGTAATTACATTTTTTGCATGTTCATACAAGCTATAAACTAATATCATATGCCAAATAATTAGAATCCCTGCTAGATAGAAGTCATTTATCTAAAATCTTTCATTTGACTTCGTTTCACCCAACAAGGCACTGGTCTCTTTTGTCCTTTTAGTTTCCATCCATTTCATTTACATCTCTTAATTGAACATATAAATTTTCACTTTGATGCTACATATACAATTTATACCAAATTAGGATCATATCTTTTCACTATCAAATTGCCATTTGTGGATAGTTTGGTCAAGTAAGAAGCATAATTCAGAATCTGTGTCATTCATATAGGTACACCCACCTAGGTTTAGCAGAGCCTTAAGAGTAGAAGGTTCAACTATATTGGTTGGCCTTGTTAGTTGGCCATTAACATTGTGAGAGCTTGGCAACCTCTCGTGGTTCAGTAGAACCAACATTTTTGAGACCTAACAAATGGTGACTCTACTAGGGAAACTTGAGAGAAGTCCAATGGTAGACAAACTTTCCATATAGAGTCATTAAAAGAAGACCATAAATAAAATTTTAAAATTGACTCTGTTGGGTGAAATATTAACATCTTTTCTCACTTTTAGAAAAAGTGGGTGGTGACTCTGAATGAACAAAAGCATTGAGAGTGATACAATACGATACAAATCAAAAAGGAATCGACCTAGAGTTTAGACCATCATAGTTTCTCACAACATGCAAGGAAGGAGATCTTTGTACAAGGAAGGGGATGTTCCTAATGACAAAGGTAAGCGAACCTATAAAAATGATCAAGGCAAAAAGGTATTCAATGACCTAGATCCAGCCACAAAAAATAGAATATCAAAACCACCAATGGAAACACACAACTCATATGAGGCATTGAAAAATGAAGATAGCCCATCTAAAGAGCTTCACACTCCTGAAGAGAAGAGAAATTCCTTCCATCGAATAAGCCATAATAATGATGAAGAGTTCATGGTTGAATTTGAAGCTGAGAAGAGGAGAGAATTTGAATGTGATTAGAGAGATGCACTCTTTGAGGAAGGACTTGAATATGAGGCAACATCTAAAGAAAATCATGAAATCATGACCCAAGATGAGACAGATGCACAATGGGAACGTATGAGACAAGAAACAAAAAGGTTGAGGATAGAATATGAGCAAAGGCTTCAGGCCATGAAGGAATTTGAAAAATTGAATTTATAGAAGGCTCAGGTTAAAACATAAATGGCTGATTCACCCAAATATACACCCCCTCATAAGAACAACAATATGAAGCCATCAAATTCCCCACAAGCTCACCGAAGTCAGCCAAGGAATCAATATAGAAACACAAATGCTCCACCACAACACCAAAATATTCAACCACCTCCTCATCAACAGTATGTACCCCCAAAAGGTCCACAATATGTGGCAAATACTAACCCACTATACCAGCATCAACATTTCCAAAATCCCCCTCCACAATACACAACCATGATTAGACAATTTGATCTTGCTGGATTTCATATATACGCTTACCCTTTGGACAACAATTGGAGGAACCTAGTCCCTAAGTTCATAGGAGGTAATGCACTTACAACCAAGGAGCATCTGAGAAACTTTAAAGCAGTCATTCAAGACTTGGATATGCAGTATGAGGATGTACATATGAGATTATTTATGATGTCACTAATTGAGGATGTCAGGGACTGGTTTAATAGTCTACCAACAACATCCATTTATTCCATTCATGTATTTCATGAATAGTTTCTTCAGTAGTATGGGAACCAGTGTGCATCAGATTTTTCTTTGCACGAGTTAGTGACTATTCAAAAGCATCAAAATGAGCCAGCCTTTGATTTTAACCAAAGGTTTGTTAAATTACATAATAAAATACGTCAGGGATCCAAGTTGGCTGATCCTGCTGCGTTGAGTATCTATTTGAAGGCCTTTGATCCCAAGACAGGATATGAATTTAGAAACAGAGGTCCTAGGAATCTGGCTGAAGCCCAAAAAATGGCATTAACTATGGAAAATAATAGGAAAGCTGCAGAGATGTTTTCTAAAAGGGAAAACCCTAGGGTTCCCCATATGCTCGCCCAAACAGAAAAGAGAACACATATAGGAATGAAAGACCAAGGCTGCATGACATGCCTTATAATACAAATTGGAAGGATGGGAAGCCGATAAATGATAGACAAAGAAATAAAGAAACACCAGATCCATTAAAAAGAAAAGGAGCATATATGGTAGATAAGAGTCCCTGGTGCTCAGTTTGTTATGCACCACATTCCCCAGAGCATTGTGTAAAAAATCAGTCAATACCAGAAGAAGACACACTAGAAAATGATGGTGGTGAAGACTAGAATGTGTATCTAACTTCCCACACTATGAACTCTTTGGAGCGGGAATATGCATCTTCAAAGGAGGGAGGATATGAGTATAATGTCGATCACCAAAAATATAATATTCACATGGCAAAGCAACATGTTTTTTCTGATCATGAAGAAAGAGATAATGAGAAAAATCCCCATGTTGCATCAAGTTAGACTAATAGATGTAGTATAAGGAGACCGAGTGAAGAAGAGATTAAAAGATTGAAAATTGCAGCAGTGGAGGAAGCTAGAAACAAATATCGTTTGAGGAACAAAACAGTGAATAGAGATGAGGGTGTCCCAAGGGGAATATTTGTAAAAAATAAAAAAGTGTCAGATGAGACATCAAAAGGGACAAATGGTAAACAAGTGGACAAAAAGGAACATAAGGGATCTCATAAGGAGGAAAGTAAAGAAATTCCCATTGAGAAGCAAAAGCCAGATCAAACATCCAAAAGAGAAAAAAGAAGAGAACAAAGAAGAATTGATAGAACCTAAAAAGGTAATTAGAACTGAAGGTACATCCTTTGATTTCATACAAGCCTTATCTCAATTGAAGAGTTTTGTCCCATTAATTGAAATGATGAAGATAAAGGAATATAGGGAAGGTTCCATACAATTAATGTCCAATGGGAATCAAATTATGAACCTTGAAAAATAAAGAAGTTTCTAAAATAAATAATAAAAGGAAGGAGGTAAAGATTCCAAAGGCTTGCCTAATAAACACACCACAGGTTGACCCATTCTTTACCACTTACTCATAAGTGGGAAACTAGTAAGAAATTGTATGATAGACTCAGACGCCTCCATGAATATCATGCCAGTAGGGGTAATGAAACAACTTGGTATGTGGATAGATGTGGAAGGGGGTAAATGCTACGCCATGGATACCAAGCCTGTTTTGGTTGTGGGAATAATGAAGAATGTGGAAGTAAGATTAGAAAATTACCCACAAGCTGCCTACAATATTGAGATAACTATAATTGACACACCTCCCCAGTTTGGAATTCTTGTGTCAAAGTAGTGGACTGTAGCAGTAGGAGGCAATGTACAATTTGACTTATCATATGCCACCATACCAGTGAATGGAGAAGAGGTCAAGTTATATAGGGAACCCAAAATGAATCAAATTATTGAATATGCTCCTCCAGAGCAACTTAATTGTTTCTGTGATGTAGATTTGGGAAGTTTTAGGGTAGAATTGTCTCAACCTAAAGTGGTAAACAAAGATCAAATTGATAAAAATATTTCTAAAAATCAGCAAGGGATATGGAAAATGTAGTTTGATGGGGCCTATAGCAAGGAAGGTAATGGAGCTGGGATAGTTTTCATATCGCTTGATGGTTCAACTTTCAAATATTCATTTTTGCTAGCATTTTAATGTACAAACAATGTGGTTGAATATGAAGCTTTGTTGACTGGATCAAATTTAGTTGTTAAACACAAGATTAAACTCTTAATAGTTTTTGGAGACTCGGAGTTGGTTGTGTCTCAAATCAGATCAAAATATGTAGCAAAAAATAAAAGGCTGAAATAGTACAGGAATGCAATGTGGGATACAATCGAGCTATTTGATGCTTTTTCTATTGATTGGGTGGATAGATCAAAAAATATAATGACAGACTTCCTAGCCAATGCAACACTAAAACAAGATGACATCACACTGACAGGAATATCCCAAGTTGAGTTCAAAACAAGACCCGCTGTGCCTGAAAATGTATATAGTTGGCAGGTTTTTAATGATGACATTGAGCCCATATCAAAGATGCTAAGGAAAGGACAAAAAATTGAATGGACTCTAGAAGCATTAGAATCCTTTGTATCCATTAAAAGAGCCATTAAGGAAGCCCCTATCCTCAAATCTCCTAATTTTACAAAACCTTTTCAAATATTTTCATTCGCTTCCTTGCACACTATAGCTACTGTTATGTTACAAAAAAATGAGGATGGTCATGAGCAACCTGTGTCCTTTTTTAGTAAATCTTTGTAGGGATTGGAATTGAAGTATGACATAATGGAAAAACAAGCCTTTGCACTGGTAAAATCCACAAAAGCGTTTAGATTGTATCTTGTTGGAGCCAAAGTGATTGCTTATGTCCCTCACGCAACTGTTAAAGAAATTTTGACACAGTCAAAAGTAATAGGGAAGAGGTGCAAGTGGATAAATAAAATTCAGGAATTTGATATGGAAATACAGATTACTAAATTGATAAGAGGCCAAGGATTGGCCAAGTTAATGGCCGAAGCAAACATTGAGGCAAATCAAATTTGCAATGTAGAAGAAGAAGGAAATGCAATTGCAAGCATTGAGCATACACCCTAGTATACAAACATCATGCATTAGCTCAAAAAAACAAAGTGCCCTCAAGGATTTAATGATAACTAGAAAAGAACCTTGAAACTACAAGCCTCTAAATATGTATTCATAGAAGGTGATTTATTTTGGAAAAACAAAGATGGAATGTTGGTGTTATGTTTAGATGAGTCACAAGCTGATCATGTTCTGAAAGAAATGCATGAAGGGGTTTGTGGAGGCCATTATTCCGCAAAGACAACTGCACATAAAATCCCTAGGGCAGGTTATTACTGGCCAAAAGTTTTTAATGATTCATTTTCATATGTAAGGAAATGTGAAGCATGTCAAAAGTTTTCAAGCAAAATGAAATATCAGGGAGCTTTACCACTTAGACCTATGTAGGTTGAAGCCCCTTTTCATCAATGGGGGATTGAATTTATTGGGGAGATACAAGAGATCATGTGGAGGACATAGATGGATAATGGTAGCCACTTATTACTTTACCAAATGGGTAGAAGCAATCCCAACCAAACAAGCGACAAGTAAAGTTGTGATAAATTTTTTGATGGACAACATTATTACCAGGTTTGGTACACCACTAAGATTGATCACAGATAATGGGATGTGTTTTGGATTAGATGAGTTTAAAACCTTTTGCAGTATGCATGGTATTCCTATCTCTTATTCTGCTCCTTACCACGCACAAGCTAATGGTCAGGCAAAAATAGCAACAAAATCCTTCTAAAGATCATTAGGAGAATGTTGGGTGGAAACAAAAAGATATGGGATTCAAAATTAAAATTAGCTGCATGGGCTGATAGAATCACTGTCAAAAAAGCAATTGGAAAATCCCTGTATGAGCTAGTATATGGAACACAAGCCATAATGCCTTTACAAAATCTGTTGCCAGTTTATAAATTTATTCTTCAAGAAAAAATGGAGGTTCCTAAACCAATGGAAGAGAGAATGGAACAATCAGAAAAACTTGATGAAATGAGAAGATTAGCACAAAACTAGAACATGAAGTTGCAAACACAAATGAAGTATTTGTTTGACAAAAAGGGAAAATATATAAAATTTGAAGAGGGTGATCTAATATTGATGTGGAATGCTAGGTGCCAGGAGAAAGGAAAACATGGAAAATTTGAGGCTTTGTGGTTAGGACCTTTTGTTGTTGTTGGCAATCGAGGAGAGGATTCACATTATTTGCAAAAGATGAGTGGTGAAGAATAGGATTTTCCTATACATGGGTAATTTCTAAAGAACTTTTTCTCTTGAAAATCATAGAGGATCAAGGGTTGCCAGTGCATGGATGATTCTTGAAAAAAAAAACTCATAAAATTTCCATGCACAACAGTATAGGAAATAAAGGAGGCTTTGTGGTCAGGACCTTTTGTTGTTGCCAGTACATGGACACTCTTGGGATCCCTTATTTCATATTTTCTCCATGTACAATAGTTTAGGATCATGTTCATCCCCACTTCTTTTCACCCATAATGCTTGGTCTGCTCACCCAGAGATCTGGATCCTTGCAATGATCTCACAATCATTCATCCCTAGATGGAGCCACTGTTGGAACTATAAAATTTTGATAACCTAATTAACCCTTCAAGATTATTATTTTCCCAAGAAATTCATATTTCAAAAATGAAATTTCCTCACATAGAATTTTTTCATCAAGGTCCGGGTTAAAATTTTGTCATATAGCCCCATAAAATTCATCTGACATTAAATATTTTAACATTTGAAAATATCGACATAAGTTGATACACGTCTCACCGATAATAATATACATCTTTTCAATATATCAGCAAGACATCAAAAGTGTCATACTGATGAGGATATATGCCAAGAGAATGCGGGTTTACATTTCCTATCGGCAAGACAAAAGGTATCGAGGTAACGATATGAGGTCATATCGAGCTAAATTGATTTTTTAAAATATAACAAAGTGTATTGGCCAGACTATAGTCATTGGAGTGAGATTTCAAAGGACAGCTCGAAGCGTTTGTCAGTCTTGCCGATAAAGAATAAATAAGACTCACTCGGTAAGACAATGATGCCGAGGAGAGTTCGAGGAGTCTTACTGACCCCTCATGTTATACCAACATAACTAAACATATAGAGATAAGAGTTGTTGAGAAGACAATGTGCATGGTCTCGCTGAAGAAAAAGTGTATCGGTGAGATAAGTCTCAATGGAGAGATCTAAGAGAGGTCACGACGAATATCATTTTGTTGGCAGGAAAATTACTTGGTTTTGGTGACTTAAGTTGACAAAGTGAATATCTCGATGAGATAGAGAGCTTTTAGAGCGATGTGAAGAACCGTTGGTCTGATTAGTTAAGTCTAGGTGATAGTTTGCCTCGATGAAGGTCATGGCAACATAAAAAACTAAAAAGGAAAACTATCGGGGAGACTTGTGATGTTGAGGAAACTACAAGACGTCTTAACAGATGTGTGAACGTTGAACAGACGGATCGGCCAGAGATTTGAGATGTCTTGCCGATATGATCCCTGATGTGACAACGAGAATTTCAAAAAACTTGCTTCATTCACATCTCAGTGAAGACATTAATGGCGCCAAGAAGCATTAAAGATTTTGCAAATCAAGGTGAGCTCAATTGAAATAATTGTTTTACAGAATTGGGAGTGAAGGAGAGCAGAGGAACGAGCAGAACAATCAGAGCATTTGTCCAACTTGGATTTTTTAGGTGAAATATAGTAAGTTCCTCATCCTCTGAAAATTGTAAATTTCGAAGAATGGAAGGTACTAGTTCAAAAAAGAGAAAATGGAGAAAACCAGGGGAGGGTAGTCAACCAAAGGGAAAAAAGAAAAAAACTAAAATATGACCAGAGGGCATCGAGAGAAAATTAAACCAAGATCTCATAGACCAGCTACCTAGTTCAGGACCTAAAGCTAGGCATTTTTCATAGCTTAAGGTGGAAGTAGATAAAATGGATGACAAATGTAAATTCATAGGAGATGTTTGGACCCCAATCAGAGGATATGAATTGTTCAGTTTCCACTAGCATAGAAGAAATCGCTTCGAGCTAGTATGTAACCCATGGAGGCTTAATTTGGGAAAACTGGTGTGCCCTAATGTTTTTGTTGATGTCGAATTGGTGAAATTATTAGATGGTCATTATAATCCAAAAAGTAAGGCTATATGTGATCTATCTGGGAATCCATTGATACATGTGTCTGAGAATGCAATAAGTGATGTTTTCAAATTAGAAGGACTATGCAGTGAAAAGATTATAAATGAGGAGCTTGAGAGTGAATTTAGAACAATGGACACCATTTATAAGGGTTGGAGATTACCCTTACACAAAATCAGACATGGTGGCATACCGACTCCGATGGAAGAGAATGAAGGAACACCATTTCATGTGGATCTCTTCGAACCCTACATAAAGTACACTTATTTTTCAGTGGGATAGGTATTGGGGATGGAGGTCCCAGAGCATATGACAGTTATACCCATGGTGATTGCTGCGGATGTTCAATATCATAATTCCAGGTCTTTTGATTATGCTTCGCATGTGTTTAAAGAGCTGGATGCAGGGTTGATGGCAATAAAGAATGGAGCTTCTATCCTGCACCTCAAGAATAATTCTTTGTTGCTGGATGCATGTGGTGCTATATTTTGGACAGGAATTAGGATTGTGGCCCCAGGAGCTAAGGATTTTTCAATTTGACAATGAAGGCAAGCCATTGCCTATTCAGTTATGGACTGCTGTTTGGGACAATAGGTTTGCTAATTCTAATTTCTTGCATTTTGAAGAGTACTTTGTGAAGCCTTTGTATAGGTTTTATAATCATCCTTGTGACTATTCCTTATCTGATGAAATAAAGAGGTTTCTCAGGCCTAAAGATTATAATGGACCAATTAGCAACAACTAGGGGGATTGGTATTGTTTAGAAAATGACACTATGATTAGGGTTTATGGTTTTGAAGGTAATCCATTCATTTTTCCTGGGGCATTTCTAGATAGGATTGCATATCTAGAGATTGTTAGGCAAATGGATTTTTACAGTGTCATGAACTTAAGCTCCTATGAGAAGCAAGCCTTTATGCCAAGTACACTGTGTTTTGGTGATTTTACTATGTTAGCAAAGGAGGGATACAATTTAATTCTAGATAAATTATTACATTATAACATGAGGAAAGCACCATCGAGGAAAATTTTTGATCCAGAGGGATATATTCATTCTGCTAGATAGAGGATAAACTTTGGAGGGTATCAACATGTGCCCTATCAGTCTGATGACATAATTAGAAACTTGGAAGTAGAAGAAGTAGAAATGGTAAGTGAGAAACATGATCAAGAATTTTTAGATGTTGAGATGCTATCTTCCAGTAAAGAAGCATTGGAGGCTAATAGGCCACAAGGTCCATCTGGAAAGGTATTGAGGATAAGAACTCAGGATTACACATATTCTGCCAGAGAGATAAGTGTTGAGGAAAATGTGTAGGTGGACACAAGACATGAGGAATATAGCTCTTTTATAGCAGATGATGAATTTGTGAAGACCTCAGAATTCAAATCATTTTTATACAAACAAAAGGGAAAAGAAATAAGAGGCTTGATTGACAATTTCACACTAGGAAATGAGGAGTAGTTGTTAAAAAACTTGAGGGATGAGGTGGATAAAGAAATGACAAGCATGACTCTTAAGAAGGGGAGATAAATGTTAGAAAAGGCTGGTGTCATGATTTTGCCAAGGCTAGATCTAAATTTTGCATTGGTTTTTGACAGTTTCTTGAAATACAACAATGCTACACATAAGCTCAGCATAGAAAAGCTGACGGAGGTGTATACAGGGTCAAAATAAAATCCTGATGAAGAGACATTGATGATCTGGGCTTTATATCCCCCCCACAAGAAGTCAGTTGTCATTGATACTGAGAAGGCATTTGGACATGTCATGACTTTGAAGGCTAAAGAGCGATTGCATAAATTGTGATCAATATAGATAAATTAAACAAAGCCCAGATACAAGCATTGATCAGAGAAAGAGAAATGTACAAAACCAACAGTTAAAGAATACTACAAGAAAATGAACGTTTAAAGGACTTGGTAGGTACTGCAATGGGGCCAATGAAGATGCTCACCCAAGGTGAAAGTTCATAGGTGAAAGATCATTGGGAAGGATCAAGCGCATACTCTTAGGGAAAAATGGACACACTTACTGCAATAATCAAAAGGAGGTAGGTTGCTTTAATCACTTGGATACATAAATTGTGGGGAAAACATTCACAATACATTGATGCAATAAAAGAGCATAGGAGAGTGGATAGAAGAACCCAAGAAAAACTTGCGGAATTAAAGTAGAAGGATACTCCTAATAATGCAGGGATTGAAAATTCTCTTCGTATCATGAATAAGCACAAGGGATTCTTTGAGGAATTACAAGAGGATGCACAAGAATTGATAGAAGCCGTTGAGGAAAAATTGACTAAGTTCTGTAATGATGAAGGATAATTAAAATAAGTTGCTACATGGAAGACCGAATGCAAATTAATACTCCAAGACATGTTAAAGACAACCACTAAAAAGAATGCAACATTGGATGAGGCATGTGAACATAACAAACACATGGTGATTATGGAGATTGTGATCCGTGATGCGTTGAGGGATGCAGATACAAACGAGCACCGAGATTACACAGAGCACATGTCTGAAGTTCATTTGTGGCTCAACAGTGTTTAGTTATTGCTACTCTAGTTATTATTTTATGCTTAAAACATTTTTTGAAAGGAAACATCCTTCCATCCTTCCATTCGTTAATGTATAAGTATCCATTGTTTACGAAAAAAAAATAGAGGAATTTTTTAGAAAATAGATAGTTAGTAGGAAATTCAGTATTTGAGAATGTTTCAAAGAACTATGATGCATGTATAAATTTTGAAGGATCAGTGAAAGAAATTTGATATTGTGGTGCCCTTCTAGTATCAATTATTTGTTAAGTTAACTGAAATATTATTAAGTTGTCTCCAAGGTTGATATTTCTTTGTTATTTAAATTGACATATCAATTATATTCTCAATTTATCAGTACACATTTGCCGTATTTGTGTGGTATGATTGGTTGGTTATTTTAAGTAAAGATCAAATCCTTCAAGTCATTCACAGTAATCTAGAATTATCATTTAGATCATTAAGAAGATTTTGGTAATTACATTTTTTGCATGTTTATACAAGCTATAGACTAATATCATATGCTAAATAATTAGAATCCCTGCTAGATAGAAGTCATTTATCTAAAAAAATTCATTTGATTCTGTTTTAACCAACAAGGCACTGGTCTCTTTTTTCCTTTTAGTTTCCATCCATTTCATTTACATCTCTTAATCGAACATATAAATTTTCACTTTGATACTGCATATACAATTTATACCAAATTAGGATCATATCTTTTCACTATCAAATTGCTATTTGTGGATAGTTTGGTCAAGTAGGAAGCATAATTCAAAATCTGCGTCATTCATATAGGTACACCCACCTAGGTTTAACAGAGCATTAAGAGTAGAAGGTTCAACTATATTGGTTGGCCTTGTTAGCTGGCCATTAATGTTGTGAGAGCTTGGCAACCTCTCATGGTTCATTCAAACCAGTGTTTTTGAGACCTAACACAACTTTTATTCTGCAACTTGTGTGACCAAGCAGACTATTCCAACTCATCCTAATAGGTATGTTTATGCCAAGCATGGTCCTATTTCGTACCGAAACACGCATAATCTCTTCGAGCTACGTTCCATCAGATCCATCCCTTAAGGGTCCAAAGTGCAAAATGGCTGCAAACTTCATCATGCAATTAATCAGATACCGTGATTCTCAAAAAATTCTCATCTAATCCTACAGGATTAAATTTGGCCCCTCTACAAAAACCTCTCTCAGTTTTGGCTATCTTAGAGTGGTTTTCCTGTGGCGGAAGATTTTCTCCTAATGGAAAAAGCGTCAAATGCAAGTAGTGCAAAGTTGCAAAGTGGTGCAACTTTTGTTCTACAACTTGTGTGACCAAGCAGTCTATTCCAAAATATTTGAATAGGTATGTTTATGCTAGGCATGGTCCTCCTTTGCACCGAAACATGATGAATCACTTCGAGCTACGTTTCACCGGATCAATCGCTTAAGGGTCCAAAGTGCAAAATGGATGCAAACTTAATCATGCTATTACTTGGATACCATGCTGATTATAAAATTCTTGTCTAATCCTACAGGATTGTGTTGGGCCCCTCTACATAAACCTTTCTCAGTTTTGGATATGTTGGAGTGGTTTTCTCGTGGCGACGGATTTTCACTTGATGGAAAAAGTGTCAAATTGAAGCTATGCAAAGTTGCAAAGTGGTGCACATTTCACTCTGCAACTTGTGTGACCAAGTGAACTATTCCAATACATTTGAATAGGTATTTTTATTCTATTCATGGTCCTCTTTCACACCGAAACACATGGAATCTCTCCGAGCTATGTTCCACCGGATCGAGCCCTTAAGGGTCTAAAGTGCAAAATGGGTGCAAAATTAAACATACTATTACTTGGATACCGTGATGCTTAGAAACTTCTTTTCTAATCCTACAAGATCATGTTGGTCCCATCTACAAAAACCTCTCTCGGTTTTGGCTATCTCGAAGTGGTTTTCCTGTGGCAGCGTATTTTGACTTGATGGAAAAAGTATCAAATTCAAGTTGTGCAAAGTTGCAAAGTGGTGCAACTTTTTCTTTGCAACTCATGTGACCAAACTAACTGCTCCAACACATTCAAATAGGTATGTTTACACTAGGAATGGTCCTATTTTGTACTGAAACACGGAGAACCACTCCGAGCTATGTTCCACTGGATCGATCCCTTAAGGGTCCAAAGTGCAAAATGGTTGCAAAATTCAACATGCTATTAGTCGGATACCATGATGCTTATAAAATTATCATCTGATCCTACAAGACTGTGTTGGTACCCTCTACAAAAACCTCTCTTAGTTTTGGCTATCTCAGAGTGGTTTTCTCGTGGCGGTGAATTTTCACTTGATGGAAAAAACGTCAAATGCAAGAAGTGCAAAGTGGTGCAAGTTTCGTTCTAAAACTCGTGTGACCAAGAGGAATATTCCAATGCATACAAATAGGTATTTTTATGCTAGGAATGGTCCTCTTTTTCACTCAAACATGCGGGATCGCTTCGAGCTACGTTCCACCAGATCGATTCCTTAAGGGTCCAAAGTGCAAAATGGCTGCAAAATTCAACATTCTATTAGTCAGATACCATGATGCTTAGAAAATTCTCATCTAATCCAACAGGATCAAATTTTCCCCCTATACAAAAACCTCTCTCGATTTTGGCTATCTCAGAGTGATTTTCCTGTGGCGGCGTATTTCCACTTGATGGAAAAATTGTCAAATTCAAGTTGTGCAAAGTTGCAAAGTGGTGCAAATTTCATTCTACAACTCGTGTGACCAAGCAGACTATTTTAATGCATTTGAATAGGTATTTTTATGCTAGGCATGGTTTTGTTTCACACTGAAACACGCAGAATCACTTTGAGCTATGTTCCATTAGATCGATCCCTTAAGGGTCCAAAGTGCAAAATGGCTGCAAACCTCATCATGTGATTAATCAGATACCATGATGCTTAGAAAATTATCATCTAATCCTAAAGGATCATATTGGGCCCGTCTACAAAAACCTCTCTCAGTTTTGGCTATCTCAAAGTGGTTTTCCCGTGGCAGCGGATTTTGTTTTGATGGAAAAAGTGTCAAATGAAAGCAGTGCAAAGTTGCAAAGTGGTGCAAATTTCATTTTATAATTCATGTGACCAAACTAAATGTTCCAACACATCCCAATAGGTAGGGTTACACTAGGAATGGTCCTCTTTCTCACCCAAACATGTGGAATTGATCCGACTTGTGTTCAACCGGATTGATATCTTATGATGGCATGCAAAACAATGGAAATAGAAACATACAAATGATGGTTGAGAAATCCGAGTATTCCACACAAAAAGCGTATGATCATTGGTGTAGATCACCTTGTTCCTTCATTTGATGAATGTCTAGTTCAGTGGTTTTAGTGATTATTTGATGGTGAATAGGTTGGTCAATAGGTTTTTGTGGGTATTTTGAGCATGCTTTGTCTTGAATAAGGTCAATTAAGACCATTAGGTATGTTTTAGGGTGACTTTTGGGTCTAGTGATAAAAAATGTGAAAATTTCAATGTTGCACTAGAAGTTGTCTTTGTAGCCTTTGAAGGAAAATTTGTGAATTTGTATATGAGTGTGAAAGAATGGAGTTTTATTGATGTAATAAGGCTATTTGCAAGCCATTTGTGTGGGTTTAGAGGTCACTAAATGTAGTCATTAGGTTGGAGGAGTCTAAAGTTGCAAATTTGTAAGTTGCTTAAAGCAACAAATTTAAAATGCAACGGTTACTTGTTTTTAAAGTTGGCTTTTAGTTAGTTGAGGGTGTGGATCAATTAGAGAAGGGTGTAAAAAAATATGTAAAGCCTTGAGAGGCTCAAATGGAGGTTTTTGATGAACTTTTGGAGAAGATCTAATAAGAATATTCACACTGTTCTCTGTTTTTTAGATTTTTGATACAAACTTGTTGATCTCGTACTTGGTACGATGTGCAACTTTCAGGTATGGTCCCAAGGATGACATGGATTGATAAAGGGTTGAGTTGGATTTATTTTGGTGGTGGTTTGGTGCAAAACCATAAAGGAATAGGAGATTTCTTATCATTGATTCAAGTGAATGTTGGAGTCTTAGTGGGCATATTTGAGAGAAGCCATGTTAAATCACAACTTGGTTGAGCCACTCTGCATCACCAATGGTGCTTTGCAATTTGAAGAGTGATTGAGAGCATTTTTATTTGTTAAATATATTTATTTGGGGGTCTAGGACAATTTTGAGTCCATTTCTTATTTTTATTATAAATTATAACTTGCTTTCTCTCGAGTCCATTTCGTATACAAGAAATAATATTGCAAAAATTCGACATATAAATCTTTCGATGGTGACACATCAAGAAAATATTGGGATTTTTTTATGAATCATTTCATGGAATACCAATTTAAAACATATTTTCTTCTTTTAGATAGATTTCTTTAAAATAAATCAATTAATATTCAAGACAAACCATGAAGGGCAACAATGATCAATGCTAGGGCTAACCAATTAATAATTATACACATGAATATGTCAAGCATGCACATGTCAATAAGGAAAGCACAAGTACTCAAAAATACGTAAGCCTCAAGAAGTATACACATGAATACATAGTATACACAAATTAATACAAAGTATATACATGAATACAAGGTATACGTATGAAAACACGTAAGCCACAAAGTATACATTCGAACACACGTAAGTCACAAAGTATACACATAAGTTGTAAAGTATACACTTTAATACATGTAACTCATATCTATTGAACCATCAATTTAGAATGCAAATATGGACACCATCGATAAAATATATTTTTATTAACCAAATAGCCATGTAGGCATACATCAATATATGTCGATATAAGTATGAGATATATGCACAAAATAGCCATATAGGCATACAATGTCAAAATATGTCCAATACAAAATATGTACAAAACTACTATGTAGGCATACAACAAAGGGCTCTGGAATCAAAAGTCATTGCTCTTCATGCTCTGCTAATAAAATATTTCCCTTTTCTATTCGATTGGATGGCAATAGCTTTGTCACTTGTTCTGCTGTGCTCAAGGAGTTCTCTTGCTCCTCCTCCTAGTGCTTAGTTCATGGTGAAGTTTCAACTGTTACAATAAGAAGTAAAGACATGAATACATAGAAATTACATTATAAAAAATGATACATTTGACAAAATAATCACTTACCACCATCTCATGATCACTCTCCACAAGTGATATATTCTCATGCCCATACTCAAGCCCTGTATAAACCATACAAATAGAAATTAAACTACGTGAATCAATAATGGTTTATTTTTCACTAGCTAACATCTATAACAACAAATGCAAATTGAAATTTACTAATTTTCCTCATACCTCCCCTGTCAGAGAAATCAAAGATTGTATAGAAAATCCCACACCAATCTCCACTACCCTTGTCACATTCAGAGGTGTTTCGACTTTCAACATTTGAAAATAAAACAAAAAATTATTCAACGTAATCAACAATGCACATACAAATTACACAAATCTATTAAGTACAATTCATTAGTTAAACTCTTTATTCTATTACCTCCATGTAGGTTTGAGTAAATCCACCACCACTGGGAAGTGTTCCATCGAAACCTCCAATATTAGTCTGTTCAACATCCAAAATCACATATTAAATTACCATTCGTAAAACAATGCTATTAACATGCAATAAATTTATAATTGTTTACTAGTTACATACCCTAGTGATAGGTGTACTAAAAAAATAAGTAGGTGGGGGTCTGGTGTATCCAGTCTCAACACTGTGATCCTACAATTTTATTAGAATCATAAAATATTTTTAGTTAATCTTGCATTTCAAAATCAAAATTTAATAAATTAAATTCAATGAACATGCACTAATTTTTACCTGACTATTAATGCCATATGCCTCATGCAAAATATCAGTGGCCCACTCCATCTCCATAGCTACAGACGAATCCTGTGTAGCAGTATCCTAAGTGTCGGTGGGGTCATATGAACAAGTAGCCCCGCAAGATTGACACACATGTGTTCGAAGGCCACCACTCAAAGAATCCCCTGGATGGCACTATAGAATAGGGCTAGTATGATGGATGACACTCTGGTTCAAAGTGTTGATCACCTGTAATGTCTCTACGTCAGCACTTTCCTTCATGATGAAAGGCATAACAACATGCTCATGAGGTGGCCTAGCGAGAGCTCGTCTACCTTGCTACGTAGGATCCGACTGTGCACCGGGTATATCCTGAGCTAACCCCCCACCTCTCCCCTAGAAATCCCTCATATCAAAATAATTTGGGATTTTTTTCAATATGAACTCACTATATAGTTTCCTAAGGAAATATTGCAAGACCTCACAATTGTTGCATGGTGGGTAATCAAAGACCATTTACCACCTATCATAAAACTAGTCCCTAATCTGTTGGTGGTGGCACCAATGGATAGGAAACCTCTTCGCATTGAGGGTAAGATTTTGATTTGTGTGTGGGTCGGTGAATAATGAGCACAAATCACCTTTTCTAATTTTTAAATCCTTTACATATTTGTATGATAGTTTATTTGCATAATAATCCTTAGCCGCTTGCCTCCTATCTTGCCATCTAGTTATTTGTTTACTAATTGAATCTACATTTTTTAACATATATTTCAATGAATTTGCTAGGGTCATTCTTTCTGTGGTTGAACCATTTGGATCACTCAACGTACTAATCAACTCCTCAATTTTATTTTTTTTGTTCTCAATTTCACTCATTAAATTTTGTTGAGTGCCAGGAGGGGGTTGAGTGATTGGTGGAGGAGGTTGTTGTTGTGGTTGATTTTTATCTTGAGGATTTGGTCGGTCTTCCTATTGAGGGTCTTGAGGGTTTGTAGGTTGATTTTCATCTCCTAAAAATTCAAACAAATATATATCAAATTCAACCTAAAACTAACAAATTCAACGTAAAACTAACTAATTCAAAACAAAAACCACAAAATCCTTATCTCTCACACCTCGTCGTCATCATGGCGACATTGTTGTGAAGAAATAGCAATTGTTGGTGAAGAAATTTTTTGAATTGCTCCTCCTAGAACGTGAGCACAAAATATGGGGGTTTTGGCCGTGACTAGAAGAAAAAAACAATCAAAATAAGAATGATAGGTTTTCTCTTTTTTTTTAACAAGAAATAATGCGAGCGCGTTATAACACACTCACGTTATTGACTTGTTGTTGCCGAGACTCAGGCTCAACACAACAAGCCATAACACGAGAGCATTATAATGCACTCATGTTATGACTTTTGAAAAGTTCTTTTGAAAGCTATCCATGATATGGCTACTCATTTCCATGCACCCGCCCTAAAATTAAATTTTAATTATTATATATAATTTAATTTGTAGGATATAAAAATATAATTATAATATTATTTAAAAAATTAATTTACAGTATAAATCCAGTATCTAAAATTATAATTTATATTATTTTAATGCAAAAATATTTAACTTTGGTTTAAATTTTGAATATAAATCCTTGTGTTGTTGAGTACAATGTAGTTTTACGATATTGTCCAGCCTCGGGAAAAAATAAATGTTTCATCCTTTTTATCTGGGGGCTCAATTTTCTATTGTTACTTCCGACCACTTTTATCCTCCTAAGTTTATACAACCACCACAAAAATCTCAAAGCGTGCTTGAAATAGCCATGGAAGCTAGAGAAAAAAATGAATAGATTAGATGTATTTGATCTTCTTGCACACTTCTGAGAGGCTACGGACCGTCGATCGACAAAGTTAGCTCGCCTCTTTCAAATAGGTAAACCCTCGTTAAAACCTTATTTTCAGGCTGCAACTCACCAAATTGGAGAAGTGATAGCTCAATACTAGTGAGGAAGAGTTTGGAGGAGCAGAAACCAATAGTGGTAGGGAAAGCAACCAAAAACGACAAAAAATAGCTAGAAGAATGACGAAAAATGATGAATGGCTAACATTCATTCAACTCCCTTACAACCGCTATCAAATTTTTTTGGTCGTCAATGGAGAAAATGAGCTCACAAAGCTCAAATAGGGACACACCTTCAACGTAATAAATAAAAATAAAAGCAATGCTTAAATTTGTTTTTTAATACTCATTGATGATTCTAATTTTATCAACGCATTTTTCTTATTTCTTCATTATAATTGTAAAATTTTGGATTAAACTATGTATATTTTTTGTTCGACATTTCTTCATTGTTGTTCCATACAATCTATTTCTTCATTGTTTACTAAAATTGTTTTTTGCTCGACATTTCTTCATTGTTGTTCCATACAAACTATTTATTCATTTTTTATTGAAATGATTGTTCTTCTAACATATTTATAACATACATTGTGGCCTTTCCACTAGGAGTAGATATTCCATCACAATTAGTCCCAAAAGTATTATCCAAACCTAAGCAATAATTCCATTTTAACAATATTTTGGTGTTTTATTGTCTTTTCTTTTCATCTATATATTTATAATTATTTGAATCGATGATAATTCTCTCTTTTCTTGTTAGATGAGAGAGAAATTATACTATTTCAAAATGATGATTACAAAAGTTCTTATATGATAACATAGTGTAATTTAAACTCTATTTAACCCTTCTATGTCTTCCCTTAACAAAGTAGGGCAAACACAAGAGGGTGTTGATTCATAATAACTAGAGATAGGCATGAAACTAACTTCATTGATGATAACATACTATATTTGTAATGTAACAAGATTTTTCCCAAGACATTAGTGAAACCAACAATGGTCAAATAATTTTTTTGGTTTCACAAGAGTGAAATTTATTGCAATATGGAAAAAATGATGGCATGTACAAACTCAACTTCAATGTATGAAAAACTAGTAATCCTTTCTAAGACCTGGGGCTCCTGCTATCGAGAAAGGATGGGGTGGAAGGTAGCTTGCAAGAATAATGCTCACAATGTCAATTTAAAAAATAAATATATAAGTCTAGGTCAAAAACACCTAGAAAGCAAAGGTGTGTCACTATCATATTCAAAGACATCACCTTTTTTGTGAAGGCATCACACTTTTACAAAATCTCACCATTGTAATATATTAAAAAATGTGTTACCTTTTGGAAAATACGTCGATCCTAAAATTACAAATGTGTCCCCATCTTACAAAAGTGCCACAAAGTTCTGAAACCTATGTGAAAATGAAAAGCCTCAACGCCTTTGCTAAGGCATCACTCTAGTCTTGCAAAGGTGCACTATTGGGTTGTAGAAGCGTCAAACCAAAGTTTGACACCTTTTTATTTCCTACTTCTAGTCTACCTTTAGCTATTTCAAAATGCATGAAAATAAAAAATTTAAGTAGTACGTACCAAGGGACCCAAGTCAGTTGGCTACTAGAACTCACAAACTTGGTCTATGTGGTATATGGCTCTAACAACATGCGCCCTAACGCTAGTGACTTCATAGGATTTGAACTCAAAAATCTCTCAAGGGATCTAGATATCACGAAGCAAAGTGTGCAAATGAGGCTGTAATTCACCCAAATGAACGTATATGCTTAGCAAAACCTAGGGTTTTTCCCTGCAACTTAATTTCTATCCTTGGCTGTTAGTCTTGGTCACTTTGTCAGCTTTCTAGGACTTATTTTTCATCCTTTTCTCAACATAACTATTCTCGTAACTTTGTCGCAATATCAACCCAAAAATAATTTTTTCGGTTGATCTCTTGAGGGGGAAACACACCATCATTATTTCATCCATTGGGGGATAATAGGGCATCATTTAAAATAAAAAGGCTTAATTATTTTCCAAGCAACAACAATTCTTTTAAACAACACAATAGGCAACATCAGTTCTTTGAAACAATGCAATAAGTACCTTGCTTCAAAGAGGGAAAAAATGCAGACACTTGAAAATGCCTTGACTATATCACACATCTTGATTTCACTTACTAACATTTTTTTTTCTCATAATCACCCTAATTTCTCCATTTAATTAAATAATTTCCAATAATTTAGTGAAATCCACTTTATTCTGCTATTAATCAAATAATTAAGGTTATTTGATTAATTCATCACTTTCATACTAATAATCCCTCTTGATTAAATAATTCTCAATTATTTAATCAAATATCTTAATTCTTCGAACTTGTACAATTAGATGATTTTCAAATTGTTTAATTAACTAATTTTCCTCCAATTCTCCAACTTGCACAAAGAATATTCCATTTTTTAATTCAAATTATTCCCTTCAATTCAAAATATCTCCAACATATTTCCATGAAATAAGGGATATTGTTGAGTTCTCATGGATTATGAACCATTTGATTAATCCTTGATCCACACTCACTTCTTTGATCTTCACTCATCCCTTAATTAACATTTTCAATCCCGACCGTTGATTAAAATTCAAAAAATCTATTAAAGCAAGCCTTCTCAACATGAATTCTTCAACTTGAGAGTATTTTTGTGAATCATCCCTCTTCAACCAAGATTTTGCAAATTGATTACACATTCAATTGAGCAATCTATATCATAATTATGCATCAATCCATAATGAGATTCAGGGTTTGCATTTTCAATTTGTTTAATAGCTTTGAATTATGTTCAATTCTTTAGATTAAACTCTTGAATGTTTTGCAAATGAATTTAATTGAGTTGGCTTTTATTTGATCATTATCTTGTAGATTCTTAATGTTTTAGGATTTAACTGCTTTAATTTAGTTCTTAATTGATCATTTAAGCTAACCATATGACAAATTTAAACTTTTGATATGACATGAATGAAAATATTCATGAGGTTTAATAGGTTGGGCTAGTTGAGGACAAAAGTAATCTAATGAAAAGTTCCCACAAGAGGCCAAAGGCTTAAATCCACTATGATAAATAGTACATATATTTTCTTCAAACAAAATTTAAGACATTTATGGATAATCGATGGAACAACATTCATGGAGCTTAGCCATGGATAACCTAAATTCACAAAAAATTGGTTCAACATCAAGATTATGGGAAATAAAACATCTAATTGTTTAGGCCCAACTTTTATTGGGAGAGTTATAGAACAAGTAATAGGGAAAATAGAACTATCATGAGCCTTTAACAATTATTTTGATTGTTCATAATCATATTTATAAAGTTCATGCACATACAAAAATTATTTAGTGATAAAATTCACTACACACATGAGATCAATGAGTATTCCCCTTGTGGGTTTATCATTAATTCTATTGGTGATGTAAAGAGGACCATCAAATGTCGTTATAAAAGCATCAATATGTGTGAAAGTAATATTAGACAAAATGTTGGTGTGAATATTATGCTCAAATGAGCACCAATCATGTTTATCTCACTAAATATGTCATAATTTATTCTTCATTATCACCTTGTTGGAAAAATTTAGTTGAATGACTTGGTAATGGGTTTGTAAATATTAGTAAGTTTTGATTAGGTGGAGAAATTGATTTATTTCCTTTGTAATTTACATCATCCAATTGGATGACATTAGAATCAATGAGGTATTTCACTTGGTGCTTAAGACACATACATATTTCTATATCATGTCCAGGTGTACAATGATATTGACAAATGGATTTTGCATTAAAGTTTGGTGGTAATATTTTGGTTGTCAGTTTGTCTAGTTAGAGGAAATTGAATCATATGATTGTTTAGAAACTACAACATAATAGCATGGAGATAATTGACCAATTATGAAAAATTCCTATCTCTTGTTAGATGCACATGACAAATGAGAAGGGGGTGAATCAATTGTGCATTAAAACATTCAATCCCTCAAAAAATTTTAAACCCTTGTTAGCCCTTAAACCCTTATCATGCATTAGCAGAATGTAAACATATGAAACAACAATGCAAACACATCCAAACACCAGATTTATGTGGAAAAACCTAAGTAAGGAAAAACTATGGTGAGGATTAACTCACATATATAACAACACCAAATAAAATTAGGCTTACTTCACAAAAAAAGAAGAAAGGCTCACTATTGAGTGGCTCACTACCAAGAAGAAAGAAGAATAGAAGAATTTGTTAGAGAGAGATTCACTATCTCAGATCAATAGGAAAATCCACCACTAAAACTTTGTACCATCCGAAGCCTTTGACTCACTACCTCTAACAACTTCAAGCACACTGAAAATATAAACACGTTCTCATTGCATCCAGAGTCATAGGCATTAAATCTTGCACTCAGATCACCACAATTGATTGAATTTTCATCTCACACTTGCCACACACCTCAACACAAATTCCATATTGCATTTATACCATCCATGACCTAAACAATCTCAATTATGTTGGCCTTAATGAAGTGTATACAACTCAAACATGCAACACCAAAATAGATTGACACCAAAATATTATGTGGTGGAAAGAAGTGAAGGAAAACCATGCGAAGGGTTAACTAGGACCCAAATATACATCACCACACTACTCAACACATCCACAATCCATGAGGTACCTCTGTAAATAGTGTTAGCATGTCAGGTCAATGAAACCTAAACTAACACCACAAGTGATCACATACACACTTCTCTAGGTCATGAAAACCATATAACTGCAGTGTAGGAAAAAGTATCCCCTTTTTACACTTAATTTAGAAAACAATTAATAATAAAATGAACTAAATGATACATATTCACATTAAGTTTAGGGCCTTATTAAACAAAATAGACTTAATTATGCCTTATTTTTGGTGTTGTAAGGTGTACCTTACACTTTTAAACTTATTTAGGACTTTATTAATTAATTGAGGTTAATTTTACTTAATTGGCCCCTTTAATTCAAATCCAAGCATAATTAATTGCAATTTTGAAGAGGAAAACTTGACATTCATTAATGCCATAACATAACACTTATCGTTGGAGAATGTGTTTCCTAGGTAAGTGACCTAGAACCCATTCACCCAAGGGCGAATGGGTCCTCACTTAGGCCTAGGACCTAAATTTTTATTATGGTTTTGATGGTATTTCAATGATTTCAAATGTATATTCACATGTCGATTTATTTTATTTTTAATTTTAGGAAACTAATGTTACATACCTATAAATAAGAGGTCATTTCACTATGATTCACCTCGCAATTTTATGATTTAAAGAGAGTTTCAAGGCATTCAAGAGTATATTTAGTGAAGAATTATTACAAAAATAAAGATCCCATTATCATGTCAAATTATTCTTACATCATGCATGCTATTTGAGCTAATATGTTGATGCAGTTTGCAAGATACATTCAAGCATTCAAAGGCATTGTTCCAAATCAAGTTTCAAGGTCAAGATCCAAATCCTTTGAAGCCATTTAATGCAAGTTGTAGATATACATTCCAAGGCTCAAACAAGGGCTTGATGAGTTGTGACATTGCATTCATTCATTCATCAGTCCTTCATGTTATTTCATTTCTTTTCAAGATTTAATTACCAAAATGGGGTTTGACCAAGGCAAAACCCCATTCACCAACACCAAAAAATTTTCCCCTCTTGATTTGTGTTTGCATATTTTAGGTGGAAGATCTCTTGAAGAGAAAAATTTCAAACTTGTCAAAGTTGCATTTGTTGTCATCATTGTTGCAATTTCATAGAAACTCACCTACAAGATATATTTTTGACTATTTGATGGTGAAAATTGAGAATCTGGAAGTGCATACATAGGAGCAAAGAACCCATTAAATTTTTTTGGAGGGCCCTATCTAGGACCCATTCACCATAGGGTGAATGAGTCCTTATACAAATTCTGAAAATACCCTTTTGTGAGAGGTACAGAACATCTATCTCTTCTGGATTCTCCAAAAATTTTGTAGGTTCCATCTATTTTATGCATAATCTACTAAATCCAAGTTATAGAGTGCATTTTGGTGTTGATTTTCTATTTTTAATCCTTCTCCCCAATTTTTTTTTTCTGGCCTAGACCCCTATCCTTGCAAAAAAGAGAAATTTGTAGATTCACACTTTGATTTGATTCACCTTAAGGTTGATAGTCATTTCATTGTGTGGTTCTCATTTCCTAATGAAATTAAAGAAGTAGGACCCCTTTTCCATCTTTCAATCCATATTTTCATTTTGAAAAACCCTAGGACCCTACTATTTTTCCTAGGGACACTTGCCACACACCTCAGCACAAACTCCATCTCACATTTATACCATCCACGACCTAATTAATATCAATTAGGTTGGACTTAATGAAACATATGCACCTCAAGTGTGCAACACAAAAATAGGTTGGCACCAAACACTTTTGTGGTGGAAAGAAGTGAAATCAAACCACACCAAAGGTTAACTAGGACCCAAATCTATATCACCATGCTACTCAACACATCCACAATCTACGTGGTACCTCCACAAATGGCGTTAGCATGTAGGGTCGACCAAACCTAAAATAAAACCCCAAGTGATCACATACACACTTCTCCAGGTCATACATAACACATAAAAACACTCCATAACATACACACAACATTGCCACAACCACCTAAAATTGAGAACACCATTATTCTATGCAGAAAAACACATTGTCATTGAACTCTAAGACGAGCAATGAACTTTCTAAGCAACTCAACACCAAAATCTTCAAGGAAATATAGATACAAAAAATATAAGTATGTTCCCATATCCAAAATACAAGAAATATAGAGCAATCTCATTTCTCCTAGACAACCTTCTACATAGACAAACAAAATGTCAAACATAAATTTTATTGTAGAATGATCCAAAACCTAAAAATATGGATATAACACCTTTGGAAACCTCTTATAATCATATCAAAACCATGCAAGCATATATTAAACCATAAAGAAATGTGGAGCACAACACTTAACACACCTCTATCACACAACACACTCTTTTATTTAAATTTTCTCAAAACTACTTGGAAACCAAGTGAACCAGCTGTATCAACAACACCAACACAACACTACAATATCAAAAATATCCACATCTATAATATATTCTCAACACCACACTAGAGGTTGACATTAGTGACAATACTAAAGACAACTTAGTGCAACACACTTACTATTGCCATCAATTAAAATGTTACAAAAATATTTATAACCATACTAGAGGTTGACACCAATGATCAACTATTGACATCAATGAAAACACTAGCAATATACTTGGAATGTAATCTCCCCCTTTGTCATTGATGGCAACACCAACTCTAAAAAACTATCAACAACAAAAGAAACTCTTGCATTAAGAAACACTCCCCCTTACTAGGGTACACTTCACTCTCTCCCTTTACCTTTGTTCTTCAGTTCACTCTCTCTACAATCATCACTTTCTCTACCCCTATCTGAGGATTTATGTAACCATTACTCTCCCCCTTTGACATCACCTCTTCCCTTGTGTTTTTCAAACTTCAGTTCCTCCTCCTTTGACATCACCTCTTCCCTTGTGTTTTTCAAACTTTAGTTCCTCCTCCTTTGACATCAATGACAAAGGGCAACATCTTTCCCTTTTGACAAAACTTGCATATAATTTTTCTTTTCTACTCTCCCCCTTTGACACCACTTGTATTATTCTCTTTAGGCAACACCATCAAGCAATTTCTCTTTCTCTACTACTCTTCTCCACACAACTCTCACTATTGCACATACTACACTACACATCCTTCACTAAACCCACTACTACTTGCTCTTTTATGCACACTCCCCTTAGGGACACAATATATGCTTCACCTAACTACACCAGTCAAAATACTTTTGCCTACTCCTTATGAGAGGTAGGTTCCAACATCAATCCAGAACCAAGAATGTATCTTTAAATGCTTCCCAAATAGATGCACCAACTTATGCATCTAGTTGAAAGGAGGGGCAATAACCTATAACTTCTATCGAAGATACTCAAAAGTATCTTTAGAAAGAGCCTTGGTGAAAATATCTACAACTTAATCCTTTGTAGGTACATACTCCAACTTCACCTCATTCTCTACAACCTTCTCTATTAGAAAATGTTACTAGATAGAGATATTTTTTGTTCTTGAATGAATTATTAGGTTCTTTGAAATATTGATAGAACTTTTATTATCACAAAATTTAGAAATAGGTTCATCATATGATACTCTGGTATCCTTGAATTTTTTCTTCATCCATAACACATGTGTACAACATGATGCTTCTGCAATATACTCTACTTTTTTAGTAGATAATGATACTGAATCATGATTCTTACTCAACCATGAAACCAATATGCTTCCAAGAAAGAAAGTACCTCCATTGTACTTATTTTTTAATTTATAAAAACTTCCAAATTTGCATCTATAAATGCATTCAAGGATAAATCAATATCTTTAGGATACTATAAACCAAAATCCAGAGTACCCTTCAAGTATCTGGTCTAGTAGTAGTTATATATATAAAAATCCACCAAACATCGATCTATGCTTGCTTTGATCAAACTTAGGAGATTCATCATTTTTTATCAACTTACAACCAATAACCATGGGGGTACACACTGGTTTAGAATCCTCCATTCCAAACTTCAACATTTCCTTGACATAATTTGATTGTGAAATGAAAATGAAACATAGAAAAATGGGTTTTGCTAAATAGGAATAAAGGGAAATGGGGTTTGATAGACCTATTTCTCTCTATTTCATTAGGAAATGAGAACCACGCAATGAAAGGACTATCAAACTTTAAGTGAGTCAAGTCAAAGTGTGAATCGACTGATTTCATTTTTTGCAAGGATGAGAGTCCTAATTAAACAACACTTTGGGGAGAAAAATTAAAAATAACAAACTAACTCCAAAATGAAATCTAAAACTTGGATATAATCGATTAAGATCAATACGAATGGAACAAAATATCAAATTATAGATCAAGGGTGATCCCACAATAGTGGTTTACAAGTTTTGGCCAAACTGGACACTGAAATTATTATTTTTAACTAAATCTTCACATTCGGGCACCTATAGTGGCTAAACCGTGAGGAATTTGAAGATGATGAAAACTAGAGTCTCATCACATTTTTTCTTTAAATTCTAAAAATATTTTTTTCAATTTTTTTGGAATAATATTGCACTTCTTTTTCCATCTCCCACAAAAATTGGTTTTTTTTCAGAAAACAACATTTTTAAAAAGTGACACTCACCGTATACAACATAATTTTTTTTGTATGAAGGATAAAATTATAATTTTTTCAAATTTATATTTGTAACTATGATATCTAGCACTTTAATTTGGTCTCATAGTTTTTTATTGAATATTTTTTCCTTAATACAGTTTCAAAGTCAAACCAATTGCATTTCAGACATAGGCGGATTGTATACAACATAAATTTTTTTGTATGTATCAAAATTCATTTTGTTTTTTAATGGATCAAGGAAATCAATACCCAACATGAAAAGATTTTTTTAAATATTATTTTGATAATTTTCTATTTTTCCACATGTGCAAAACAAAGAGCTTGATTTTTGGTGAAAAACCTATGTTTAATAAAACTAAAAAAACACATACATAATAAAACCAAAACATATTAAAATTATATTCATGAGATAAATAATTTCAAGGAATACCATAATCATTTGAAATAAATTTTAAATGAATTCATTTGATCCCCAAAAGGTAAATCAAAAGTGATTTTTTAGCAGCATTTTGATAGGTGTGAAGGAGACTCATTTGATCAAACCCTCTTCAATTGGAATCCTTAAAATGGAACTTTTAAAGGCTTAAATCATTATATTTTCTAAAAATATGTGATTTAAAAAAAAATCAGTTCCTCTCAAAAATTGTAAACCAACTTTGTGGGATCACCCTCAAAGAGAGGTAAGATGATGTGTACTAGTCACCAAAGGTGCTCTGCTAAAGCTAACCTAGGACTCATTCGCCTAGGGGCGAATGGGTCTTGAGTTAGGGTTTGTCTGAAACTTTTGGGAGCCTTTGCTACAAATCTAAATCCTTCAATTTTCCTAGGTTTCAGGTTTAGAAAGCTGGAAATAAATTATGTAGATGAGTTTATGTGAGATGATAATATTTTGTAAATTTGATAAGTTCTCCAATTTTTCTCTTCAAGAGTTCTCCAATATTTCTTCCACCTAAATCTGAAAACACAAATCAAGAGGGAAACATGTTGTTTTTGGTGAATGGGTTTTTGCCTTGGCCAAATCCCGTTGTGGTAATTAAACCTTGAAATTAAACAAAATATCATGAAAGGAATGATGAATGAAAAACTCTATGTCACAACTCACCAAAACCTTGAACGAGTCCTGGAATGTAGATCTATAACTTGCATGAAATGGATTCAATGGGTGTGGATCTTGATCTTGAAACTTGATTTGAAACAATGCCTTGAATGCTTGAATGGATCATGAAACCTACATCATCATATTAGCTCCAATAACATGCATGATGCAAGAAAAAATTGACATGACAATTGGATCTTGATTGCTGCAATAATTCTTCACTAGATCTACTCTTGAATGCCTTTTAATGCTCTTGAGCTCTAGATTTCTTAGATCAAATTTTCTCATAAGATTTCTAGCTTGAAAATCTTAGGTGAAACACAGTGAAATGATCTTATATTTATATGTATGTAAAATTAATTTCCTGAAATTAAAATAACACAAGCTAACATGTGAATATAGATTTGAAAATTTTAAAATATCACCAAAAACATAATTTAAATTTAGGTCCTAGGTTTAAGTGAGAAGGAAAATGGGTCCTAGGTAACTCACCTAGGACACACATTTCTCAATGAGAAGTGTTATGTTTAGGTATTAATGAATGTTGGGTTTACTCTTTGGACAATGTGTTTAATTAGGCTTGGATTTGAATTAAAGGGTCCAAGTAAGGGGAAATAATGGCAATTAATTAAGGGAGCCCTAAATAAGTGTGAAAGTGTAAAGAGGTACACTCTGCAACACTAAATAATAGGAACAATTAAGTCCATTTTAATTAATAGGGCCTTAAACTTAATGTGAATATGTAAAACACATATTACAACACTAAATTAAGGCATAATTAAGTTCATTTTAATATTAGTTCCTAATTAGGTGTGAACATGTAAAAGGGGTACATTTTTCTACACTATATTTAGCCCCAACTTTATTGAGAGGATGACCCCGTGTCAAAATCACACTAAAGTTGAAATTCAAGCCACATGTATGCAACAATGAAAAATATTATCAATCATACAACATAAAAGACCTAAAAGAAAAGGTGGGAAAGAGGGCAGATCAAGCCTCGACTGGCCAACATGATGTGGAACATGCCTTAGTTATTTGTCCAAGAGAAAGGGGTGGATCAATCCTTAACTATCCAATGCAATGTGGAACTCATATTGATTGTTTTTCTAAAGAATGTTCATACGCAAAACTGGATTTCTACTATGCAAACAACACACACACTCACTTCGGGCTAATGTAACCCTAGGCTGTCCATTAGGTGAGCCCCCAATGGGTGGAAAATGAGAGAATCTTATCAAGCTCCCATACCATATCAAAGCTATTCATCTAACAACTTCAATAAGGCACCACAAGAACTTTAGGCTTCATAAGGCCTAACAAGTTGTATTATGCTAAGAACCTATGAGTAGGGAAAGGATCCACTAGCAAGGAAAGTGTGTTATTCTTGGTGGCCTTGAAAGAGGGGTTTGAGCTTCACAAGGTTAAAAATTTGTATTATGATAAACACTTATGAAAAAAAATGCAAGTAAAGTTTTGTTCAAAGGGATCTTGCTTAGTTTGTGTAAGGTCTCTTCTTAGGGAGCAATATGCCTAATGTCTCCAAGAGAGGATAAGTCTAGGAATAAGAGAATCATGGCTTAGGGAATGCAACACATAGCATCACCACTAAGAAGAAATTCATAAGATAAGAAATATCATGATCTTAGAGGATATCAAACCCATTGAAACCACCAAGAAAAGGACACATCACAAGAAGAAAGAAAATCACACAATGAATAATGAATGTCAAAAATAATACCAATGTATGCCCCCACTTTAAAGAAATTTCTAGCACCATTTTTGGGAGCAATTTTCCTTAAAGTAGCCAAGAAAGAAGACATGAGAGCTTATTTGGAAAGCCCTATGCTAAGTCATATGTTCTCGAATGAAGTTGCATCATGAAAAAGAGAGGAAGGGGTTGCCCCTAAAATAAAATCCCAAAAAACATAAGGGATCTATGAATTTGGGGTCAGTATATCTTTGCTACAATGTTGTTATAGAGCTCAAAAATGTCATGATTACCCAAATACTCACAAAATTGGAGGAATAACACATAAAGAGTGAAAAATAAATAATTTTTTTTTGGGTCAACATGGAAGAGACCTAAATGTCTCGATGCCTTACATCATACCCAAAAGGAAAACACAAGACAAACAAAAAGATAAATGTTTATGACATATAGAAGAATGTAGGTACAAATAGAGGAATACACATGAAGCGAAAGATACATCAAACAAAATAGTATGGGGATATCACATTATGCACATGCAATCACATAAAGAAACATTAAAAATAAAACAAATAAAAAGACTAGTAAGGCACATGTGAGTCAACCTATAGCAGGTCATCTACATCCCAATTTTGATCAGTATATATGAAAGGAAAAAACTTAGCCAAAGGGACAACATTAAGTGCTAAACTAGGAAAATCACCAAGTTCAACACTCTTAAATTAGGAGGATCATCATTTAAGCTCATAGAATATGAAAACAATGAATTCAACTCATTATGAACTTGTTCATCAATCTTTTTAATTTCAATATCATCATCCAAATTAATCACAATGGTAGGTCTAATGATAATATCCATAGAAGCTTTTTTTTGTTGCAGTGAGGGTGAAGAGGCATAAACAAATTGCTTGAGATAAGTTTGGATTTTGATTTTCTATGTGTAATGTCCTAGAATTGCACCTAGGGGCAATTCCACATTTTCACATCTTGCCTAGCATTTATGACACCTTAGAAGCATTAATGAAAAAATCCCATGAGACAAAATTTTGTGATTCTAACTCCATGCAGACACATGGTGAAATGATAGAATCCTGATAGGGCGTTTCCCAAAAAAGTGGGCCTCAGATGCCCACACGGTGTGTGGACGTCCGCGTGGTGTGCTAACATTCAGGTGGTTTCTCTGAGTCTAAAATGATAAATCTAGACACTTTGACCCTTGTGACATGTGTCTTGGTAGTTAGGTCTCAAGTAGAATAGATCCATGTCATCCTAACATGCATAAA
The DNA here is from genome assembly GCA_007115665.2 of Sequoiadendron giganteum. NCBI lineage: Eukaryota > Viridiplantae > Streptophyta > Pinopsida > Cupressales > Cupressaceae > Sequoiadendron > Sequoiadendron giganteum. The sequence goes on from CM021102.1 coordinate 126,370,372, forward strand.
ACCCTCTTTTTGGCCCTCATTTTGGGGTTGAAAGCCATCAATTCAAGCATTGTCACCACTTGCTCTAGTCTTGGGTAAGTTCTATCCTTGTATAGCAACACTTTTACTAGAAAAGCCATGCTAGACTAAGGTCCCTCCAACAACTAGCAATTCTCCAGCAACTACCAACTCTCAAGAAAGAACATCGCGGTGTGCCCATGTGCCCTGAAAGAGGGTCTTGACTTGTAGGTAACACTCTCTCTCCCTATCACTTTTCCTTACTAGTTCATTTACTACTTTGTGGTGTGCGCTCTACTCCGAAGTGGGTTTTGTTTTCACCACACACTTTGTTTATTTCCTTTACACTCTTTTCCAAACTTGGCTTTCCATGGAGGTGGGAACACCAATATAGGGGTTTGATTGAGGCAGGCCCCTATACAACCCCAAAATATGGTCTTAAGTTCTCTTGCATTCCCCTTTAATCTCTAGATTTTTGTCCATTGCTTGATTCTCCACTCTTTTTGACCTGAGTTGAGAAGTAAGATTTTAGTTTCATCCATTTGAGCTCCCGAGTTCTTCGTGGCTCAGGATGCCAGCGTGTCTTGTGGATGACAGTGCACTGCGCTAGAGTCTTGAAATTGTGTTGATTTTATTTGGTCGAGATCTCCTCAGCTGGGGATAGAAATCTAGAAGTCTTGCTCCTTTGGGGCTTGAAGCTACTTTTTCGATATCCTTCATAGTTTCATCTATTTGTTCAGTTTGAGGTGTATAAGGGAAGTTCATTCCCTGGTGATCTCTTAAGAATAAAGAGACCCATGTGCAAAAAATATCTCTTATATCACATTTTGGTGAACCCGACGTGAATCATCGGATCCATTTTCATAATGTTGACTAGTCATAATGAGTCCTTTTATGAACAAGATTTTGATATGTTGGAAGAAGATGCTCTAGATGATTTATTAGAAGCACTCCCCCTATCTATAAATATCCAAAACAAACTCCTTCCTTGCCAACTTAAGAGTCATTAAATGTGGTAGTAGTTTCTGTGGCTCCTCCAAGTACCAAGAACTCTGTCATTTATGTGACCCCGACTGAGCCATTCCCTAGAAAGGACTATTTCGTCTATGGGATTTCATGTCATAGCAATCCGTCAGACTTATATTCAAGATTTGTGAAGGCTACTAACTCTACTTCTTATAATGTTGTCAAACATACGTACCCTACAAGGGGAAATAAATGAAACCTAGAACAACAAGCTGTTGTTCCTACATCACAACTAGACCAAACTCCTACTTCTTTACCACCATCTCAACCTAACCTTCCTTCGACTCCTAAGCCCACGATCAAAGCACCTAGTGATTACGATCTTGTCGAGAACCTTCTTGTTAATTTGGCTAAGATCTCGCTTTGGGATTTGCTTTAGACTGCTCTGATTTATAAGAGATGCTATAGGAAGCCTGACAAAATATTCTCTTACCTACCTCTGCTAGGCCCCAGATGTTGATGCATTGATGGCACAAATTTGAGCAAATTCATTGAATATTACGTTCCACCCGCAAGAACTCCCACCTCCGGATGTGCAAAAACAAGAAGAACCTTTGATGATTATATTAAACGTTAACAACATTGGTATTAGACGTACCCTTGTTGACACTAGTTCAACTCTCAACGTTTGCGGTATAGATCTACTACCTAAAATTAAATTTGATTCACCCTCTTTAGCAGCTTCCCCCTTATATATCCGCGAGTTTGATAATGTTGGCAGCCAAGCTTTAGGAATGATAATGCTACCTTTGTAGTTGGGCACTGTTACCTTGCCTACACTGGTCTATGTAATGCCTGTCTTGTTACCATACAACCTTCTTTTAGGAAGACCTTGGATTCATGATATTAGTGCAATAAATTCTACCCTACATCATTCTTTAAAGTTCATTGCTAACAATCAGGTGGTTATGGTTAAAGTAGATCCAGAGGCTATGCACCTTTGTTTACTGGGCATTTCTGGTCATAATTCAGCTGTGTTCGCTCTCAAGAATTGCATTCCTTCCTTAATTGTTGATGCTATGGCATGTTCCTCATTGATACCCTCGAGCAAGCATCAATTGAGATGAGACACCTAAGGAAAAAGATTGTAAATCTCCCCCATCCTCTCCTTCATCCCCTAAATTGAATGGTCTCTTAGGTGATGACTAGGGTTCCTTGAACTTCTCTAAATTTTTCATAGCGGAGTATAAATCAGACCCCTTTGATATAGAATTTCTAGATTCTACTAACATGAGGACGAGTGACCCTCCTATTGAGGAAGAGAAGTGTGATCCTATCCAAGAGACTGATCCTCCCCTGCAGAGTGACTCTGTCTCCATAAAGGAGGTTAATGTTTGGGAACCGAGTAAAGGAAGTGGTAATGCTCTCATAGAAAATTTTGACATCCATTGGTGGAATGAGACACTCTACATAGAACCACCCCCTCCCAAAACTCTACAAACTCACTATGGGTTTGGCTACGAGCTTAATTGTCGACATGGCTATGAGTAGAAAGGCCTAAGACGTATCTAGCAAGAAATACAAGTCCCTATTCAATTTAAGCAACAACAACACTATCTAGGTTTGGGATGCCCTATTGAACAGTCTAAACAAAAACCTTGGTGGAATGTTAACATGATTTCGGTTGAACCATTAAAATTGGTTCATCCTGAGTTAATAGAAGAAAGGGGACACATCGAGAAAGTTCTTGTAGATGTCTTCTCTTTTAGCGAAGGATTAGGGTTGTTTTTGGGTGCTTATTCTCCAGTACCTCCTTATCATCATAAGAAATGATTCTTGTATCGCTTACATAAACAAGCATACTTTGGAGAATCCATTCTGAGCATTGATGAAGAAGACCCTCTATGTAATGTCAGCAATGATGTTTTTTATATCTCATCCCGAGGACTACAAATCTCTCCTTAAAGGAGATATTGTCGAAGTCCCCATGGATACTAAATCTTCAGAAAGGTGATTAAAGGTTGGAAATGCCTCTCTTCTGAGGAAGTAGGTGAACATTCATCTCTCTTACATGCTTACCCTGATATCTTCACTTGGATGTATGAGGACATGCCTAGTATTGATGAATCCATAGTGGTCCATAACATGGTCCTATGTTCTAATGCCAAGCCCGTTAAGCAAAAAATTTGAAAAATCAACCATAGGGTAGCTTTAATGGTCAAGATTGAGATAGAAAAGCTGTTGAAAGCAAGCTTTATTCATCCTATTGACTACTCTCCCTGGATTTCGAATATACTTTTTTGTTAGCAAACCTGATGACCGTATTCGTATATGAATTGAATTTCGAGACCTTAACAAGGATTCTCTTAAAGATGATTTTTTGTTACCTAATATAGATATGATTGTGGACTCGATCACATACCATGCGTTGTTATATTTTATTGATGGCTTCTTGGGTTATAATCAAATCCGTATTAACCTAGACGATCAGTACAAGACAACCTTCATTACTCCTTGGGGGAATTTTTACTATGTGGTCATGCCCTTTAGTTTAAAGAACACAGGAGTGACTTACCAATGAGTGATGACCTCGATATTTCATGACTTCATTCATAAAATATTAGAAGATTATGTTGGCGACATCTTGGAGAAATCTGTAAATCATCAAGACCATGTGAAGAATCTTCGTCTTATCTTTCAAAAGACTATGATTTGACAAGATGAGACTCAATCCCCATAAGTGTGTCTTCGACATAGATGCGGGCAAGATTCTTGGGTTTATAGTCTCTTATCATGGAATTAAAGTTGATAAGAATAAGATTGATGCTATTGCTAACATTCCTCCACTAAGGAACATCACTGAGTTGTAAAGTTTATAGGAGAAGATTCAGGAAATTCACAGATTCATATCTCAGTTGGCTGACCGTTATTTACTGAAAAAGGATGTTTGCTTCATATGGGATGAAGAATGCCAAAGAGCTTTCAAATCCATAAAATCCTATTTGACCAGTCCTCCTATATTGATTTTGACTATGAAAAATAGACCCTTCCTGCTTTACCTTGCCATGTCACCGTATGCTTTGGTGGCCTTGCTAGCTCAGTACGATGATGCAAGAAGAGAGAGAGCAATCTACTACATTAGCCATGTCCGCGTGAATTATGAAACTCCTTATTTTTCCATGGAGAAGAAATTCCTTGCTCTTGTATTCGCTACATAGAAGTTGAGGCACTATCTCCTACATGCTGAAACTCACGTCATAGTAAAAACAAATCTCTTGAAGCATTTATTCTCTAGCATTGACCTTGCGGGAAGATTAGTGATGTTAGTTATGTTGCTTTCTAAGTTTGATATAACATTTATCACTCAAAAAGAAATAAAAGGACAAGAGATTTCCGATCAATTGGAAGATTCTCCCTCGCCTTGTTCCTTCCCTAGGTTGGACCTATTCCCTGATGAGAATATCTACGCAATCAACTATGACCTCGAATGGAAGATGTACTTCGATGGATCACAATGTTAGACTGGTTATGGAGTGGGTGTGGTCCTGATATCTCCCAAAGGAAAACTGGTCCCCCTATCCTTTTGATTAGATTTTCCTTGCACTAAGAATATCACAGAGTACGAAGCTCTTATTGCTAGCTTGGGTGCCACAATTGCATTAAATATTAAACATCTTCATATACTAGGTGACTCTGAACTTATTATGGATCAGATTGCAAGGACTTATGAAGATAAAAAAACTAAGGTGCCCTCGTATCGAGACCTTGCTTTATCTCTGCTCAATTAGTTTTTCTCTTTCACAATAAACAGTATTCCTAGGAGAGAAAATAGACATACAGATGCCATAGAAAGCACTGCTTCTTGGTAACTTTAGAAGAGGATACAAAGTAATATCACTTTGTGATTTAGGTCTTGCGAACCCCGAAGGCTCCTGATCAAATTGATCTGGAGTCTTTGGTTTGATTTCATGCAGATTCAGGAGAGTGGTTCTCTAGTATCTACAACTAATTCAAAAATGGAAACTTTCCCTACGACACGACGAAAAGCGATCGTACTTGTATAAAAAAGTTTCTAGAATGTTACATCATCTTATTAGACATTCTTTATCAAAAATGCTATAATGACTTGTTGCTAAGATGCCTCACTAAAGAATAAATACCCCTTACCCTTAAAGAAGCCCTTGCAGGCTCCGGGGGTGGAAAGTTTCATTGTAGATCCTTGTTGAGGAAAATGATACACATGGAATACTATTGAAAAATGATGGACCAAGATTCCTTTGGTTTTGTCAAGAAGTGCCTTCAATCTTAACAACATAGCCACCTTATCCACACTCCTACTCAGAAGTTGCAAAATCAAACTTATCCTTGGCGTTTCACAAAATGGCGGTTGTATATTATTGGAAAAATATCACCTCCTTCTTCCAAAGGACATACCTTTATCATTACCACTACAGATTATTTCAAAAAGTGGTTTGAAGCTATTCCACTCCGATCTATGAATGTTGAAACCATCTGTAGCTTCCTCTTGAACAACATGATTTCTCATTTTGGGTTTCCTGCTCTGCTTTTTTTGGATAATGGTACACCATTTAAAAACAAGGAATTAAAGCAGTTCCTGGAGAAATTTTGTATTCAACATAGGTTTTCTACGCCGTATTATTCACAATCCAATCGCCAAGCAAAAGCTTCTAATAAAATGCTTGAATTCATTCTTTGTAAAATAGTTAATAAACATGTAAAACATTGGCATATTCAACTGATGTATGCTTTGTTGGCTTATCGCACGAGTGTTCGCACGATGATGGGAATGATGCCTTATAAGCTCATGTATGGCACATAAGCTATCATGTGTTGGAGTTGGAAATCCCATCTTAGTGGGTTTCCCTTAGAGGATTGATTGACGATGAAACCTATCGAGTTAACCATTTGCATCAGCTAGAGATGCTCAATGAGTGCCATTTACAAGCCCTTGATCATCTGAAAGCTTATCAGTGGTCTCTATCAAGACAATAAAATCAGGGTGCGCTTCCTAGAACCTTCCAAATAGGAGACCTAGTTCTATACAAAAATCAATGGAATGTAAACGCGCCACCTGACTAGAAAGGGAAATTTAGTCCTAATTGGTTAGGTCATTACACCGTAGTTTCTGTATATGGTTCGAGTGCCTATGGATTATCATCTATGGATGGAAAAAATTTAAAATAGCCTATTAATGTGATGCATCTTTGTTGATACTATGTATAGTATGTGGTGTTTTGCCTAAAGGGTAGTAATACTGTATATATTAACATTTACTCATTTTCACACCATATTTTTTTGTGTTTATGACATGATCATGTGTGCATGCGTGTAATAAAAACATACATACATGTGTCTGACTATGCTAAATATCCATACATCACATTACATCTGTTAAAGTGATTAGATCATCATAGAATTCAATTAACATGTAAACAGACATGTTTAATTAAATCATGATTAATATCTAATGAAAGAATACATCCATGTAAGCAAATAACGTCCATAGATTGAGGATACATAAAATGGAAAACATAATATAAGCAAAGCCATGGTACCAAAATTGATGTATATTTATATGTAGGAATCAAATGTCATGTACATGTATCGAGCCACTACTATAAAAAATGAGTGGCTATTGAATATGTGTCTATACAAAATATCTACAAATATGTATGTGTATCTACATCCAGTTACCAAAATGATATACAAAAAAGGGGGTCCTATCCCCATGGCATGTGGCTCCACGCTCCCTTTGGCTCTGGCAGCCACTCTGGTGCTCTGGGAGGAGGCTGTACTGTGGTTTGCGATCAAGATCGGTGTGAACATGATGCAGATAGACCTACCTGTATCCCTCTGAGCTCCCCCTATAGTGAAGATATGTCTATCTTCTCCTGGATGAGCTCTTGCTGCAGCTGCTGAACATCTACCAGGATCACAACTGTTGACTATGCATCGAGCTCATCGATGTAGCTTTGAAGGGTATCACATGTCACCTTGGTGGCATCAACCCTCCTCACTATCGCAACTCCCTCGATAGCTAATCTCACTATCCCTTGGTGGCTATCAGCTCCGCAATTAGCTGTACCACCTCCACACCTCACTCCTCGTATGTAGTCCATAGATTTTATACTGACTCAAAAGTGGGGGCATGCCTCCCCGTTGAAACAAGCCATTAAGCCTCTAGGATTGTCCCTTGGATGGGCACAACAGGGGCCATCTCTGAAATACACTAAGCTATAAGCCTAGTCCATCCATATGCATCCTCTACAATTACAAAGAGAGAAGCGAGGATCAATATCACATGGCATGTATATGTATATAAGCATAAGAAAAAATATAAAAATCATGAAAATAACAACAATGCACTATGTATACCTAGATCCCTTGGTTGCAATGTGGGATTAGGGTGTTGATTAACGTTGGGGCCTATGCTACCGGTATTGGTGGCTAACCTAGATGATGCTAACACTGCTGCTAGGATGGTGGAGTTTGATGGTGCTGATGAAATAGGGGTAGCTGGGGGGAGCTGGGGGGAGCTGATCTCTTCCACCTTCATGACCTCATAGGTATCGCCTCCTCCTCCTCCTCCTCCTCCTCCTCCTCCTCTACATCGCTCTATTGGTGGATTTTCCTCTTGTCTTGTGGAGGCTGGTGGGGCTCTTCCTCCTATGGGCCAGGGTCCCCTCTCAGAGAACCCTCACTAAAAATTGGAGTAGGAAAATGCCTCTCCCACCACCATGTGTAGTTCGCTGCCACTCCAAAATTATCCACTGTCACCATGGATGGTAGATCATGATTGAGCTCATCATCATCATATGAAAATACGATGTTTGTATTGGAGGGGCGAGGGAAATCACCTAACCTCATTGCATTGTGGTGTGCCCTAGTGTATGTGGGAATGTTGGGTAGTATAATCTATACACGACCATGCTGTTGCATGACCCAACTCTAGTAATAAGGGACAATAATATAATCATGACAACCCACTAAAAAATGGTCCTGTTATACATTCCTAAGGAACCTGCTATCATCAACCCACCTAAAATATTGGTGGGGTGTCCGCTAAACTTCTCCCATGACGATAGTGTCAAACTATAGCCTCAAAAATAGTAAGTTCCCGAAACGCCACTAGCCTGTCATGTCATACCAGTGAGCCATCGGGACCTGATACAACTGTCATTGGGGAAAACTGACTGGATAGGTGCACATGATATGGGTGAAGGCCCACAGTTGCCAAAGTTTGCACTTAGTGAGACTACGATAATCATAATGAACATATTGTTAAAGCTCCTGGTAGAGGTGCACCAACATGTTGCGTCCCAAAAAAAAAATAGTCCTATGCTCAACCATCTCCCTGATATTCAAGATGAGGCCCCCATTTAGATGTGAGCCTCGCCCGTTTATGGTGATGTGGAAAGTGACAATCTTTCCACTACCATTATCCAATGTAGAAATAGTGCTATAGTCCTTGCTTGGTCATACCAATGAGTGTAGATATGACTAGTTTCTTCGCTGCCGTCGGTCTGCCCTGTGCAGTACTAGATACCCTCACTACGCTCTCATGCTGATCAGGTGTCATCTAGAACCACTTGCCATCCACGGATGGGTAGCCCAAGGATTCGATAGACATCCTTGAGGGTGATGGCCATCTCTCCACAGGGCAGATGGAAAGGTGACATAGTAGCATCCAACCGCTCCATAAAGGTGGTGAGCATCCCATCATGGTATCACATCTCTAACATAGTAAATATGTTCTAGAGACCAGCCCGATCGAAGTGTGTGATCTCATCCTGCAATAAGTAATCTCTCTGCTTATAGATGAGTCAGAATGCTCACCCTTTAGGATGCTCCAAGATCTTTAGATACTCCTGCAAAAAAGTAAAAAAGGTCTAAGTTAGAAACATGATCATGCTAAAGAAAATGTATAAAAGGACATCTGCGCACCGCATAGACGTCTGCGTGATGCGCCTGCATTTCAGATTGCCATGGTAGCTCGTAGGACACCAGCATGTCCTTAGGATGACAATGTGTCCTTAGGATGATAGTGCAGATCTGAGATCCTAGTGCATGTCTCAGATGACAACACAAAAAGAGGATGCAGATGCACATTTTGGACACTTGAGCACCTCAATAAGTTAAAAAATAAAACAAAATGAGCCAAAATGCATGAAGAACGAGATTGAGAAGCCTACCTAGTCAGCCTCACAACCTATGGTGATGTCCTCACATAGATGCTCTAGCCTCAGTGCCTTGTACTCTCTTCTTCTTGACATTTTTCACTTTTATCTCACAAAAGTCAACAATCTACTCACAATGAATAGTAAAAATGACCCTTCTAGGGGCCCACCTAGGTATATATATGCCCCCCGGGGCCCATTTTTCATAGAGTTTGTGGCTCCCTAATTTCTCCTGACTTTACACCACCATACTGAGGGAAAACTTAGGAGGGGGCATATAGTCATCTCTAGATCATATTTTTCCTCCGAATCAATGAATTTTTCTTGGTCATTCTTCTCTCCATGGTGGTTTCTTCTGATTTTTTGAAATTGATTGAAATTTCTAGTTTTGTAGGATACAACTTTGAACACTCCTTCACAATCGTTGTGTTGTTGATTGTTGAGCACTAAAGCTGGGGGAATCCTCATTACCGGTTAGCTCAACCTTAGTGACCTCTGTGGTCCCTCTTTCTAGAATGTATTTTCATAAATTTTAGAATTTGGGTGATATATTTCTTATCTACTTTGGTGAGGCTGATTTTTTCCAAAATTGAGCCCACAAAATTGGGGGCAAAATGTAATGTCGCAGAATTGCACCTAGGGGTAATTCCATATTTTTGCATCTTGCATAGAATTTATGAAACCTTAGAAGCATTAATGACAAAACCCCATGGGATGAAATTTCATGATTCTGACTCCATGTAGACACATGGCAAAATGACAGAAGCCTAACAGGGCGTTTCTCGAAAATGTGGGCCTTAGATGCCTATGTGGCATGCAGATGTCCACGCGATGCACTAGCATCCAAACAATTTTTTGAGTCTAAAACAATGATTCTAGAAGCCTCAACCCTTGTGACATCTGTCCTAGTGGTTAGGTCTTGAGTAAAATGGGTCTGTATCATCCTAACATGCATAAAAAACCCTTTTTGGCGCTCATTTTGGGGTTGGAAGCCATTAATTCAAAAATTGTCAACACTTTCTCTAGTCTTGGGTAAGCTCTATCCTTGGATAGAAACACTTTTACTAGAAAATCCATAATGGAATAAGGTCCCTCCAGTAGCTACCAACTCTCTAGCAGTTACCAGCTCTCAAGCAAGGACATCGCAGTGTGCCCATGTGCCCGTGTGCCCTAGAAGAGGGTCTTGACCCATAGGTAATGCTCTCTCTCCCTATCACTCTTCCTTACTAGTTCATTTACTACTTCGTGGTGTGGGCTCTACTTCGAAGTTTGTATTTTTTTGACCACACACTTAGTTTATTTCCTTTACACTATTTTCCAAACTTGGTTGTCTGTGGAGGTGGGAACACCAATACGAGGGTCTAACTGAGGCAGGCCCCTATACAATCCCAACCTTTTCCCTTGATCTTTTGTGTGCAGGTTACGAAGAGAAACTTGGAATAAAGATTTATATGCACGAAGTTAATCTTGTCTTAAGTTCTCTTGCATTCCCCTTTAATCTCTATCTTTATGTCGATTGCTTGATTCTTCACTCTTTTTGACCCGAGTTGAGAAGTAAGATTCAATTTCATCCATCTAAGCTCTTGATTTCTTCATGGCTCAATATGCCAACACATCTCATGGATGACAACGTTTCATGCTAGCATCCTTAAATTGCACTGACACCTTTTGGCTGAGAGATCCTCAGCTGAGGATAGAAATCTAGAAGTCTTTCTCCTTCAGGGCCTGAAGCTACTTTTTCATTATCCTTCACAGTTTCATCGATTCATTTAGTTTGAGGTTTATAAGGGTAGTTCATTCCATGGTGATCTCTTCAGAATAAAGAGACCCGTGTGTAGCGAATCCCTCTTATATCACACTATGTTGTTGTTTTCTTCTTTTTCTTGTAACAAACGAGAAATAACACAATGTCTATGCCTACGCTCTCTATCATTGCAATTTATTTTCATCCGGTTTTCAAGTTGTGTTTGTGTAGGAGCAATTTTATCAACCATAGGCTTCTTTTTTTCCCTTAAGGGAGGAATAGAAGGAACCATGGGAGGTTGTTCAACCACTTTCTCTTTAGCTTTTTAAACTTGTTTGACTTTAGCAGGTGCAATGGGATTCATTTGATTGTCTAGAGATCTCTTAGAAAAAATAGGGGGAGAATTTGTCATAGGATGGTCTTGGATACTTGGAAGGGATTTTAGTTCAATCATGGTTTCAGGCATATTACTAAGGGATAATTCTGCTATACACTTTTCCTTAAAATTTTGATAGGATTTGAAAAAGAGTTTCTCACAGGGTCTAATAGGTTCAAAAGGCTTGGGCCAAAGGAAATCCAATGAAAATTTCCCATGGGAAGACATAGGATTAAAGCCATTATGATGCACAATAAATATCTCATTGCCAGATGGAAACTTTAAGCATTTATGCACAATTGACGGGATGACATTCATGAAGCGAAGCCCTGGATTGCCTAACTTCACATAAAATTGGTTTGATTATGGGATGCTGGTGAATGTGACTTTTAATTGTTTCATTTAAACCTTTAGAGGGAGATTTATCGAACCAATCATAGGGCGAGCAAAACCATTATGATTTTTGATCCATGCTTTAAGTTTTTCATATATATCTTGATAAAGATCATGTAGAAATATAAATTCTTCAGTTATCACGTTCTCTACATAAACAAGATCAATTAATATCCCATTACTGGATTTGTCATTGATTCTTCCAGCTATGTAAAGAGGACCATTGAGTGCATGTTTACATATGTCTTATTGTGAGAAAGCAATGTCAAGGTGAATCTTAGTTAGGCCCTTACAAGGTTTAGCATCAATAAATCCAATCAAACCATCCATTAGGTTTTTCTTATTTTATTTCGTATTTTCATCAATCGTGTCAACATTCTTCACATCATTCTTTGTTTCATTAGCTTTCACTAGTAGAATTTGGAAAATATATGACTATGTGACTAAAGATCTGTCACGACAACTAAAAATGACTAAATTCTACTATTTTTTTGCAACAACTATAAATGAGTAAATAAATGAATAACTTGGTCATCCACTAAAAAATATTTAGTCATACAGATAAAAATTCCTAAAAAGTTAGTCACACAAATACAAGTGGGTAATTAAAAATAATATTTTGAATTGAAAAATTATTGGTGGGATGCTAATAATTTCCTCTCCATTACTACAATTGAGAAATTATTGGTGGGATACAAATATTTCCTGTGCTGTTATTTCATTAGTTTGAGAGCCGAGTACCTCATAAAGGAATGTAGAACAAATTTTCCATATATGAAGAGGATTAGGATTTGAAGCTCGAGCCTTTTTGCAGATATTTGATGGAGAATAGAGGACTTCTTTTGCAAGTATAACTTTAGGACACAAGGATATTAGTAATGTAGTATGAATTAGTGCATAATTCTTCTCGTATTTTGGTGTTTTTTGAGCTTATATTGAGAAGCCCTATAGAGCTTCCAAATGTAAGGGTTTTTGTTTAAAATGTCATGTACGGGTTTTTATTCTAGACATTTGTCTTTTCATGCTCCCATATTTCTGCATCCTTCAATACATTCAATTATAAACTGATTGGCTTTGAAACAACCTTTATCTGCTTATGATTTTATTTAGGTAGTACAATTAAATTTTACCCTCAATTAGTTTTTCTTGGTGCTCTATATTTAATCTACTGAATATATTAGATAAGATTTATGTTTTTGTCATTTAAATAAGATTATTAGATAACATCTATGAAAGCTTCCTTCACTCACATGATAGTTGGCTTGCCACCTCTATTGCATACTTACACAATGGTACCATATTTCTAGATGTGACTTTACACACTTGGGAATTCTCCAAATGTGGGAAAATTGGGTTAGTCCACCACGTGATAATTATATAGGTCATAGGTTTAAGCCTAATGTATTTGTACAATGATCATGAGTGGAATAGAATACAAGGTTATAGATTTAAATTTGATCTATATTGTACTTTTTATTCATTAAATTACTCTATATATGTCTAATACATCATAATGTAATTGAAGATGTCTTCTTTTTGATAAAAAATGAATTTTGATCATGGCTTAACTTAGAAAATTTGAGGAAAAATATAATTGAAAAGACAATAGATGCATATTTCCTTTCTTGCTGATTTTTATCATGTATTCCAATACTCCCAACTTCACTATTAAGTAGAAGTATCACTTAGTCTTTCAATTATAAGCTAAATATGTAACAACAATAATATATATAGTAGGTGATGCTCAATGTTCATAACTCCATGATATTGATGTTTGATTTAATTTGAATCAAGGAAACATAGGTGTTGAGAATAATAATATTACTAAGCTTTACTATCTTGCATTTGGATTCTTGTAGTTGGAAAGCCTTGGGATAAATCCACAATTTATTACATTCACTGATGTTACTATAGAATCAGAAAAGTACATTTTTGTACAGGAAACTACTCTTACGAACAGTTTTATGATCATTGATACAAATAATCCCGTGCTTGTGATGAGGAGACCTATTACAATAGATTCAACTCTAATAAATCCCAATAGTAGAATTCTTGCATTGAGAGGTTTGTTCGGATTCTAATCTTCTTTAAGCATCATTTTTAGTTTTACAATTTGTTACATTACCTCTGAAGTAGATTATGTGGATCTTTAGTTGTAGTATTATTATTCTTTTAATTTCTATTCACCAATTTAATATGTAATATGTAAGTCCATCATAAATACAAATTTTTAGTTTCTGGTTGGGTACAAGGTGCTTTCTAGAGCTGTTTGGGTTTCCTTCAAGGTGATGCAATTTATATTTTTTGTTGTTTGCATGTTTTCTTCTTCTACAACTATAATGGTAGGGTCACTAAATCAAGTAGAATTTTTTTCTTAAAACTTAGATGATTGGTCAACCAAATGAGAGTAATTTAACTTATTGTAGAAAAAATTACCATTGATTACAAATATAGTATGTATTTATTACTATTTGGCATGGTCAAATTAGAATATTTAGTCAACTAGTCATAGTAGGAGCCTAGCTATTGGAAGTATTTTTTTTTAAAATTGCAAACAGACTAAGCTCACTTTTACATCGATGCTTTTAGATGTCTACATATTTTAGAGTATATTATATTAAGGTGATTTATCTGACTGAGGGTGGAATTAAATGAAAAGCCCAAAAAATGAGAAAAGTTTCCTAGGCATGAAAATATATATATTGTGGTTATTTTAATGTAAATCATATATTAGGTTGTTTTATATTTGTGTAGACACTTAAAAATGTCCTGAATTATATCATGCACTCAAATAAGGTATACTAACACCATTTCATCCTAAACCCATCCTCTTTTCACTTAATTAATTAAATTAGCTTAGCTATTTAATTAATTATTACATTTTTTATCCATTAACCTAATTAATCTAATCAGGTTAATTCACCCCCTTCCATGCTAACGTTTCATCTTATTAAATTAAATACATCAAGTTATTTAGTTTAAATCCCTAACTCTTCTTATTTAATTAAATAACTCTAAGTTACTTAATTAAACATCATTTCACTTTCCCCCTTTTCATTAAATAATTTATTTAATGAATATCATGAAATTCCCCTAATTGACATAATTAAAACTTTGTTTTAATTATCAATTACTAATTAATCTAATTCCCCTCACTTGCAAGGGAATATTCCTTCAGAATATTGATCCTTTGCACATTCCTTTGAAAATAATATTCCCATGGAATATTCCCTCCCCTTTTGTGTTGAAATGCACAAGACAACTGAGAGGGGGGGTGAATTAGTTGTATCAAATCTCTTTGTTTATAAACTTAATATTTTCACCTTAACTTCAATATTTTATTAAGTGTAAACATGCAATGCAAATAACATAAAGCAAACACCAGAGACACCACATCTACGTGGAAAACCCAATGAGGGAAAAACTGAGGATTAATTCACAATATAGTAGTAATCCAATACCAGATACAAAGGTTCATTGCTAGAGGGCTCACTACCCAGATACAAAGGTTCACTACCTAGATTAAGGGCTCATTGCCTTGAGAAGGACTCACTGTCCAGAAAGGAGGCTCACTGCCTACAAAAAAATAAAAAAGAGATAAATGAAGATCCACCACTAGGGTTCCACACATTCGCAACATGATCAAAAGATTGTAGTGCCATCAGATCACTGATTTCAGGAATCTAACATCTTAATGTACTATTGCCTTAATTTTCTCTTCTACTCTCTTCTTTTTCACACTTGTTCACATGCTTCACTTACTTTCTCAATTTGTGGATGATTGATTCATGGATCTTAAGTTTGCCACAACTTGATTTGCTTTTATACCATCTTAAACCTTAGAAACATTCACCAAGGTCAGCTTATACAATTTAAAATTATAAATTAAAACTAGGTTGGCTACTCAACATTCCCACCATGGATAAGAATGAGAGAGGACCAATTACATATTTAATTTAGGACCCAAACAACATCTTGAATCTCTCTCACACTTTCTCAAGTCGATGCAAAATCCAAATGTAATGTGTAAATACCAGGTCAACCAAACCTAATGAAAACACCAATGTTCTTTGAAGTACACAAATCTATGGCAAGATAATCACACGTAGATCACTCAACATGCTTCACTAGTCATTTCACCATCTTTGAGAACACCTTAGGTACATCCACAATAATTTCAACCAACTACATTTTCAGAGAACTCTTCACCAGTCTGATCGGACCAACCAGTAAAAAAACTGGAGTAGGTATTTTGGAGTACAAAACCACAAGAAAATTCATCAAAACATAGAAACCATCAATAAAATTCATCTCCCAGATTTGAAACCAAAATCACAAGATTGTGGAGCCAAAACATTTCTCCCAGTCCTCAAACAAATAGTTCTGGCAAACCAGTTCACACATCGGTGAATATTTATTCTACTTTCCATTGAACTAGAAGATAAAAATCAGGATATATGATCCATTCAAGCTTATGAACCCACCTATAGATCTTCATAGGCATAGGATCAACATAGGAGAAATACAAAGCACAGTATCAGAGCAGACTCAAAACATACTTTAATTCTGCTTTCATGATTTCTCAAATTTTCTCAAAAGTACTTGGAAAATACACAACATACTCAACCTAAACTGTGTTGACATCAATGACAACATTAATGAAAACACCACCAAACACATCCATACTTGCAATAATCTCCCCCTTTGTAATTGATGGAAACATATGATGTGAAAAACCATCAAAGACAACATACATTATTTTCAGAAGTGACAACCTTCCAAGAATAAAATTTTCACATAATTTTCTCTCCCCCTTTGACATCAATGGTAAAGGAATTTATTGCCATATAAAGCTCTGTTCACCCCCCCTAAGGAGTACAACCACATCAAATACTACAAAAGTGCACTTCTCTACTCTCCTTGAGGAGTAGACCTCAATCATCAATCCATAATAAAGAGTTTGTGAATCCCCTAGACTAATGCACCTCCATGTGCACTTAGTTAAAAGAAGGAGGGGAAATAACCCCTAACTTCCCTCTGAGATACTCAAAGGTATCCTTTGGAAGGGCCTTAGTGAATATGTCTGCAAATTATTCTTTGGTAGGTACATATTCAAGTCTAACTTCATTCCTCAATACCTTCTCCCTCAAGAAGTGATACTTGATAGATATATTATTTGTTCTAGAATGTATCACTAGATTCTTTGAAATTTTTATAGCACTTGTATTGTCACAAAATATAGAGATAGGTTCATCACTTACCATACCTATTTCCATCAAGGTTTGCTTCATCCAAAGTACATGTGTACAACAAGATGTTGCTACAATAGACTCTGCTTCTACAGTGGATAAAGAAACCAAATCCCGTTTCTTGCTCAACCATGAAACTAATCTTCCTCCAAGGAAGAATTCATTGTCACTTGTGATCTTTTGGTCATCTACACAACCAACCCAATCTGCATCAGTGTAGGCATTCTAAGTGAAATCATTGTCCTTTGGATACCATAATCCATAGTTTGGAGTTCCTTTAAGATATATGAATATCGTCTTCATAGCTGTAACATGTGTTTCCTTAGGTTCTGCTTGAAATATTAGAACTAAGTATACTACATGCATGATATCAGGTCTAGTAGCAGTAAGATACAACAATCCACCAATCATAGATCTGTACATGCTCTGATGAACTTTAGTAGATTCAACATCCTTACTCAAATTACATCTAGTTACCATAGGGATACAAACAATTTTGGAGTCATCCATTTTAAACTTCTTTAACAATTCTTTGACATAATTAGATTGAGAAATGAATATCCATTTGTCAATTTGATTTACTTGGATTCCAAGGAAGAAATTCAGCTCACCAATCATAGACATTTCAAATTATTTTTGTATCTCTTCAGAAAATGTTTAATAACATACCTTCATTTCCACCAAAGATGATGTCATCAACATACACAACAACTATCAGTATCTTGTATTTCTCAACCTTGAAGTAAATATTGTTGTCTACAGACCCTTTGTCGAATCCCTTCTTTGTCAATTATCTATCTAATCTAGCATACCAAGCTCTGGGAGCTTGCTTTAGTCCATATAATTCCTTTGTTAATTTACAAACCATGTCCGGTCTATCTAGCAATTGAAAGCCTTCCAATTGCTCCATATATTCTTCTTCTTCTAGTTCTCCATTTAGAAATGAAGACCTGACATGTTGGATATTGCTGATATGTGGTTGTTATTGATGTCAACACTATTGGCATTAATGTCTTTAAGGTTGTATATGTTGAGGATATTGAGAAAACTGTAATAAAATAAGTTGCAAGTTGTCGATGATGTAGTGAAGTTTAGTATGATGGACAGCTGAGTATATTAATGATAAGAAGTTGTGGATTAAAGGGTTTATTTTCAAGTCTATCTAGTTTATCCACATGAATTTCTAGAGGTTCACATGAATATTTGATTAAGTTATGAGTATCTGTGTTCTGAGAGTTGTTATGTTTCTTTAGTTGACATTACTAAAAGAAGATGATATGATTCTAGTAATTTGAGTTGTTGTGGATGATTTTTTGGTGATTCATGATGCTTGTGGATGTTTCTAGATCATTCTCTATCTGTGTTGCTTGTTCATATTGATTGTTGTGCTTGCAATTGGTTTTGTTCTTCTGTTAGTTCGTGTTTTTCATGATAATGGCTGTCAGGGTGACTGTAGCGTGTTATGGATCTTTGAGGCATAATTGTTTAAGGTGTTTCATGTTTGAGACATGTTGTTTTGGGTACTTACTATGTTTTGGCTGAAATTGTTTGGTTCACATTGATAAATTTTAAATTGATTTGGGCTGACAATTTGTACACATTTCATATTTTGTTGGGCCGACATGTAGTTGATGTTATCCTTAGTTGCAGATATATATGATCGATTGTTTATACCATTTGAGTAATGGTGTGTGATGTGGGATGTGTGTTGCATGTGAATAATTTTCTAAACATTTTAAGGGAACAATAAAGTGTGAAGAAGAGTGAGCAGAGGAAAGTGTTTATGTGCTTAACCAAAACTATAATTAGGCATTAGAAGACGCTATTTTATCAGTTCAAGATATTTTAGATGCAATCCGAATGTGACTGTAAGATAGTGAGTCTTCCTTTGGGCACCAATCCTTTTTGTATTTGAGAAGTGAGCTCTAGGTAGTGTGCCTAAATGCATGTGTATTCCCCATTTATAATACTTTTAACAAAGTATAAACTTGTGGATTAACCTCCATCGTGGATTTTCCCCTAACAGGGTTTCCATGCAAAAATCTTGGTGTTATGTGTGTTTTTGATGTGGTGATGGTTTATGCTTTCATGTTTATTTATTAGATCTGAGAATAAGTATAATAAGTATGATTTCTGTGACAAGTGATTCACCCCCCTCTCAATTTTTTTCCCTTGTGTTGCCAACATGACATCCATCTAATATAATTTGAAGTCTTTATGATATGAGAATACCAAGAAAATTCAAATGACCTCCATTATTGCTACAGGTGCAAAAGTTTCTTCAAAATATATTCCTTCAACATGTGAATATCCTTTACATACAAGTCTTGCTTTATTTCTTACCTCTTCACCATCTTCATTCAACTTGTTTCTGAATACCCATTTTGAATCAATTACATTCTTGTTTGCAGGTCTAGGGACTAGCTCCCATGTCTCATTCTTCTCCATCTGTTGTAGTTCCTCTTTCATTTCTTTAACCCAACTTTCATCATTACATGTTTCACTCACAGTCTTAGGTTCTATCTTAGAAAGTAAACACAAGTTTACCTCAACCACTTTGCTTCTTGTCTTCACTCCTTCACTTGTTTCTCCAATTATCTGTTCCTATGGATGATTTTTTTGAACATATTTAGAAGTTTTATGTGTAGGTTCTTTAGTTTCTTCCTGTTCATCACTTTTTTTCTTTCTCTTCCTTTTATTCTTCTTGTATTTGCACATAGATTGGATCATCAGGTTCAACTTCAGTTATTTCTACTCGTCTATACATAGCTTCATCAACCTTTACATTAGTAATTTCAATTATTTTCCTCAGTCTCTTATTAAAACATCTATAAGCCTTGCTATTATTTGAATATCTAAGGAAAATTCCTTCATCACATCTAGCATCAAAATTTCCAATATTTTATGCATTTCTTCTAATATAAAATCTACTTCCAAATACCTTAAAGTATTTTACAATAAGAATCTTACGAGTTCATAACTCATAAGGGGTCTTAGTGTTGTTACCTCTGATTTAAACTCTGTTAAGAATGTAAAAAATAGTGTGGATTTATTCTCTCTAATACATATAAGGAACATTGGCTTCTTTCATCATAGTTCTAACAGCCTCTTGAATAGTCTGGTTCTTTCTTTACACAACTCTGTTCTATTGAGGGGTTCTAGGAGAAGAATAATGTCTTTTTTAGGCCATGTTCTTCACATAATGCATTGAACTCACCAGATATAAATTATCCACCTCTATCGAACCTTAAGAATTTTATTTTTAGGTTTGCCTCATTTTCTACTCTTGCCTTAAACACTTGAATCTATCAAGAGACTAAGCCCTTTCTCTAAGAAATGAAACACATGTCATCCTAAAGTAATCATCATTCAAGAGCATAAAGTACCTATCACCATTAGGATTCCTATTCTTGTAGGAAGACAAAGGTATGTATGGATTAATTCTAGCATTCTGGTAGATGAAAGATCCTTTCATTTAAAACTATTTCTTGTCCGTTTTCCCATCTGACAACTTTTGCAGATTGAATTTTAAGGATTTATGATTCTAGGGAGATCTCTAACAATTTCCCTAGAACTGATCCTAACCAGATTATCAAAATTTGCATGTCCCATCCTTTGTGCTAGAGCCAAATCTATTAATTTGAGAAACAAAACTCTGACCATCACCACCCTTAAGTTGATAGATATTTCCATGAGTTCTTCTTCCAGTTGAAGCCACAATTTCAGATCCTTTTTCGATTTCACATGTGTTATCCTGATACACAAGTTTAAGACCTTTGATGCACATTTATCCAACACTTAAGAGATTATGACTTAAGCCCTTTACATAATAAACATCATTAGTATTATGTTTTCCATCAAAGATAATTGTTCTTTTAACAACAATGTTAGCACCATAATCATCCCCAAACATAACTATTCCTCCATCATACTTCTCAAGTTTAGTAAAATTACTCTTATCTCCAGTCATATGATTTGAACATCCACTGTCAATTACCCAAAAGTCTTCATCTTGTCTGACATGAAAAGAAGTTACTAGAGTACCTTCTGATTCATCCTTCTTACTCTCCGAACTATATTATTTTTCACATCTTCCATAGTTAGTAGGTACAACTTTCTTTTCTAACGCTAGAAACAGACATTCATCTTTATCTTCCTCAAAGTCATATTCATCATTAGAAATTATCGCATCTTCCTTAACAAATTACAATCTCTTGAACTTCCTATCCTTTTTATCCTTGTAATTATTGTTATTATCCTTATTCTTCTTTTGTGTAGCTCTATTAGGACATCGTGATGTATAATGACCAATATTTACACAACTAAAACATTTAAAGGGAAAATTACCTTTATATTTACCAGTACCTTTCTTCAATCTCTTTGTGAAATTTTCTTCCAAATCTTCTGAATCATCATCATTCGACTCATTTCCTATTTTCATTGCTTTAAAGGCTGTTTCAATGTTCTCCTTATCTCTTGCAAATTTTCTCATTTCAAATGTAGTCAGAACACCAAATAGAAGCTCCTTAGTAAATTTATTTGTATCATATTGTTCCTCAAGATTAGATAATTTGTCACTATAATTGTATGGTAAGTTCATCAAGATATTCTCAATTATATCTTCATCTTTCATAGTTCCACCTTGATTCTTGATTTTTGTTGCTATAAGTTCAACTCTCTAATAATAAATTGCAATGTCTTCTCCATCTTCCATTCTCAAGTTTTCAATTTTTTTCTTAGTTGTTAGTTTCCTTGAAAAATTTACTCGATAATTCCCTTCATAAATGTCTTTCAATTTTGTTCATACTTCATGAGTGGTAGGTAGAGAAATAACTTTCGTTCTTTCAGTTTTAGATAAATAATTGAAGAAAGAATACCTTGCTCTTTCATTCTCTTCAAAAGCTTCAACCTCATCAGTAGAGGAAGGACCAACTATTTGTATCACATACTTTGTATCCACAACTTTCTAGGTACTAAAATTAAGTGAAATAAAATAAATTCTCATATGTTCTTTCTAGTCACTATAACTAGATCCATCAAAAATAGGAATTTGCAACTTGTGCGCCATCTGATCTACCTCAAGCGGTTAATATTTTCACGGAGGAACCACATGCTCTGATACAAATTGTTGAAATGCACAAGAAAACTCATAGGGGGGGGTGAATCAGTTGTATCAAATATTTTTTATTATAAAATTAATATTTTCACATTAACTTCAATCTTTTATTAAGTGTAAACATACAATGTAAATAACAGAAAGAAAACACCAAAGACACTAGATTTATGTTGAAAACACAATGAGGGAAAAACCATGGTGAGGAAAGAGATAAATGAAGATCCACCACTAGGGTTCCACATATTCACAACCTGATCAAAAGATTGTAGATGACATCAAATCACTACTTTCAGGAATCTAACACCTTAAAGTACTGTTGCCTTAACTCACTCTTCTACTGTCTAAATTTTTGCACTTTTTCACACACTTCACTCACGTTATTGATTCATGGATGATTGATTGATGGATCTTAAGTTTGTCACAACTTGATTTTATTTTATACCATCTTCAACCTTAGAAAAATTCACCAAGGTTGGCTTATACAATTTGAAATTACAAATTCTAACTAGGTTGGCTACTCAACATTACCGTGGTGGATAAAAATGAGAGAGGACCAATTACATATTTAATTTAGGACCCAAACAACATCTTGAATCTCTCACATGCTTTCTCAAGTTGATGCAAAAGCCAAATGTAAAGTGTAAACACCAGGTCGGCGAAACCTAATGAAAACACCAATGATCTTTGAAGTACGCACATCTCTTGCAAGATAATCACACATGGATCACTCAAAATTCTTGATCAGTCATTTGACCATATCTAAGAACACCTCAAGTACATCTGCAATAATTTAAACAAAATTCATTTTCAGAGAACTCTTCACTAGTCCAACCAAATCAACTAGTAAAATATATAGGAGCTCTAGAGTAGGTATTTCAGAGCACCAAACCACAAGAAAATTTTTCCAAATGAAAAAACCATTAGAAAAAGTCATATCCTAGATCCACAAGATCTAAAACCAAAAATCAGAAGATTGTAGAGCCCAAACATTTCTCATAGTCCTTAAACAAATAGTTTTGTCAAACCAATTCACACATCGGTGAACATATTTTCTACTCTCCATCGAACCAGAAGATGAAACTTGGGATATACAATCCATTCAAGATTATGAACACACCTAAAGATCCAAATAGGCATAGGATCAACATAGGAGAAATGCAAAGCACATTACCAAAGCAAACTTAGAACATACTTTAATTCTAATTTCATGATTTCTCAAATTTTCTCAAAATTACTTAGCAAATACACAACTCACTCAACCTAAACTGTGTTGACATCAATGAAAACATTAATGAAAACACTACCAAACACATCCATACTTGAAATTTTTTCACATTAGAACTTTATTTTAATTTTCTAAATATCTATTTTCCTCACCCATGAGAATATTTCAAAGAATATTCTCTTTCTTCACTCATTTGAAAAAAAGAATATTCTTCATAATAAGAAACTTACAAGACTTCATGTGCAAGTTAACTTCCGAGACTTCTTGTGCAAGTTTTGAATGTGTGTTTTTTTGAAAGAATATCAACCCTTGATTCTTTCCTTGATCCATGTGATCATTTATTCTCATCCATTGATGAGAATCCATGATCCATGTTTCATCTCTCCTTTTTTTTGACATTGATTAACCTTTTTAATCTTAACCCTTCATTTATCATTTTCTCTCCTATGAATAGGTCACTATTTGGAGACAAATGGATCCATATTTTAACAAAAAACTTATCTTGTTATAGTCAATTTCACTTGCACTCATATTTAGAACTCATTTAGCTTCATTTACTTACATCATTAACTTAGCTTCCATTAATGGCTTCCATGATAACATAGATTCATCCATTTAGCTTATTTGGTAATTAAGGTTTGAATAATTTTAGCTTAAACTTCATTTATATTAGCTTTGTATACATCCATATCAATCATCTTAGCATAAATCATGTTAAAATAGCTCGCATCATGTTCATTTAGCTTTAAACCATGTTTTCATCCCCATATTTTATCAGTTTCACCAAATCTCTTCAATAGAATTGATCAGAATAGTCTCATTATCCATGGGATTAGGAAAGGGTCACCATTAAACATCAATGTGAAACCATCCCCCCAATAGGATAAGTTTCAATGGATTAGAATAGGTGTTTCTAAAGATTTCGTAGTTTAATATGTTAAGTTTTACTAGATTCCTAGTATAGTTTTTATTGATTGATCTTAATATGATTGATGTTTAGTGGCTTGAATATGCTTTGTATCCCCATGGATCAAGTGTACTCAGCCCATACTAATTCATCAGTCACATTTTGGCACTAGAATGAGGGTAGAACCAATCACATTTAATGATTTTTTCTCTCGAAGTTTGTTTGTTTGGTTTTTGTAGATACATCAACACTCTTGCATATTTCAATGACACCTTTGAAAGGTGTCAACATATAGAAATAATATTTCCACTAGATACAATGATGCTTGATTAAAAAAAAATCGACGATTAAAAAAAAATGTGATGCTAATATTTTTTAGAAGTATCGAAGATTTAAAAATGGTGCCACCAAATAGTGACACTATCATCGTCTCTGTTTCATTTCAAAGCAACACTATTTTTCACCAAAGTGACGCTAATTTGACTTATGGCGATGCTATTGTGAATAGGAACACTTTTTACTAGTAAGAAAAAATAGTGAGTGATTTTTAGCATGTGCTTTAAAATTTTGATTTTATCTTCTTTTCAACACATTACTAACTTCTCTCTTTTTTAGGCTAACTGGGTTTTGCAGGTTTGGACAATCAAATGCAAAGTGAAGAAGCATTCTACTATCATTTGAATTATAATTGTAACAAGTGTTGTGACACTTATGAGGAAATTATAACCCATTTATGATGCTTTCTATTTCACGTTTTTAAGACCACACTAGATTTCGTTTTGGCTTAAAATGAATGTTCAAATTGGTTAAAAATGATCTTTCACATTATTTTGCTTGTTGGTTTAAAATTGAAAAATAGAAATCTCACACTTAAAAATTGGTGCCTAAAACAAACTCATTTTGCTATGATGGATTAAAATGAACATGTGTCTAAGTTTCTTGAGTAGGCTTGTTGTGCATATCCACTCTCCTTGCACTTCGTGCGATCTTGGGTGAAGAGAAACATGCAAGTATAATTTTTCTTCTTGGAAGCACTTATCCTCTGCCCTTGCACCGATTGGAAATCTTAGGTGATGAAAGGTATTTTATGCTTCAAACATGTGCTACCCTTACAAGGGAATACCTCCCAACTTATAAGAGGGAATGACCCAAGCGGTGCTTTCATTTTTGGTCCACTATAACATTTTTTTGATGTGACATAAGCCATTAACCAACTGGTTGTGGTTGTCCTATACTGACGAATGTATCCTCTAGCATCCTTGTGATGCATCAAAACCCTTAGATGTTTCTAAGGGCTGGGGGCTTGTTAATTGAGTGAATCACCACATGTATAGCACCAGTTTATCCCAGAAAGTTTGAATTAAAAACCACTTGTAGTAACCAAAAACCTTCATGTTTGCTGGTACGGGAACAATCATTCTAAAGCCACCCCACATTTTAATATTCATTATAGAAATAAGAAATCCTTTAGATCTTTGAATATTTTGGGTTTGATATTTGGTGTACCTGAGAAGTGTGTGCCGTGTAAGGAGGAGCTGGTGTCATCAAATCTCTAGCTGTTCACTTTGTCTTAGTGTTTGGAGAAATCCAAGTGGGGAATCAACAAGTAATATCTTTTGAACCTAGGTGGTAAATGCTTGTGAGTCATTTTAATACTTTTCTTGGTTCCAAAACATTGCAAACAAACATTCTCAATCCTCCTCAAAATTTTAAACTCTTTGGTATAAGGATGGATACCCTTTGAAATAGGCTTGATATTGATGCTTTTCCTAAGGATTTCTATCCTTATATATTTCTAAATATCTTCAATCATATATCAATCGATACTTCCTAGAGTCAACATAGGCAACTATGGGTTCAATGTCATGATTTTCACATAACAAACCTTATGAAATTTATGATTTTTTTGACATAGGCATTTTTTGAACTTAAGAAAAAAAAAGTGTTTGTGGTAAAAATTATCCCATTAAGCAAGATAAATTGGAAAAATCTAACCCCACATGACCCTTTGGCGTCTGATCACTTTGGTTGAACAACCTAACCTTACACCCACTATCATTCAACCAAAATTTGAACTAATTGAGGGAGAAAAAAAATATAATTAAGAGTTTGAGAAGCTTCACTTTTGAAAAAAAGGAAACACCAAACCAGTGGAGAAACACAACATACATCATAGAAAAAGCAAAGGAAAGAGTCGATATTTTGGCAAGAAGGCCTATATTAACCACCACATGCATGGCAATAAATATCCTCTTTTCCATAGTATTAGGCTTCTCTAAATGATCTCTCACAAAATCAAAATCTGAAAGGGAAGGTCTACATGTCGTCACTTCAAACTTAGGCATCATAGTCAAAAATCTATCAAACAACATCTTGTAGCTCTCTACTATAATAGGAACCGATTGGTAAGAAATTTTTATAGATGTATGCTAAATATGAACCCCTCATTTAAGTCAATATTGGTCTTTAAGATTTGAACACTTTAGAGGTCTAGCATATTTACCACTACCTTGGTCTTGGAAAAAAAGGTTCACTCTAGGTCAACATTGAGTCCAAAATTTCATCCACCCCTCCATCGAAACTTATCCTTCACTTCACCAAAATCTAAAAAAAAATCAAATACACCAACACTTTTTGACTTAGACATCTATCAACCCAAACTCTATCTTAGCTACTTTGCATGTGAAATTAATCCTTTTCCATGCACCTAGAAGTTAGTTATCATCTTTGGAATGGTTTATCTTGAAGGTCATGAGTCTATGCTAAATATTCTTAAGTTCATAAACATCCTTTATCCAAACATCAAAACATCCAACTAGAGTCTAAAGTGTAGTCCAAAAATGTTTGCAAAGATCACTCTCCACATAATTCACCTTTTCATCTCCCATTATCACCATTTCTTGAAAACAACTTAGAGAATCCCTTCTACCTAGATTTGAGTCAACTAGAGAGTTTAAGCATTACAAATCTCAACACAAATCTCCAATAGGTGACCCAAAATTTATGGTAAAGACAAGATCACAATACAAGAGAATCATGGAAAAAACCAAAGTCAAATTTACCTCAAGTGATCCCAATCCTCAAGAATTCGATCCAAGAATTCAAGTAACCCCATCACAACAACCCTCATCTCCATCAGGGCCATATGAGATAGAAGAAGTTATGAAAAATCCATTTGAACTCACTAAGGAAGAAATCATGGAATACAAAAAAGAACATCAAGCCTTAGGAAATGTAGCTCTAATTTCCCCATAGTTTTTTGCACGACCTTTGATACAAGGCTTAACAACTCCATTTCTAGGGATAAATCAAACATCCAATCCTAGTATTGCTGTTAGTCTTGGTAAAGAATTTGGCCATACTCTTCCATTTGAAAGAAAAACACTCGTGGGTACTCTCAAAACCAATCCAAACATCACTTGGACACCTAACTTTGGCTCTCCTACCATTCTTGAACACCCCTTGCATCAAAATAAACCACTTACCCTTCATCAATTCATGAAAAACTCAACATATCGAGGTCATCCATCCTCATCCATCTCCACAAGTACCACAAATTTTCCCAACATCCCATAGGGAAGTATGGACCAATCGTCTCAAGTAGACCAAAAAGGACATGCAAATACCCTTATGAAAAGTCAAACCTTAACACAAATAGGGACATCTTTTTCCAACCCCCCAATTGGTTCATCCACACCATTGGTTTCACAAAACATATTCATCCCATCCATCACTAAACCAAATCAAAATAATCTATTGGTTGCGAACCCCATCAATCAAGGTGATTCCTTGACCACATCCCAAGCACAAGGAAATAACAAAAGCATCGATCAAGGAAATAATTTTTATCAATGGATTCAAGGTCCTAATGTGTCATTACCATGACAATAATTAATGACACCATCGTAATTTTTTACCACAGTCTCTCTCACCATGCAAAATCAAATCGGACTTTAAACATACATTCCTCCATCTTAATCCACCATCATGCAAGGAATGTTAAACCGAGGGAATCCACAACCCAATCAAAAAATCAACACATCACAAATGTCCCAACAACTGATTGATCCTACATTGCAAGAACATGCCTTAGCTTTACAACAAGAACAAAAGGATTATCAACAAATCATCCAAAAACAACAACAACAAGAAACCTTATCGACACAACAATAAAAAACAACATCAAGTAGTCTTAGGAGAACAATAACAACAACAAGAAGCCCTAGCAACATAACAGTAGCAACAATAATAGCAAGCAACCTTAGTAGAACAACAAGCAATATTAATAGCACAACAAAAATAGAAACAATAGCAAACAACCTTAGTAACACAACACCAACAACATCAAACAGCCTTAGCAACACAACAACAATAGAAAGCTCAAAAAACAACCTTACTAGCCCAACAACAACAACAAGCCCAACAACAACAATATTAAGCCTTACTAGCTCAACAATATGCCCAACAAAAACAATAATAAGGTTCCAACTATAATCTGCAATAGAACATCATCAATACAAACACATTAGGAAAATATGCACCAACACCACAATCAACTTTATAATACCCCACACCTCCATACACACCATACAACACACCATCATATTAGATTCCCATGTACAACCCATCTTCCATCCCAAACAATGTAGCATATACATTCCTCCACCAAACCCACAAGACAATGTAGCATTACAACTTAATACATTATCAAAAGAAATGAAGGATATTTAGATGGGAAAGATGAAGAAGCCCCATACATAGAACCTATGTCCTTATCCTTTTGATCAAAACATCACAATAGTATCGTTCCCTCCTAGTTTTTAAGTCCCCAAATTCAATAAATACAAAGGTAGAGGAAGTCATGTGGACCATATCAATGAATTTATCATGTGTATGGAGGTCACCTACAATGAGTCCTATTTGATGACAGGCCCAACCATTGAATGATTTTCTTAATTACCTCTTGGAATAAAAAAATTCCAAGAAATCACCAATAAATTCATAGATCACTTCTCCTTTAATCTTGACATGGACGTAAGCCTAGAAGAGTTGTACACTCTCAAACAAAAAAAGGAGAATATTTCACCAATTTATTACAACACTAGAGACAAAGAGCTGGTAAGAGCAAGTGGCCAATTACAGATGAAAAAAAACTGGGGATCATCATAGAAAATTTAGATCTAGATCTATCCTTCCACTTGAAGATGTAGTGCATTAAATCTTATGATGAGCTTGTCCCTAGAACCCTTAACATCAAGAGAGGTCTAATCTCATAGGGAAATACTCAAGCCTACAAAGAATACCACCCATCAACCAGTTCAAATGACAAGCCATGTGGTTGGGCTAAGAACAAAAATGTGATCAATGATGGGATGGTAGATTCTAAGGTGGTCCTTAGTGCTCTTAGTCCAAACACCAATTAAATAGCTAATGTTCATTCAACTATGCAAAAACCAAAACCATCACAAAATAATTATATCAACAACACTGAAACACAACAAAGAAAAAATCCCAACAAGAACAACTACTTGAAACAAAAATAAACAGTTTTAGAATCTATTGAGACTATCATGAAGAAATTGGTAGAGTCAAACCTGATAAAACTTCCAAAATTTGAAAACTACCAAGAACCATAGGAAAAACCACCCCATATAATGATAACAATATTTTTGACTTTCACAAAATCAAGGGACACAAGATAGTGAATTGCATGAGGCTCAAAAATATTATCCAAGATCTTATGGAGAGCGAATCCATATCTATTGAGGTACTAGCTGAAAATCAAGATCTTAAGATATACAAGAACCCTATGCTAGATAATAGCAAAGGAAACAACAATGTAAAAGCTAAGGATTACACAAATGTGAAACATACTTATTCCAATGTGGTTTCTTCTTGTGATAGTGTCATCACCATCGTCACCATCAACGGGCCTAGTGCGAAGTGTGAATTCACCACATGATGTTGCAAAGTCACCATCCAAGGAGTCCCATCTCAATCTAGGGAACAACCTAATTTTCATACATCAAACCTTAGCATGTAAAATATCCTAGTCTAGCTTAAGAAGATCCCTAGACACAAATATCAATCCTTGAACTATTGAGGCTATCCCCTGCACATAGGGAAATCTTATAGAAATATTTATCTTCATAATCCATCCTTGAGGATATTGTCACCAAATAGTTTCAAGCTATGGAAGGGCATGCCACTAATCATATTCTCACCTTCTCAAAACAAGACCTACCCTTGTAGTCATCTTATAATCATGCTGTACACCTTAAGGTCATTGTTCATAAGAAAGAGGTTAAATGAGGCTTAGTGGATGGAGGTGCTGATTTGAACATTTGCACCCTTCAGTTGATAAAAGACTTGGGCTATTTAGAAGATACTATTGAGAAAAAAATAAGTACCACCATCAGAGCATATGATGATCAAGAGCGGGTATCACAAAGCATTATTGCACTACCTTTTGATGGTTTTTTTATGCACTTCTCAACACAGGTAATGCACAAGTGCATTACCTCTCTTGAAAGACAATCTTCCATAATCAAATTGCAGAAGACTATCCCAAGGTCTCTTGGATATTAGGTCATGATGATGCTTGGAATATCTTAGTTGATTTATTTGATTTGATGGAATCACAAGGAAAACTTACGAATGAGTTACAAAGTGGGAAAGTTATATTTGCAAATGGAGTTCTTAAGATGGGAGAGTTGTGCATTTGCTGCAAGTTCAAATAGTTGTCTTGAACTCCATTTCAACATTAGATTTAGCTTTATAATGAGCAATGAACCTTTCCTAAGGTTATTTATTTAAAAAATGAAAAGGGTAGGGAAGAGAAAAGGTTCCTGGACCTACAACTACTGATGAACAGTGATCATGGAGGTTCCTGCTATGGACAGTTTCCTTAAAAGAAAATTTCAATTAATAAGAAATTTCACAATGTCATGAAATTTATGCTATCTTCTAAAGACTGCAGATATTTCATAATTCATTTGCCATATAGATGTGAATAAAGATAAAGATTAAAGAGCAGATATAAAATCAGAGTCCAGACTAACTTTGCACAATCACCTACCAACAAAAAATGACTAAAAGTATGGACAAGAAAATCATACACAACAAAAATATTCACAATCAAAAACAACATTACTAAATCTACCAAGGATAGATAAAAAGGAAATTAGAACAACAAAGTAACTCAAACTAGAATCTTAACTTATGGGAGAAGAATCATGAAACATGTGAAGAAATCCAAAATACACCAAAATCACTGTATTTTTTATTAAAATTTCTGCAACATGTCTTTACAACAACTCAACTCTCTCAAAATGAGAGGAGGAGAACCCTATTTATAGTTTCCAAAAAGTGAAATGAGTGGCCAAGATTCAATTTACAATAGGGTCTCACCTACCACCAAATATATTACATTTAAAAATACATATTTTGTCTTTTCCCTATTTTGTCTTCTAGTGGAAACACTGTAACATTTTGTCTTTTTGCTGATTGCTCTTTGCTGTAGTTACTCTTTCAGAAATTCTTCATCAATGATAGGATTGCCTTCCCATTTCTTCAAAGCTACATACTCCATGAATCTCAAGATCATTCATCAAAGCTTGTTGACCTCAATGATGTCAGATCTTAGCACTTGGTAACTCCATGCCTTGGAATTATTAATGAGATTTTCCCAGTCTTTATTATACTTGGCATCGTTATCCTTGAAAAGCTCAGACTAGGAAAAGTATCGAGCAAAAAAGCTCATAAAATCTATGGTAACCTTGGTTGACATACCCTTCTCCATCCTCCTTCAGAGGTGAGGCTTTATGCTTTCTGGATTGATCTTAACAACAGGCATTTCGTACCTTGTCATCATCTTGAGGTACTTAGCACAATCTCCTCTAGCCTCCTTGGCCCATTCAATATCCAGAATTACTCATTCTAGAATTTGTTCTAGCCTCCCCTTTTGATGATCAAAGTCCTGCTTCCACACATTCATTAACCAATGGTCATCGTCCTTGAAGGCAAGGTCCTTTTCCCAAACCTCACTTGGCAGTGTGAGGATAGCCTCAATTTTTGAGTAGGCAACCTTATACTTCTTTGGGAACTCATTATAGATTTTCCTCATGCCTTCAAGAGACATTTTTACTTCTAGGAACTTGTTTTCTATTCCAACAGCCAAATTGATGCTTGTATTCCCAATGTCCAAGACCTTCCAGAACCAATTTTTTGTGGTCTTATCCAACTTCCTCCTTCTTTCTTTTTTGTTGATCTGTTCCTAGGAAAGCAACTATGGCAGGGCCAATGATGTGGTAGGATGTTCATCTAGAGATGACCATTGTTGAATGTAGGCTACCATATCAGCCACCTGTGCCTTGAGCTCTTCCTTTGAAACCTTATCCTATTGGATAAGGTGCACCACTATAGCAACTGATTTCTAGAGATGGTCAACCTTCTATTCCATGGTGGCTACTCCCAAGTCAATGGTGGAGACGTTATAGCTTATAACTCATTCTCTAACCACCGATGTAGCTATTTGCACTACCCTAGATCTAGAGGCATCCATCGTTACCTTTGATATGATTCTTGGCTTCTTCTTCTTCTTGGTACTAATCTGATCTCTAGCCAATATTGCCTCCAACCTTGCTTTCAGATCCTTTAGGGTGGGAGTTCTCTTTTTGAGCTACCTTTCTAGCGAGTCGGGCATCGGGGGTCCTTCCTTGGGTGATTCATGTCAATATTTTCAGTCCTCCAACCTAAGTTCAATGGATTTGACATTAAGGGAATCTTGCTTAATTCTTGCATCTTCCTTCTCCTCGTCAAAATCTTGCATGAGCATTATACATTTGGTAGGAGATTTGGTGAGCAACTGCTTGTTAGAGTGGTCTCCTCCTTCAACACCCTTTTCTTCTTCATCTTGCTCATGCCCACATTCCTTAGGCATATACTCTTCTTCATCTTCATGGAAGGATGTTTTCTCATCATTCTCTAGGGTTTGACCATGTCCTTTCATAGGAGACCTATTGCCCTTAGTCTCTGGAGCAGTAATTATTTTAGTCGTAGGTTGTCCTTCAACTTATTTGTCCTCGATCTCTTTGAGTTTCTTGTTCCATTCTACTTCGAGCTCTGGATCAGTCATTTCTTGGATTATGTCCATCCCTTGATCCTTGCTTTCCTCATGGGAAGATGTATAGGCCACCTTATCGATCACTTGATGTTCGTATATTGGATACTCATGATACTTAAACTCCTCATCTTCCCGCCTTTCAACTGCCTCCAGTTTTCGTCGCTCGAGCTCATTCGAGATTTGCATTGTAGCCTCCATTATAGGTGGTTTTTTAGGAGGAGGGAGAGTTAGGAATTAACCATTGCCTAGGTGATTGTAGCCTGCACCATTGGATTTGCAAGTGTTACTGAAAGTTCAGATGGCACATTTTGCATATACTTGATGAAGGAATCTAGGAGAGTGAGGGCAGGCATTGCAATAGTAGATGAAGCAGGTTGAAGGGAAGGAGACATGGAGGATGAAAAGATTGGTGAGGTTGTGGAAGAGGATGAATCCATCGATATGACCTACATGATCAAAGAAGTGGAGGCAAGGTGGACATAAATGTCCACCATAGAGAGAGAGGAAGTAGTTATTGCACATGAAGTGGGTGGGATGGTGGAAATAGCGGCAGTAGTAGTAGTAGTAGATAAAGCGAGTGAAGAGCTTGGTGGGTAAACCTCAATCTCCTCACCCTCATGGAGTGGATCTTTAGGTATTACAGCCATCTCCATGAAATTTCTTGTTCTTCAATGATTCTTAGGAGGCTCGCCCTCTGAGGCCTTTTTGGCGTAAAATTTTGGGTTAGGTTGCTACTCATCAACCTCCTTTCTCTTTCTCGACTTGAAAAATAGTAGGGATTTGGATGTTTCTCTAGTTGTAGCGGTAGCCATACCACCATTTAAACCACTTGGCTCACTTTCGAGCCCCTTGAATGTCAAGGTGACTCCTTGTTTCTTTAGTCGAGCAACCTTCCCATTGATCCATGCCTTTGTTTGAGCCTCAATGAGCTTGGTAAGAATATCAAGGTCATCAATCTCTTGCTCATCTGAATCAATCAAAGGCAATGACAGATTTGCAATGGTACTATACCTCGAGTCAATCACTGTGCTCTCATCCTCTTCAAGCTAATCTAGAACCAGACACAGGTTCACCCTTTTCACAAAGTATGCCATCATATGCATATAATGCCAGATCCACACCTCAAAGTAATCTTTGCAATTAGCCCAAAATTTCTCAACATGGAGGAGGTGGGCATACTTAGGTCCAAGTGCCTTTCTAATATGACTGTATGGGTCCATCCGTGGCCGAGCTGTATGCTTTCTGAAGTGGTATTCTGCCAGCTCCTTCTCTGAATTGCCCTTGCATTGGGAAGTATGAATTTGATACATCCCCTAGCCAAGTCTGAGGGGATAGGGGGTCCCCGCTAGATTTTTATTGCTCAGAATGTTGTGTATATATTGCAGCTACCAAGTTAGTTCCAATAGTATAATCCAGTCATTAGGGTATCAGGGCAGCTTATTTGAACTTTCAATGAATCCTTGGGCACGAATGTAGGTAAACTTGGGGAATTGTATGAATAGGAAGGCGTAGTGCTTGAGAAGGGCCCTAGCACTATGAGAGAATCTTCTCTCAAAATAACCTCCAAGAGATCGAAAGATGTATGCAATAAAATCATTGTTTACCCTACAATAGTCCTTCTTGAAATTCTTGTACTACAACTACGGGTATTTGTCATAGGGTTTGAGCTCTCTTCCCAACACCTCATTGGGCATTACAGACAATCCATTATAATGCAATCGATTGGAAAGTGAATAGACTAGGTAGGACATCATGAAGATTTTGGAGGTCTTCCTCACATTGATGAATTTATCATGGAAGAAATTGTTGATTATCTCCACCCAATAGAATGCAACGTCATCCCCACAAAGAATTTTCTCAAAACAATACAACATCCACTCCTCGAAGAAGGCCGCAACAGGAAGGCCCATTACTCTACTTAGTAGGGTGACTAGGTCGTGATAGTCCTCAAATAAATCATTGTGGTAGAGCTCTTCAGGGACTTTTCCAGCACTGCCCTAGCTATCTTTCAACCAATATTGGTTGATCAATTTCTTGCATTTTATAGGATCCTGATCCCATAATGCGTTGCACTCATCAATGGTTGGGGTCTCCATGCTTTCGAAGTCGGGGATGTGGAAGGTTTGAGTTATCCCGAGAGGGGACATGTTAGCTAGGACGTTGCCATATCTGTCCACGATGGTTATTGTTTCAAGTTGGTATGCCCCCCAACATTCCATTACCAACTCGAGGGCCACCAAAGTGGGCGGGAAACCTACAGCTTTGGCAAGTCCGCTGCTTTTGATCAACTTTGCATTATCTGTCTTTGGGTCAATCCTGACTCTTCGTATAAATTCATCAATATGGACATGTCTGATATTGGTGTCTGTGATGTTCTTCCAACTAGTTGTGACCTTGGAGTGCAAGAGTGTCCCCTAGAATTGATACTTCATTTGATCTTTATCTTCTTTTCCTCGAGGGGCCTTGGTGGTTCTTTTCCCTTTGTCCTTAGGGTACCAGGGCAACTTATTCGGCCTTTCTGTGAATCCTTGGGTGCGAATGTAGGTGAACTTGGGGAATTATATGAACATGAAGGCATAGTGCTTGAGAAGGGCCCTAGCACTGTGAAAGATTCTTCTCTCAAAATAACCTCCAAGAGACCGAATGATGTAGGCAGCAAAAGTATCATTTACCCTACAATAGTCCTTGAAATTCCTGTATTGCAGCTACAGGTATTTGTCATAGGGTTTGAGCTCTCTTCCCAACGCCTCATCTGGCATTATAGAAAATCCTTTATAATTACACCAATTGACAAGCAAATAGACCAGGTAGGATGTCATGTAGAATTTGGAGGTCTTCCTCACATTGATGAATTTCTGATGAAAGACATTACTGATTATCTCCCCCCAATAGAATGCAACATCATCCCCATGGAGAATTTTCTCAACAAAATACAACATCCACTCCTAGAAGAAGGCCGAAGCAAGAAGGCCCATTAATCTACTTAGTAGGGTGACCAAGTCATGATAGTCCTCAAATAAATCACCATAGTAGAGATCTTGAGGGACTTTTCCCTTTCAACCAATATTGGTTGATCAGTTTCTTGCATTTTATAGGATCCTAATCCCATAATTCTTTGCACTCCTCAATAGTTGGGGTCTCCATGATTTTAAAGGTGGGGATGTGGAAGGTTTGAGTTATCCTGAGAGGGGAGATGTCAGATAGGACGTTGCCATCTCTATCTATGATAGTTCTTGTTTCAAGTTGGTATGCCTCTCAACATGCCATTACCTGCAACTTTGGCAAGTCCACTGCTTCTGATCAAATTTACATTATCTTTCTTTGGGTCAATCCCGAGTCTTTGTATAAACTCATCAATATTGACATGTCTGATATTGGTGTATGTGATGTTCTTCCAACTAGTTGTGACCTTGGAGTGCAAGGGTACCCCCTAGAATTAATACTTCATTTGATCTTTATCTTCTTTTCCTCGAGGGGCCTTGGCGGTTCTTTTCCCTTTTTCCTTGGCCGTCCTAGAGGCCTCTACACCAGATTCCATAAATCCTAAAAAGAGAGACAAGAGTTGGCAACATTAACATGAGAACTTAGCCTCAAAAAAATCCCCACAAATCAAGTTTAGATCCTCAACATTCATTTAAGAAAAGCCTAACAGTTGATAATAATACCATTGGAAGTCAAATAGGTGACTCGAGCCCAAAGGGCCGAACTTCCTCTGGCAAAATGCTGTTTAGAAGGGAAAACAAGGCAAGGCATTCCTGATTACCTTTACTGATCCTGGATTTGTTCAATAAAGGGTTGGTGTGAAAGAAGGTCCATTTATAACATGTGGGTTGAAGTCCATTTTCGATTTGGAGGCCGTTTGAGCCATCATTCTGGCATTCGAGCTTTAGATATAGGAAAATCGTCTAGGGTTGGCTATTTGGAATAGCGTAGGGAAAAAAACATTTCGAGAGTTGGGTTCTAGAGTTTGGGTCACCATGGTCAGTAAGTTGCTACGGAATAGCCATGCGAAAATGATGAAACATAGATGAAAGTCCAAAATATTATACCTGAGGGAGATTAACAGTTGGTGAAAAATCCAACGACGGATTGAGGGTAGGGGCCTTGTGTTCAAAAAGGTGGATAGGCTTGGCCATTTGGGATGATAAAAGCGACATGGAACTCTGAAGACAAAATTATGGAGGCCGAGGTGTGAGTGAAGTTTGGACGTTTCAGTTTTCATTGTTTAAATTCTGTAGAGCGGAAGGGTGATCAGAGCTCGGGAGCCAGAAAGACTTTCAGTGGTAGCTATTTGAAATGATGAAGCAGAGACAGTGGTGTAGGGATGAAAGTCCAGGGGCCAGGGGTCGAGGAAAAATTTGAAGCTCGATTTTGGTTTCAAATTTGTGACAAACTTCACGCTCTCGAGGTCTGAGGTCTAGAAGGACGCTGGAGGTAAGCCATTTGGAGTGAAGAAGGCACAACAAAAACTTGGGAAGGGAAGTCCAGAGGCCAGGACCTAAGGTGAGTTTGAATGTTTGTCAATTTTCTCTAAGTTTTAACTTTTCATGCAGCCATAGATAGGTCTGGGTCCAAAAGAGGTGGTTGCCTGCTCTAGAGAACAACGATGGGGAGGTCAGATTTTGATTTCAAATTTTAGCCTCCAATCTCTTGATTTTGAAATTTTAACTTGTGAGTTTTGGGTCGGGGGCACTATCCTACCAGGTTTCAAGTTCATTTTGGCTTCCACCTAAATTTAAACTCATGGTTTTGAGAATAAGGAATGGGTAGGCGGGCAACGAACCTACCTCGAATCCCCAAAGAATTTTTATGCAAAATTTGTGAGGAACGATGAAGCTAGAGCTCGGGCACAAATGCAGAGGATGTTGGGGTCAAAGAGTGCTTCAAATTCCTTCCTATTCTATGAAAATGATAGGTGAAAATTAATTTAAATAGCCCCCAATGAAATTAATACCTTAGTAAATGCTCGGTAAGATGATAGATTACGTAGGTGAATTCAAATTTCTCAGGCGGTAGTGGGAGGTTCGAGGTCTGGTGGCTGGAAAGATGTCTAGCGGTAGCCATTTGAAACATCTACAAAGTTAAACCGAAAAATGAATAGGAACACAGGGTTTGAGGTGTGGGAAGACGTTGAATGGTGGCCGTTGAAAATGGTGAATCGGAGACAATGAATCGAGGATGGAAGTATGAGATCTGAGGTCTGAGGGCTGGAAAGACACATTCGCAAAGCCGTTAGGTTCTTCAAATAATTTAGACAACTATCAAAGCACTGGGATCTGGAGGCCGAGAAGATGCCAACCATTGGCTGCGTAGAATGGCGAAGCCGAAATGGAAACCCGCAAAGGGAAACCTGAGAGGGGAATCTCGAAGGTCTAGACTCGGAAGGTGCCACGGACATCAGAAAGACCAACTGATAGAGAAAACTCGAAAGGGCTTAAGACTTAGAAATTTCAAAGGGGAAAAATTTGGTCAACGCTAAAGTGGGACTTTTGAGAATGTGTTGACCATCAAGGATTTAAAAATGGGGCATGCAAAACGAGGCAAAGAAAAATGGACCCGACAAGTCAAAAATAAAGAGAGGGTCCTCATTCTGAATAGGGCGTTTGTGCATGAGGCACAATAAATGGCGACTCCATTGGGAGAACGCTCCTGACATTCTAAAGATAAATATTCATTCTGAACCCATGATCTCTGGTTTCACAAACCAAAGCTAATTTTTAAATTTGAACTAAGAGCAAGTTAAGGAAGGCAAAAGTGAATCACACCACAACAACATCATGGATGTGTGTGCTTGGTGAGTTCATTTCCTTTCCTTAGAGATCGAATGGGCAGCCACTGATCAATAAGGACAAGCTATGTAGTTTTCCTGACCGTAAAAGTAACTTGGACTTTGCTCCGCTGCTAGTCAGGCGTCCATAGCCCCGATGATGTTGTCACTATGGCCCCATGAAGATATCTCTATTGTCAACCAAATGTCCATAGCCTCGGTAGAGATATTCGCACACCCATACAGTTGTTGTCTTTATATTGTCTATTCTTTTCACTTGATATATCTTTTTTTGACAATTTCTTTTTCTTTCTGCTCAACCATGTAAGCAACGAAGCTCACTATGGGATTGGGAACCACAGTGGTCACTAGAGCAGACTTTAGATTTTTCACTTATCCAACCCTCTCAGTAATCACCATACCATTCTTTGGAGACTTTAAAATGTGTTTCTGTGTGTTCCATGATAGATGCAAGAAATTCAAGATGGATGCTATCCTAGGTTAGATCAGAGTTCGAAAGTTGAAAAATAATGCTTAGGGGCTCTCAGAGGTTAGTAATAGGGAATAAAGGATTATCTAGAGAACAACGTAAGAGCGGGAAATAGGGTGAATCGTTTATCAAGCCAAGCATGGCCGCCACAACAGAACGTAAAGACTCTTCCAAGGCCAAAATAAAAAAAAAGGACAAAGCAGGGAAAACTATCCTAACCTATGTATAGGTATTTATGCAAAAAAATCTAGAAGAGCTCAGGCTTGGAAGTAATGCTTAAGGTGCTGCCCATTGACAGGAAATGAGACATCTTCACCAATCAAAGTCTTTAACTAAAAAGCATTATCTCCAAGGATTTCAACAATCTGAAAGGGCCAAGCCAAAGCTTGTTGAATTTGTTATGTAACCCTTTATTTTCATGGGTCTTGTCCTAATAAAGGACTAGATCAGAAATGCAGAAGGAATTAATTTTGGCTCAACGGTCGAACCATATTTTAACTACGCCCTGATTTTTGGAAAATTTTTCTATTGCACGGTCTCATAATTATTCTAGGTGTAGCAGCTTGGTGAGTCAAACTTCTTGGTGGTCTCCCCCTTCATAAAAATTATTGATGAACTACATGAACAACCTTACCTCCAAAATAGGCTGCAATAGGACATCAACATTCCTTTCTCGGGTGGCAGCGGTCTGGCATACATGGCAGGTACAAACATGACTGTGAGCGTCCTTGAAAACTATGGGCCAATAGTACCCATCTCTAAATATTTGATGCACAATTGATAAACGAGAACCGTGACCAGTCCCAAACTTATCATGGAACTCCCTAAGAACACGATCAACTCCATCCTTACCAAGGAATCTCAAGTACATACCTTCATGGTTCCTTTTGTACAATATGGCACCTTGCAACATGTAAGTGCTACTTTTCAATCTAAGGGCTCACCTTTGGACTCCCTATAGATGGGGAAAACATTTATGATTCAACAGATAATACACTATGTCATCGTACCATTCCCCTGGAGAGACATCTTCCAGCTGGTACTTTTGCACTGTGAGTTCGGGCCCAGCCTCAATAACCACTCTGCAATCGTTTTGGCAAGTGCTTGCCCTCTCAACAACCTCATTGGCTGGATTTCCATATTGTACTCCTACAACAATGCAATTCATTTTGACCTTCCCTCTCCTAGCTCATTCTGCATGAGCAATGTCTTCACCGCGAGGTTAGGAACTATAGAAAACACTTTGTTGCGCAAGATATAATGCCTTAAATTATTGACCCCCTTAACAAGGGCATAGGTTTGTTTTTTGATGTTGTGATAACGTAGCTTGACATCCTTCAAAGGGGTACTCATGAAGGCAATTAGATGTTTGCTCCCCTCATCATCCTTCTATACCAAGTTATTGGCACACGAATGATCTGAAGCGAATGAGTAGATGTAGAAGGGATTTAGGTAGTTGGGGCTAACCAACATAGGGGCGTCAACAATTTCCTTCTTAATTTCCCCAAAATCCTACTTTGCTTTTTGGGTCCACTCGACCTTGGCATCCTGTTTTAGCATAGCATTGAGTGGTTTGACGATTTCAATGAAGCCTCTAATAAACTTCCAGACAAAGTTGATCTTTCCAAAAAAAGATTTTAAT
This sequence comes from Sequoiadendron giganteum, assembly GCA_007115665.2. NCBI lineage: Eukaryota > Viridiplantae > Streptophyta > Pinopsida > Cupressales > Cupressaceae > Sequoiadendron > Sequoiadendron giganteum. Next base: position 126,411,566 of record CM021102.1, read on the forward strand.
TCCATTTTGCTGGTTGGTAGCTGAATCTTCATGATTGATTAGATGTGCTTGGAGTCAATATAAATTCCCCTCTCTGAGAGGACATGTCTAAGGAGCTTCCCTTCAGTGACATCGAAGATACACTTCTTTGGATTAAGGGAAACCGTGAATTCATGACACCTTTAAAATAATTTGCATAGGTCAATGACATGATTAACCCGTTGCTTTGAGAACACTATCAAATCATCCATGTAGATGATTATGCACTTTTCGATCAGGTCCTTGAAAGCAATATCCATTGCGCGCTGGAAAGTAGAACCAACATTGATTAGCCCGAATGACATTCGTTTATAAGCGAAGGTTCCCCATTTGGTGGTGAATGTCATTTTGTGTCAATATTCGTAATGTACCATAACCTAATTGTACCCCAAATATCCATCCAAGAAGGACATCATCTGAGAGCCATTTACTATCTGCAACACATCATCTAATGAAGGTACAAGACAATTATCCTTTTCTGAGGCTCGGTTTAGGTTGCAGAAGTTGACACACAATCTAATTTGCCCATTTTTATTTCTAACAGGAACCAAATTCGCCACCCATGTGGAATGTCTGACCAAAAAAATGATCCTATCTGACAATAAATTTTGTACTTCCTTGTATACTATTGGTTCAAACAAAGCATTGACAGGGCACTACCATTGTCAAAATGGCTTCACATATGGTCTAAGAGGGATGGCATGGGTGATAATTGATGTATCATACGTTTTGAGATCCTCGTAGCTCCAGGTGATGATGTCATGGTACTTCTACAAAGCCTCAATTATACCCTTTCTTTCCTCAAGAGCGCACACCTTACCAATAAACACTTTCTTAGCATTCCCAGCCGTTCCGAGGTTGTAGGTATCACACTAGAAACTGATGGTAGCTTTCTTAGCTTGCTGATCTTGATCTCTGATCTGATCCAAGTCAAATATTTGCTCTAATTGGAGCATCCCCTAGGGATGGTATTGGTCTTTAGGTTGATGATCCCCTCTATATCCAGGTCAGCCTCTTGAGGTTCAACCTCATTGATCATCTGGGTAGAAAACATATCCGAACTAGTGATAAAATCTAGGATGTGTTTGTCATTGTAGAATACCTAGAATTTTGCTACATTGTTTGACACTGATGGGACGAAGGTGAGTTCAACTATGAATATTTTGAGGCCAGATAGGGACAGTGGCTATAGCATGCTTGCTGCCTATGCTAAGGCATTGGCAATATGATTCACAGAATTTGGGATCTATTGGATATTGAATGCATCCAGTCCTTCAAGTAGATCCCATATCAGATTTCTGTAGTTGGTGAGTCTTCGATCATAATAGGAATAGATCTTCCTAAATTTATTTATGACCAACTCCGACTCCTTGAACACTTGGAGCATTTTGACACCTTTTCATAATGCCATTAGAAGGCCCAAGACTAAGGCCTCATATTCTTCTACGTTGTGGGTGCAATGAAACTAGAGTCTATGAGCAACAAAGTATGACTTACGTTTGAGACTAATTAATTCAAAACCTGCTCCAACCCCATGCTTGGATTTGGATCCTTCAAGGCGTAATGTCCAAAATCCAAGAGAATCCTTGAATGTAGAAGCAACAAATCCAACTTTCACCTTCAGTGGGGCCTTCATTTTAGTAACCATTTGGGGATGTGTAGGGGCATAATGTGTTTGTTGGGGTGGAGCTGACCCATCTTTCTCCTTTGGAGTGGTTTTTCTTCTAACGTATTCAATTGCTTTTTGACACAAACAATAGTCAAAATCTAATTGAGCAACATTATGTACCTTGCACCAGTTAGGCAGCAAGAGTTCCTTAAAGTTCATTCTAGCTCCCAAACTAATTTGGTCTTGTACGCACTTTTCCATGAAATTTTGGAAACCGTCCAACAACCAAAGATTTTCATCCTCTCCTAACTCTTCATCGTCAAATTCTATCAACATTTCAATGTTTTGAGTGGTATTGGCTAGGTTAGTAGGTGGGCTACATAATACAAGGAAAACCTCAACTATTCCCTCTTCTTCAAGACAATACTGCTCATTGAAATATGATACTGGGGAATAATTTCCCAAATATGTTTCAGCAAACAACACCTCATTCATGTTATTGTATTAGGTGATCACGAATCTCATCCGTGGCTCTTGATAGATCCGAATCTGATTCAACATTCCTTTCCATGTTAACCGCATGTGCGAGTAGTAAGTCACATCGTATCCATTCAATGCCCTTGTGAAATCCCTTCCTAGGATTATACCATATGTATTTGGGATATCAACTACCTGAATATCTATGGTCTATTGGATCCGGGGATCAAAAACAATTTAAATAGGTATTCTGTTAATTTTCCCCACTATGTTGATCTCAGTTTTGTCAAGCTGTGTTACCTTCTATGGGGAAGGAGTTGGCATTATTCCAAGTGCCTTGCACATGATCAGGGGCATGACATTGGTAGAAGCTCTCGAATTTAGTAGGCAGTTATGGAGGTTTTTCTTGAACACACGGATGGTGGTAAAAAAGGAAGGAGTTACAAGTTTCCCCTGAAGCAATCCCCCAAAAATGTCCAATTGGGCAACTTGTCCCTTGTCCTTCTTGTTTCCCCTACTTTGGGTTAGTGTTTGATTAGTCAAATTTTTAGACTATTTGTTTGCTTGTTGAATCACAGACAGATCGACCTTACTATTGAAGATCTGTCTAATGATCGAATCATTTGGCTGATCAGTGAAGGAGACCCTCCTAGCTGGATTTTGCTGAGTTGAGCCGACTAGTAGAGTCCCATTTATCATCCTAGAAAAGGAATTCCTGATAGAAAGCACCTTTAGTAGCTCAAAGGTGGACATGCTTAGCTTCACCCTTTTAAATTCTTCAACAATGTACTCCCCTGTCTGCTTGCCTTCCTAATCATAGGAATTTTTTTGGGAGGAGCTAGTGGGTTGGCACTTGATATGATTCTGTTGTTTGTTTTTGTTGAGGTACCATGTAGGTGTATGGGGAAAAACTAGGTTATTGCTTGCATTTGGATCAGGAGGGTTGCTGAAATTATTCGGTGGAGTGGAGGTCATAAAAGGACCTCTATCATAACCATCGACCTGTCTATTCTTGAGGTTGTAAGGGGTAGTTCGTTGGTGAAAAATTTGGACCTCATCTTCCTTAGGCTCTTCTTCAGCCTCTTTAGGAACATTATCTACTGAATCAAAAAGATGAGCCAAAGGACTTTCAGAACTTAACTCTTTCGCTTTATTGCTGCTACTTGAGTTAACACCCTCCTACTCCGGTGTGTTGCACTCGGCATTTGGGAAAGGAGCCTGATTCATCACCAGTACCAAAGAGTCATACGAGCCAAATGAGATGATGTCCCTACACCCCAAATTTTCCACAACATTCTAGACCTCAACTTGGAAGATGTCAGTAGCAATTTGGAACACCAGACAATCCAGCTCAGAGTGCCAATTTTTTTTATGTATGCAACACCAACCCGATAAAGTGGTCTACCCTAAGTAAACTCCACTTGTAGTGTTCTCATTACTGTTAGGCTGATCAAATGGTGTGGGAAAACCACCATTAATGGGTCTTGTGTTCCATGTCTGGTTTTTCCTTGGGAAAGGCCTTCTTTCAAAGTTCTGACCTGAATTTTGATTTTTGTCATAATTCTACCTAAGCAATGTGTTGGCATCCCGACTGTCCTGAGTTTAACCACGATCTTGGTTATCATGATTGAGGTTAGCCTGGATTCTCTTTTGTGACACTTGTAATTGGTTATTCTGATTCCTAAAGTGCATCATTTTTGTTGACATCTTCTTGATCATCTCTATGAGCTCGTCAATCTAGTCCTTTTTGAAATTGTTTGGTTGCGACGCTAAATTCTAGAGGAACACAGGTTGTGCAACCGATTGATTTTGATGAGTGGGTGGGAATTTCGATGCTCTAAGATACACTGACACCTAGGATGTCTGAGGATGGGGATGCTACTGCTGGGGTAGCAAGTAATGAGGGAACAAAGCTCTCTAGTTCATTAGTTTCCCAGGGTATGGAACCATAGGTAGCTATGGTACTAGATTCAGTAGGGGCGTCTGATGCTACAAGGCTTGAGTAAGCCCTTGAATCTGCACCAAATGTGTCATTTTCTCGAGAGAAGGCAGTGGACTAGAAATGTTCTACCCCAAATCTATACTATCAATAATGGCCTCAGTGGATGCATCGACCATCCTGGCGGGAGATGGTCGCATCCTTTTTACTAGAGCTGAAGCAAGGTTATGTAATGTTGCATAATAAACAGGAAAAACAACAATGTCATTGAAAATGTATGGGGCTTGCAGCCGAGTGTATTCCCTATGGAAGAGATCATTAAATGAGATGATCGGTTCATTGATCTCCCTTTGAACAACCATGAAGTGTCGGTATGAGTCTGCAAGGCTAATCGAGGTCTTGAACTTCTGTAGGAACGCCTCCTTCAGAAGAGTCCAAGTATTGATCATTCCAGTGAGAAAGTTGACATACCAGTAGAAGGCCTCCTCTCTGAGAGAGTAGAGAAAGAGCCTGCAAGCCACATCCTCATATATAATTTGCATAGTCTTCAAGGCGATTTCAAAAATCCTTACATGTTCCTTTGCAGTCCTCTGCGGGTCTTGGGCATTGAATTTTGTGCAAAAGATTTCAGGATTCTTTGGCATATCATAATAGAAATTGAAGTCCAAAGGGGATGGGTTATTTCCCAACTATTCCATGGGAGGAGGCGGCTATGCCATATAGAATGGTAGTTGTAAAGGGATAACAATGGGGTTTGAGACTGTGTTCGGCTGAAAGGCAATGTTCAACCCAAACGAAGTTATAGCCTGGAAAGTTGTTTGGAGCAGATGAGTGGAAGGCAGTACTGCCAATGATAATGGAGAAGAAAGAGGTGAAAGATAAATGAGTTGGTCTGATGAATTGGAGATGGATGGTTCCCTTTTTTTAGCTCTTTTAGCTTGGAAAGGGGGCTGTAATTCCTGAAAATCCCCTTTATTCCATGTAGATATCGAGATCCGAAGAAATCCCTTAGGGAAGAAGGACCTGATTCGATCCAAATTTTTCTCCAAAAGGCCCTCCTTCTAGCGCCAGTTTCGTTGATGGTGTTTTTATGCACTTCTCAAAATAGGCAATGCGCAAGTGCATTACCTCTCTTGAAAGACAATAGTCCACAATCAAACTACAGAACACTATCCCAAGGTCTCTCGGATGTCAGGTCATGATGATTATTGGAATATCTCAGTTGATTTATGTGATTTGTTGGAATCACAAGGTAGACTTATGGACGAGTTACAAAGTGGGAAAGTTGGATTTGGAAATGGAGTTCTTAAGATGAGAGGATTGTTGTGCGTTAGTTGTAGGTTCAAACATCAGTCTTGAAGTCCATTTCAACATCAAATTTAGCTTTATAATGAGAAATGAACCTTGCCTAAGGTTATTTCTTAAAAAAAAGGAAAAGGGCAAGGAAGAGAGAAGGTTCCTGGACCTACAACTATCGATGAACAATGATCATGGAGGTTCCTATTGTGGACATTTTCCTTAAAATATAATTTCACTTAATCAAAAATTTCAAAATGTCATGAAATCTATGCTATCTTCAAAGGATTGCAGATATTTCATCATTCATTCACCATATAGATGTGAATAAAGATAAAGTTTAAAGAGAAGCTATGAAATTAGAGTCTAGACTAACTTTGCATAGTCACCTACTAGAAATAAATGACTAAAATTATGGACAAGAAAAGCATACAAACAATAGGAATCTTCACAATAAAAGAAAACATTACTAAATCTACCAAGGATAGCTAAAAATGAAATTAGAATAGCAAAGTAACTCAAATTAGAATCTTAACTTATGGGAGAAGAATCATGAAACATGTGAAGAAATCCAAAATACACCAAAATCACTGTATTTTTTATTGCAATTTTTGTAGCATGTCTTTACAACAATTCAAGTCTCTCAAAATGAGAGGAGGAGACCCCTATTTATAGTTTCCAAAAAATGAAATGAGTGGCCAAGATTCACTTTACAATAGGGTCTCACCTACCCCCAAATATATTACATTAAAAAATACAACTCTTGTCTTTTCCCTATTTTTTCTTCTAATAGCAACACTATAACATTTTGTATTTTTGCTGATTGCTCTTTGCTGTAGCTACTCTTTCAGAAATTTTTCATCAATAATAGGGTTGCCTTCCCATTTCTTCAAAGCCGCATACTCCATGAATCTCAAGATAATTGAATGAAGCTTGTCGACCTCAATGATGTTGGATCTTAGCACCTTGTAACTCCATTCCTTAGAATTGTTAATGAGATTTTCCTAGTCTTCATTATACTTGGCAGCGTTATCCTTGAAAAGCTCAGATTGGATGAAAGCTCAAGTGAAAAAGCTTATAAAATCTATGGTAACCTCGGCTGACAATCCCTTCTCCATCCTCCTTCGATAGTGAGGCTTTATGCTTTCTAGATTGATCTTAACAATAGGCGTCTCATACCCTATCATTAGCTTGAGATACTTAGCACAATATCCAAAATTACTTGTTCTAGAATCTGTTCCAACCTCCCCTTTCGATGATCAAAGTCCCACTTCCACACATCCATTGAACAATAGTCATCATCTTTGAAGGCAAGGTCCTTTTCCCAAACCTCACTTGACAGTGTGAGGATAGCCTCGATTTTCAGGTAGGAAACCTTATACTTCTTTGGGAACTCCTCACAGATTCACCTTGTGCCTTCAAGAGACATTTGTACTTCTAGGAAGTTGTTTAATATTCTGACAACCAAATTGATGCCTGTATTCCAAATGTCCAAGACCTGCCGGAACCAATCTTTCGTGGTCATATCCAAGTTCCTCCTTCTTTCCAGCTTGCTGATATCTTCCTGGGATAACAACTGCGGTGGGGTTGATGATGTGGTAGACTGTTCATCCAGAGATGACCATTGTTGAATGTAGCCTCTCAAATCAACCACCTATGCCTTGAGCTCTTTCTTTGAAACCTTATCTTACTGGATAAGGTGCACCACTGTAGTGACTGATTCTCAGAGGTGGTCAACCTTCTGTTCCCTAGTGGCTACTCCAAAGTCAATGGTGGAGATGTTATAGCTTATTCCTAGTTCTCCAACCACTGGTGTAGATATTTGCAATGCCCTAGATCAAGAGGCATCCATTTTTACCTTTGATCTGATTATTGGTTTCTTCTCCTTCTTGGTACTAATATGAGATCTAGCCATTATTGCCTCCAACCTTACTTTTGGATCCTTTAGGGTGGGATTTCTCTTTTCGAGCTGCCTTTCTAGCCAATCGGGCATCGGGGTTCCTTCCATGGGTGATTCATGTCAATATTTTCTATCCTCCACCCTAAGTTCAATGGATTTGACATTAAGGGCCTCTTGCTTAATTCTTGCATGAGAATTATATGTTTGGTAGGAGATTTGGTGAGAAACTACTTGTCAGAGTGGTCTCCCTATTCAACACCCTTTTCTTCTTCACCTTGGTCATGCCCACCTTCCTTGGGCCTATCCTCTTGTTCATCCTCATCGAAGGATGTTTCCTCATAATGCTCTGGGGTTTGACCATGTCCTTCCATAGGAGACCTACTGCCCTTAGTCTCCGGAGCATTAATTCTTTAAGTCGTAGGTTGTCCTTCAACTTCTTTGTCCTTGATCTATTTGAGTTGCTTGTTCCATTTCGTGTTGAGCTCTGGATCAACCATTTCTTGGATTATGTCTATCCCTTGATACTTGCTATCCTAACTGGAAGATTCATAGGCCACCTCATCGATCACTCGATGTTCGTATATTGGATGCTCATGATATTCAAACTCCTCATCTCCCAGCCTTTCGGCTACCTCCAGTTGCCGTCGATCGAGCTCATCCAAGATTTTCATTGTAGCCTCCATTCTAGGTAGTTTTGTAGGGGGAGGGAGAGATGGGGTGTTAACTATTACCTGGTTGATTGCAGCTTGCACCATTGGATTTGCAAGCATTCCCGAAAGTTCAGATGGAAAATTTTGCATATACTTGACGAAGGACTCTGGGAGAGTGAGGGCAGACATTGCAATAAAAGATGAAGCGGATGGAAGGGAAGGAGACATGGAGGATGACGAGATTGGTGAGGTCATGGAAGATGATGAATCCAGTGATATGACTTGCATGATCAAATAATTGGAGATGAGGTGGACAAAAATGTCCACCGTAGGTGGAGAGGAAGCAACTATTGCAAGTGAATTGGGTGGGATGGTGGCAATAGTAGCAATAGTTGCAATAATAGATGAAGTGGGTGGAGACCTTGGTGGGTTAGCCTCCATCTTGTCTCCCTCATGTAGTGGATCTTCAAGTATTACAAGCATCTTTATGATACTGCTTGTTCTTTTGTGCTTCTTAGGAGGCTCACCCTCCAAGGCATTTTTGGCGTACACTTTTGGGTTAGGTTGCTGATCATCAATCTCCTTTCACTTTCAAGCCACTTGAATGTCAAGGTGACTCCTTGTTGATTTAGTTGAGCAACCTACCCATCAATCCATGCCTTTGTTTAAGCCTAAATGGGCTTGGTAAGAATTTTGAGTTCATCAACCTCTTGCCCATCCCAATCAATCAAAGGAAATGATAGGTTTGTAATGGCACTATACCTTGGGTCGATCAATGTGCTCTCATCCTCTTCAAGCTGATCCAGAACCAGACACAGGTTTACCCTTTTCACAAAGTATGCCATCATGCGCCTATAATGCTAGATCTACACCTCAAATTCATTGTTTCAATTAGCCCAAAAGTCCTCAACGTTGTGGAGGTGGGCATACTCAGGTCAAAGTTCCATTCGAATATGACTGTATGAGTCCATCCATGACTGAGTTGTATGCTCTCTGAAGTGGTATTCTGCCATCTCCTTCTATGAATTGACTACACTTTGGGAATTATGAATTTGATACATCCCCTAGCCAAGTCCACGGGGATAGGGGGTCCCCTCCAGATGTTTACTGCTCAGAATGTTGTGTACATGTCATAACTGCCAAGTTAGTTCCAATAGTATAATCCATTCATTAGGGTACTAGGGCAGCTTATTCAACCTTCCTTTGAAGCCTTGGGTGTGATTTAGGTGAACTTGGGGAATTATATGAACAAGAAGGTGTAGTAATTGAGAAGGGCCCTAACACTATGAGAGACTCTTCTCTCAAAATCACCTTCAAGAGAGCAAATGAAGTAGGCAGTAAAAACATCATTTACCCTACAATATTCCCTCTTGAAATTCTTGTGCTACAACTACAGGTATTTGTTATAGGGTTTGAGCTCTCTTCCCGATGCCTCATTGGGCATTATAGACAATCCATTATAATTAAGTTGATCATCAAGTGAATAGACCAAGTAGGATATCATGTAGAATTTGGAGGTCTTCCCCACATTGACAAATTTCTCATGAAAGAAGTTGCTGATTATCTCCCCCAATAGAATGCAGCGTCATCCCCATAGAGAATTTTCTCAAAAAACTACAACATCCACTCCTAGAAGAAGGCTGAAGCAAGAAGGCCCATTAATCTGCTTAGTAGGGTGACTAGGTCATGATATTCCTGAAAGAAATCGTTGTGGTAGAGATCTTGAGGGACTTTGACAACACTACCCTGCCTGTCTTTCAACTAGTATTGGTTGATTAGTTTCTTGCATTTTATAAGATATTGATCCTGTAATGCTTTGCACTTCTCAATGGTTGGGGTCTCCATGCTTTCGAAGGCAGGGATGTGGAAAGTTTGAAGTATCTCGAGAGGGGACATGTCAGCTAGAAGATTGCCATGTCTTTCCACAATTTTTCTTGTTGCAAGTTGGTATGCCTCTCGACATGCCATTACCAGCTCAGGGGCCACCAAAGCAGGTGGGAAACCTACAACTTTGGTAAGTTCACTCCTTCTAATCAACTTTGCATTATCTGTCTTGGGTCAATCCTGACTCTTCGTATAAACTCATCAATATCGACATGTCCGATATTGTTGTCTGTGATGTTCTTCCAACTAGTTGTGACCTTGGAGTGCAAGGGTGCCCTTGGAATTAATACTTCATTTGATCTCTATCTTATTTTCCTTGAGGGGCCTTAGCAGTTCTTTTCCCTTTGTCCTTGGCCATCCTAGAGGCCTTTGCACCAGATTCCATAAATCCTGTAGAAAGAGACGAGAGTTAGCAACATTAACATGAGAATGTAGCCTCAAAAAAATCCCTACAAATGAAGGTTAGATCCACAACATTCATTTAAGAAAAGCCTAACATTTGATAATAATACCATTGGAATTGAAATAGGTGACCATGGCCCCAAGGGCTGGACTTCCTCTGGCAGAATGTTGTTTGGAAGGGAAAACAAGGCAAGGAATTCCCGATGAACTTTACAATCCTAGATTTTATTCAAAAAAGGGTTGGTGTTAAAGAAGGTCCATTTTTTATTTGGAGGCCGTTTGAGCCATCATTCTGGCATTCGGGCTTTAGCTATAGGAAAGTCATCCAGGGTTGGGTGTTTGGAACACTGTAGGGAAGACAACATTCCAGGAGTTAGGTTTCAAAGTCTAGGTCACCGGGGTCGGGAAGCTGCTATAGGATAGCCGTGCGAAAATGGTGAAATGCAAATGAAAGTTTGAAATATTATACCTGAAGCAGATTAATAGCTGCTAAAAAACCCAATGGTGGATTGAGGGCCAGGGCCCAATGTCCGGAAAGGAGGACAGGTTTGGCCGTTTGGGAGGATGAAAGCGACATGGAATTCTAGAGACAAAATTCTGAAGGCTGGGGTCTGAGCGAAGTTTGGACGTTTCTATTTTCCTTGTTTAAATTGTGTAGAGCAGAAGGGCGATAGGAGCCCAGGAGCCAGAAAGACATTCATTAGTAGCCGTTTGAAACGATGAAGTAGGGATAATGACACGGGGATGCAAGTTTAGGGGTCAGGGTTTGAGGACAACTTTGTAGCTAGATTTTGGTTGCAAATTTGATACGGAATTCACACACTCAGGGTATGAGGTCCGAAAGGATGCTAGAGGAAAGCTGTTTGGAACAACGGAGGCACAACGAAAACTTAGGAAGGGAAGTCCGGAGGCCGAGACCCATGGTGAGTTTGGATGTTTGTCAATTTTCTCTATGTTTTTACTTTTTGTGTGGCCATGGAGAGGTTCGGGTCCAAAAGAGGAGGTCACCTACTTTGAAGAGCAGTGATGGGTAGGTCAAATTCAAGTTTCAAATTTTAGCCTTCAATCTCTTGATTTTGAATTTTTAACTTGTGGGTTTTGGGCTGGGGGCACTATCCTACCAGGTTTCAAATTCATTTTGGTTTCCATCTAAGTTTAATCTCATGGTTTTGAGAATAAGGAAAGGGTAGGTGGGCAGTGAAGCTACCTTGAATCCCCAAAGAATTTTTCTACTGAATTCTTGAGGAACGACAAAGCTGGAGCTCGAGAATGGAGGCAGAGGATACTAGGGTCAAAGAGCACTTCAAATTCCTTCATGTCATATGAAAATGACAAGCCAAAACTTGTTTAAATAGCCCCTAGGACAAATAATACCTTAGTAAATGCTTGGTACGACAACAAATTAGGTAGGTGAAATCAAATTTCCTAGGCAGTGGCGAGAGGTCCGGGGTCCGATGGCCAGAAAGACGTCCAACGACAGTTGTTTGAAACAATTGCAAAGTTAAATTGAATAATGAATAGGAACCCAGGGTCCGAGGTGTGGGAAGATTTTGACTGGCGATCATTGAAAATGGCGAATTAGAGATGGCGGCCTGAGGACAGAAGTTGAAGAGCCTGAAAGATGCATTGGCGAAGCCGTCAAGTTCTTCAAATAACTTAGATGACCATCGAAGTACCGGGATCTAGAGGCTAGGAAGACGCCAACCGTTGGCCGTAGAGAATGGCGAAGTCAAAATGGAAACACGCAAAGGGAAATCTGAGAGGGGAAGCCTGAAGGTCTAGGCCGGGAAGGTTCCACAAACATCACAAAGACCAACTGACGGAGAAAACTTGAAAGGGCTTAAGAATTAGCAATTTTAAAGGGGAAAAATTTGGTCAACCCTAAATTGGGACTTTTGAGAATGTGTTGACCATCACGGATGTCAAAATGGGGCACACAAAACAATGTGAAGCAAAAATGACCTGACAAGACAAAAGGAAAGAGAGGGTCCTCATTTCGAATGGGGTGTGTGTGCAAGAGGCACAACACTACCCATCCAAGTGGGACCCATCACTTCTGAGACTACATACCAAGTGTTAGACCTTGATCTACCCTATAACATCCTACTTGGTCGACCATGGATCCATGCCCTAAAAGTTGTAGCTTCGACCTACTATCAATGTGTAAATTTTCCTTTTGAGGGCAGAGAAGTTACCTTCCATGGAGATCTAGAACCTTTTTACTACTACAAAAATCTTGAGGCAAGATTTTACAAGATACCCCAGATCCCTAAAAATGATGAAGGGCATACACCATCTTCCTCATTTGTTGATCCATCATCCCTTACATCTACCTCATAAATGAAAGAACCCATTGTGTAGAACATTCATGACATCAAAGTAGTGATCCAAGACGATGGTTGTGGAAACTATAAACTAATGAAGGGCACCTTTGTTTTGGGAGAGCTACCTCTTTCTCCCAAATCTTATGGGAAACCTATAGCTAGAAATGAGGTGCCTAAAACTATCAAGATGGTAGCTACCACATTAACTAAGTGAGGGTATTTGAACAAAGAAGATATCAATGAGGAAGATATCTCTAAAATGCTTTATTAAGATGAGTGACCCGTCCCTGTTCTTCCCATGGAAGATGATAAAAAAGGATTGGAACTAATGAAGGGGTGAGGCTATAACAAGAATGAGAAACTAGGTCAAAATGAAAACGGTTTGGTAGAACCCATCATTCTTGAGAAATGTCTAAATAATATTAGCTTAGGATGTACTACTAACAAGGTTACTCTTATTGGCAAAGGCACTTCTGCTAAATAGGCTGAGAATTCCTCTTGGTTACCCACATCACATGATATTACCCTACACAACTTTCCCCTTGATTTTTCTGACCTATTTGAGAATAAATCTCTGTTCATGATATCCATAACACCCTTTACCCCAAGCAATCAACTGACAAAAATAAGCCTAGTATACCCACAACTCATTGACTTGGACCAACGAGGACCACCAATTCTAGATTTATTCAAAAAAGATAAAGTGATCTCATAATTTATGGGACCTTGTGAAAATTTACCATGGGAATATAAAAAATATGGTTTTGATATAGATGTAGAAACATGGGCATACTACGGGGAGGAGATTGAATCCTTTCATCACAAAATGGAGAACTTGCAGCTGAGTGAAACCACACTACGACACTTTATGAACCTAAAATAGTAAAAATAAAGGACAAATCAGAATGTGAAAACCTCTTTAAGGTTCCCAAGGATGAGGTATTCAATATCCCCCTTAGTGTGATGCATGAAGATAAGTTAGTAGTTCTAGAGGAAAAGACAACCCTAGTCAATTTGGGAACTGAAGCAACACCCAAGATCACTTCTTATGCTGAATCCTTATTGGATGAAGAACATAAGAACCTAGAAAAATTTCTAAAATAGAAAAGAGCTAACTTTGCATGATTATACATAGATATGCCAGGGCTCATTCCAAAAGTGGTTGTGCATCACTTAGTAGTATGTCCCGAAGCCAAACTAGTGAAGTAGAAATTAAGAAATATGCACCCTCATATTACATTCTTGGTGAAACTTGAGTTACAAAAGCTCCTTGATGTTGGATTCATCTGATTGATAGATTATCTTGAGTGGGTTTCCAAATTGGTACTAGTCTCCAAACCCACTAGGGGCATCAAAATATAGATGGATTTCAGAGATTTAAACAAAGGATGCCCATAGGATGATTTTCCTCTTGCTATCTTTAACCTTATTGTGGATTTAATAGCTAGGCATGAAATGTTATCACTCATTGATGGTTTTTTAGGCTATAATCATATCATTATCACTAAGGAGGACCAACACAAAACTACATTCACTTTTCCATGGGGAACATATTTCTTGAACATGATGCCATTTGGGTTAAAGAACATAGGAGAGACCTATCAAAGAGAAATGATCTTCATCTTTCATGACATGATCACAAAAATAGTCAAATAATATGTGGATGATATTTTGGAAAAATTGAAGAAAAAGAGGGAACACATAGAAGTATTAGGACCCATCTTTGACATACTTGAAGAGTATACAGTAGGAATGAATCCAAAAAAGTGCGTCTTTGGGGTTACATCATGGAAGCTTCTTGGCTACATCGTATCATAGAGGGATAGAAATTGATCCAAAAAAATTCAAAGCCATTGTGGACATGGGACCATAACAAACACAAAATAAAATGAGACGGTTGCAAGGAGGGTTTCAATCCATTAGAAGGTGCATAGCACAATTATACGAAAAAATCCACCCTTTCTCGCATCTTCTCCATAAAGGAATAACTAGCAAGTGGGATGACAAGTGCGATAAAGATTTCCAACAAATCAAAGAATACCTATTGACACCACCTATGCTCATTCCATTGTTATTGAAAAAACCATTGATCCTTATATATCAACATCAACATCACTAGGTGATCTTCTAGCACAACATGATGAAAATAGAAAGGAAAGGGCTATCTATTACATTAGAAGGACCTTGGTGCATTATGAAATTAACTAATCATCCATTGAGAAAGCATGCTTAGTGGTGGTTTTTTCTTCACAAATTTTTAGACATTACATACTATCACTTCAAACCAAGCTTATTGTAAAGATAAACGCATTGAAATACCCATTATCTAGAGCTACTCTCACTAGGTGAATGGCCAAATGGGTGATGATCTTGACTGAGTTTGACATAAAGTACATGGAGTGGAAGGAAAATAGAGGACAAAAAATCATAGACCAACTAGCAAAGGCACCTATATATGTGGAGAATTTTTTGATATCTGAATTCCTCGATGAATTAGCGTTCCTTGTTAATCTAACTGATTAATGGAAAATTTAATTTGATGGATCATTCACCAACATGGATCAGGGGTGGGTATTATTTTTATCACCCCTCAAGTGATTATATTCCAAAGTCATACATGCTATCATTTCTATGTACTAACAATATTCTTGAGTATGAAGCCTTAATGATAGGTCTAAGGATATTATTTCAATTGAAAATACACGAGTTAAAAGTCTATGGAGAATCACAACTGATTATCAACCAAGTTAATGATGACTACCAAACTAAGGATTATAAACTCAATCCTTACAAGAAGATGATAAAAAATCTCAAGGAATTTTTCATAGACATATATTTTGAGTAGATATCACATATGAACAAACAAGCAATAAATGTTATGGAAATAATTGGGTCTTTATTAGATATGCCACACAATGTACTTCAATGTGAATTCTTGGTAGAAAAAATTCTCGTACCAACATTTGAAATCCATAAATATGAATTTTCATGTGTCATCATTGGTTTGGGATCCCTATGGTATTATGATAGATTCACCTACCTTAGCAGAGGAACTCTCCCATCCAATATCACCTCCAACCTTAAAAGGACCTTTGTTAAAAAGGAATCCTAATTCGTGATCCTAGGTGATACCTTATACCACCAAAACATTTAGGGGACATTACAATGATGTCTTAACCAAGAGGAAGCCTTGACCACCTTAAAAAAAGTACACGATGGCATATGTGGTTCCCATTCTAATGGTATGACTTTAGATAAGAATGTGTTGAGGATTGGGTACTACTAGCTAACAATGGAAAGAAAATCCCATCAATATGTGCATAAGTGTGTCTAGTGTCAACAATGTGGGGATCTTATTCATGCTCCAGCTTAGGATTTGCAACCAATTGTCATACCTTGTCCTTTATCATAGCGGGGCCTTGACCTCTAGGAAATATTACTCCCACCTCATCTAATGGCCACAAGTTTATCATAACAACCATTGAGTACTTTACTGAGTGAGAAAAAGTCATTCCTATGAACTACATAATAGGGAAGAAAATCACTATGTTTATCTTAAATTACCTCATCTGTCGCTATGTTGTTTCACAAACCCTTATCTTAGATAATGGAACACCCTTAAAGAATCCAAATGTGAAAGAGCTATGTCAAATATTTAACATCCAACATCGATAATCTACCACATATTACCCCTAGGGAAAGAATCAAGATGAGGCTACAAACAAGACCATTAAAAAAATCCTAAAGAAAATGGTCAATGAAGCTGGCTGTGATTAGCATCTACAATTAAATACCACCCTCTGGGTCTTTCAAACTAGAATCTGGATGCCTACAGGTGCAACCTCATTCTCCTTAGTCTATGGTTCAGAAGCCATCTTGCCTATTGAGGTTGAGCTCCCATCACTATGATTATGACTACGCAATCTGATCATTGATGAATAATATAGAGTATCTTGGCTAAATGAGCTAGAATTATTGGATGAGTGTCACCTTGATGCCCTTAATCACTTGCAAGTATACCAAAACTAACTGAAACATAGCTATAACAAGAAGATCAATTATCGGTCTTTCCAAGTATGGGATTTTGTTCTGAAATAGAATTAGAGAAATCTTCTAGGTTATGATAGTAAAGGAATTTTTGAAACCTAGCTAGTTAGGTCGCTTTATTGTCACAATAATCTATGGATCAAGAGCATATCAATTATCAATGCATGAAGGTGAACCCTTGCAGGAACCAATCAATAGTTTGCATCTCAAAAAAAATTTATGCCTAAGCTTGAGGGGCGTAAACCTAAAAAGTACAAAAAAATAAAAAAATAATCAAAATCTAAAAAAATTAGAAAAATGATTGAAAACAGTAAAGAAAAAAAATCGTCCTCTAGTGAAAACCACTTCGGTGGTGCTTTGGGAAAGTATGTTCATGAAAACCTAGAAAACAAGCACATTGTGTAAATAAAGCACCTCCATCTATCTTTGGCTCTTTATCATATCATTATTTGCATCACATCCATTCATGGCATCATTCATCCTATTTATTTCATCACCTATCCACGAACATATCATAGCTTGATATTGTGAAGTATTGTGTCCCTTTAGTACTATTTGGCATATTCCTAAGGTCAACTTGTCCTGCTTATATTGAGGTCATCTATCACATAACACTGGGGGTAAAAATTGATTCTAGATTAGATTGGGTTCTTGTATATCTTAGGATTATTGGAAATCCCATCGAAAATCCCAAAAAAATTCATAAAATATCATCAAAAATCCCCAAAACATTCATAGAACTTCACCAAAATCCAAAAAAAATCAGAAAATTGTAAAGTCAAAATCCAAAACATCCAATACACATCAAAAATCAAAAAACAAAACCTTGTGAAACTACTAATCCTTGAGCTTGAACATAGGCGCAACCATCATTGATGTGCTCCTGAGATACCCTAGGTCAGTCCTTTAAGAGTCTGTCATAATAAATTGGTAATCCATCAACTGTTCATATCTCATCTTTAATAAGTGAAGTTGATCAAACTATGAGACTTCTGTGTGTATAACGTAGGCAAGGCTAATCTTTGATCAACCCCCGAGGCCCCTAGGATAGTATTTTAGGTTAGGTTCTTGGTTGAAGTTTGAAAAACCCCTAAACATTCATAAAATTCAAAGAACCTGTAAACATTCATAAAATTTGAAAAATCCCTAAACATTTGAAAAAATTAGAAAGCCCCTAAACATTTGAAAACTCATAAAATAAAAAAACACAAACAAAAACACAAAATAATTTGAAAAAAACCCAAAACATTCACATAAAATTTCAAAAAGACCAAAAACAACCTCAAAACATTTTCAAAATATCAAAAACATTGAAATATTTTGGAAACCCAAAACCATCCATCCCATTTCACTTTCACCCACAATAAAACCTCATCCATAATAAGTTGATCATCACCTTTAACCTTTGGAAAAACAAATAGAAAGCAAGTATCACAAGTCGTAAAGTGGTAACCTAAGTGTCAAAATCTAAAGTCTAAATCATAGGTAAACAAGTCAGTGAATTTTGTATCAATGAATTATCACACACCTCATCCTAATCAAAACATCTGATCAATTTTTCCTAGGATGCATCCTTCTTGAGATGGACATCAACATCAGAAATCACCTTTGCTATGTTAAATAGAAAGAGATATAGATAACACAAACTGTTTGTCTTTGATCTTTTGTTATGATTTATCTTGTTGACCCATTTCGAGGACCTCTTGATGATGTCTCAATGATTTAGAGAGAAAGGAATGGGGCATTTATCATTATATTTCATTTGTTGTGATTGTGGGTATTCTTGTAAAATAATTGTTGTCTCCTAATATTGCACCCCTGTTAAGTTGCAAAACTTTGTATATTGGAGAAACGTGGGAACTTTTATAAGGATGTGGGTCACCTAAAGATAGAAAATAACCTCCAGAGAAAGGATTTGTACCACTAATTTGACACATAATGTGATCAATAAAAATCACTACAACATACACAACTCAATTTTTTACAAGTTTGGATAAGTATTTCATAGAGAGGATTCGAAGTTTATGACAAAACTCATGTTGATAGGAACAACAAATGACTTTCCTAGAGGCTCAAATGTTTGACTCCACAACTGAATCGTGCATATAACTAGTAGAACACAAACTATGACTTGCAAAAACATGCACTCCTACATAAAGGCAATGAGAAACTAGACTAGAACCAAGGATAACAATTATCATCACAAGGAAATATCAATAGTTTCATGTTATTGCACAATATCTAGTATTGAGAAGGAAAAATAGGTTGATTTTATTGATTGAAAGGTAAAATATAATTGAGTATAAATCTATAAAAGAGTTACAATTCTATCTCATGCTGAAAAAATTCCAAAATAAGTTACAATTTAGCATGAGAATGAAAAGAACCAACTCCAAAAATGAATTTTGAAGTTATTTTATGCTTTTGAAAAAATTGCACAAAGATAGCGACTTCAACCCTCTTGGTCGTGCACAACAAGAAAGCCTACAAGAATCCCCTAAAATAACTCCAAAAAGGTTCAAGAATGAGGAAAAGGTCAAGCCTTGACCTCTCCTACCATAAAGACAACTAAAATTGCTCCTAGATTCTTTCCAAGACCTTCAAAAATAATTCAAAACACTCCTATATTCCCTCGACTTGCTGGATAACCTCCTCCAAATTCCATATATGCTTGGCACAACCATAAATCTATCCCTTTTGACTTAATCTTTAAAAGCCAACACCTCCTTTCTTTATTTTGCACAATAGATAACAATAATTAAAGTGATTTATAAATTATCACTCCAATAATGTTTCTTTACATTTTCAAATAAGTTTCACATTCATGCAAAAATAAAGCATGACTCAACCAATGTCTTAAGAGACAATGAAAAATTCATAAACCCCTAGTCACTTGGCATATGGCTATAATGCAAAGGGCATTAATTTACGTTGCAAATTTAAAAGGAAAGGAAAAAATTCCTTAGGTTGTTGGCCAAACTAGGGTTTGGAAACCCTTATACAGGACCCGACCATAAAATTTTCACATTTCATTTTTTCATCTAACAAATTTCTAGAAAACTTCGCTTTGCAAGAATTGAGGGTTCTGCCATGGTTTTCATGCATCTGGAGGTTGTATCTAGAAATTCAAAGGTTCTCCTATATATTTCATGAGAAAACATCTATAACTATATGCGGGTAATCTTCTAGCCTGTGTTTGCTCCTTTCATTTTGTATTCATTTCTTTCACCATGAATTTATGCATTAAACTAAAGAAAGGCTCCTTCCCTTCTAGGTTTCTTCTCCTTGAGAAATGAGAAAATGAGGAAGTCAAACTCAGTGACTTTATAAAATCTCTACCTTTGAATACCACTTCAAAACTCATTGAACTTGACCATAGGACATTTGAGAAAAGGCATATTAAGGTGATGGATGTCATCTATAGTTTTAAGAAGCTTTCAATTGCCACAAATTATTTCCTTTTAATACTATTTGAATCTAAACCTCCATATCGGAGATTCATTGGCTCTAGTATCAATATATGTTGTTATGCCCTTACTCATTAAAGAGGAGGGGAATGTTATGCTCTTAAACCTATAGTGTGTATCAGGTTATGAGTAGTCATCTTGTGGCTACCTTAACTCTTAATTAAGTCATATTATCATTATTATATTGTTATTTAGTTATTTAGGTCAGCCTAGGGCTTATATAAGTTTGTCTAAGTCGGCCTAGGTGATACCATTGGAATAAATAGGTATATATAGGAGGTTGTGAGTCTTATTTGATCATCATGTTGAGTATTGAGTTCTTATTGAAGACTATTGGAGGTATCTCCCTCAAAGTGGATTAGGAGATTTCCCCCTCAAAGTGGCATACTATTATCAAGTATTCTCATCATATTTCATATTATAATATTCTTGTACAAGTTATTTCATTACAGATATGGATCTTTCACCCACTTCAAGTGGCCAATAAATACCTTTAATAGATAATAGAATAGAGAAATATCTTACTGCATAGAAACCATCAAGGTCCGTAAACAACATCAAAAGGTCCCATTTTCCTTTCCTTTGAGTGATTCTTCATCTCGCTTAATTTTGGTGGATTTAGGGAATATCCTACATGATCATATGCATACATACATTTAAAAAACCGCTTACATACCTAAGTGCACTTACATACCTGGGTAAAGGAAGTGACCATAGAGTGGCCATTTACATTCACTTTGTTTATCACTTTGTTTATCACTTTGTTTATCACTTTGTTTTCCTTATTCATGATTTTTGCAGCCTTTTGCTATGGCCTTTCCTCAATATGTGGAAAAATAACCACAACAAAAACCATCAGTTTTTGAAAATTTCTCCTCAATATAGTCTAAACATTTATATTTTAATTTTCCTTTCAAGATATTATATCCACTTTCAAAGTCTTTCATGAAAACTATGATAGGAAAATTTTTATTTTCACATCTGATAACCTTATATAGTGCATCTATTAGTAGCTTTATGGATGGAAAAAACATTCACTCATAACCTCATTAAGATTTTGGAGACCAATGTCCCTCTGTGGCATGGTAATTGTTGTGTTCTTCAATAATAATATTTTGCTTTAAATGACTGCTTTACCAATATATTTTGGTATCTTCATGACCTCACTTGCATTTGATTGTATGGACACACTTTTTGATGTGTTTTTTATGCACTTCTCAACACAGGTAATGCATAGGTGCATCACCTCTCTTGAAAGACAATCTTCCACAATCAAATTGCAAAACACTATCCTAAGGTCTCTAATGTCAGGACTTGACAGTGCTTCGAATATCTCAGTTGTTTGATGTGATTTTCTGGAATCATAAGGCAGTCTTACGAATGAGTTACAGAGTGTGGGAAGTTGGGTTTACAAATGGAGTTATTAGGATGGGAGAGTTGTTGTGCATTTTCTGGAGGTTCAAACATCAGTCTTGAACTACATTCTATCATTGGATTTAGCTTTACAATGTGCAATGAACCTTAGCATAAACTATTTTAAAAAAAAAAAAAAGGGCAGGGAAGAGAAGAGGTTCCTGGATCTGAAAATTCTATGAATGAACAATGATCATAGAGGCTACTACAATAGACAAACTCCCTAAACTGGGTTTTGCTCGGCCAAGAGGAACCTATAGTTACACAAAACTAGTGCAATTATCTAAGGACTGTGGATTTTCAGATTACACACACACATCATGCACATGCAATCGAACTAAGTGGTAGTAATAGAGTAAAGAAGCTCAGAATAGCTTTGCAAAGTGATTCATCATCAACAAACCACAAAAAGAATGAGCTGGAAATTAATCAAATGCTATAACAACAAACACCATCATCACTTCCCTTCAAGAAACTAACAACTAACCTAATAGGGGAAGTAGAACCATGCATGCAAAATGAGAAAAATCAAAGAGAACATCAATAATATCATGCAATGATTTCTTCTATTGCTGCAAATTATTTTTACACCAGCTCTCCAACCATTTACAAATGAGGGGGAGAGATGGTGTAAAAATAATTTGCAGCAATAGAAGAAAGCATTGCACGATATTATGGATGATCTCTTTGATTTTGATCATCTTGCATGCATGGTTTTACTTCCCCTATTAGTTTAGTTGTTAGTTTCTTGAAGGGAAGTGATGATGGTGTTTGCTGTTACAATATTTTATGAATTTCCAACTCATGCATTTTGTGGTTTGTTGATGATGAATCACTTTATAAAACTAGTATGAGCTTCTTTACTCTATTATTATAACTTAGATTGATTGCACGTGCATGATGTTTATGTGTAATCTGAAAATATGCACTCCTTAGAAGATTGCATTGGTTTTGTGTAACTGTAGGTTCCTCTTGGCCAAGAAAAATCCAATTTAGGAAGTTTGTCTACTGTAGAAGCCTCCATGATCACTGTTCATTCATAGTTTCAGATCTAGGAACCTCTTCTCTTCCCTGCCCCTTTTTTTAATTTTTTAAGTAACCTATCCTAATGTTCATTGCATATTGTAAAGATAAATATAATGATAGAATGGAGTTAAAGAATTTTGTTTGAACCTACAAAAAACACACAACTCTCCCATCCTAAGAACTCCATTTGTAGACTCAAATTCCCATGCTTTTTAAATCATCTGTAAGACAACCTTGTGATTCCAACAAATCACATAAATGAAATGAGATATTCCAAGAACTATTGAGAATTGACATTAGATACCTTGGGATAGTGTTCTATAATTTGATTGTGGAAGATTGTCTTTCAAGAGAGGTGATGCACCGATGCATTACCTGTGTTGAGAAGTGCATAAAATAACACATCAATAGAACTGGCGCTAGAAGGAGGGCATGAAATATTGTGGCTACAAAGCTGAAAGTTGGAAGTTGATGAGAGCACTTTCAATAAGAAATATGCGACAGAGAGTTCTCTTTAATGCTAGGGAATTAATATCAGAAAATTTTGAAGGCAAACAAAATTTGAGTTGAAATGGAGCAGCACATGCAAATCAACATCACTCAGTTGCATGCAAATGTAAATAGGATATTGAAGAGGCCATTGCAAAAAATTGCATTGGAAGACAGGTGTAGGATCCATTGCACTTGCAAGAATAATGAATTGGAGTCTCTAACATTCTTGGATAGAGTTGAAAGAGTCTTGCAAGGATAAATTCCCTTTTGTGAAATCTATTAGCCTTGAGCCCTTGCAGACCCAAAGGAGGAGTTAACAACCATGGAAACTAAGGAATTTGAAGAACTGATCCAATAATGTTTGGGCAGAAAAGATGAACCAAGATCGAAGGAAGTAATAATGTGAAGTTGGTGCAGATTTCACAATGCACCACATTCAAAATTTACTTGTTCATCATGTGCAAACATCATCACCCAAGTCAAGGTTTTTTGGAAAATTTGGAGCAGCCAATTGTCAAGGAGGATGAGTTATCCCATGAGGTAGAGAAGCTATCACCATCTGGAGGACAACACCTTCAAGTCAGACCAAGAAGCTTCACAGGAAATATATGCTTGACTAGCCAATGAAAATGTTGAAAATCAGAAAGAGGAAGCGGTTGACAGCTTCAAAAAAGCATTAAATAATGGTGAGAGTATAAGTGAAATCAGATCAGAAGACCTCTCCTTCGTCAATGAAAGTGATTTAGAATTTTAAAATGAAATTTTGGAGGAGTGGGAACAACCACTCACCATGGTTTTCTACCATCAAGCTTCTTTTTTAGGTGATGATGAAGACCCAGTAGTGGAAAGATATGACCAAATCATCTCTAGATTAGCAAAGGATTGGTCAAAGCTGAAATACGAAGTGGATTTAGAGGTGCTACTACTGTTGAATTGGTGCAAACTTCATGATTCATTTCACTTAGAGTTCACATGCAGAATGTGCCAAGAATCCATCAAGCAAGCCAAGGAACAAGCAAGGCAGCCAAGAAAACCACTTCCTGCAGTTGCTTCAAAGATGGAATGTGAGGATCAAGAGCCCAAGCCAAGTGACAACCTAGCTTAAGGTAGTCCTCAAGAGGATGTTGGGAAAACAATAGAAGAAGGAAAAAAATAAAATCTCAACCTTTCAAGCGATGAATTAGATCAAACAAGAAAGTTGTCCACCAGTCATCAAGAATTTCTCCCTCTTCAAGAGAATTTGAGCACCATGGACGATAGGCTTTATGGAAAGTCTTTGGAGGGATATTGCTTAGTGGATTTTGGTCCCCTTGATGAGGTGCCATCAATTGATGTCTTATTTCCATTAGGAGATGCACTAGGGAGGTATGCTTATGCTGAAGAAGAGCACATCCCAAAATATGGTAGCGATGAATACATACTCCTTGAGCCTTTGAACGATGATGCACTAGAGTTTTTGGATTGGGAGAGGGGTTCCTTTTGTTGGGTCTCAAAAACGCTGGCTGAATGTACCATGAGAGGTTGCCACACTCTCACTACATTCTTGGTCAACTGACAAGGCCAACCAACATGGTTGAACCCTCTACTCTTAAGGCTCTACTAAACCTAGGTGGGTGCACCTATATGAGTAACACAAATTTGAATTATGTTTCAGGGAAAACCTAACTATCCACAAATGGCAATTTGGTAGTGGAAATATATGATCCTAGTTTGGTATAAATTGTATATGCAATATTAAGGTGTAAATTGATGTGTTCAATTAAGAGATGTCAAAAACTAATGTAATGTAAATAAGGGAGACTAGTGCCTTGTTGGGTAACAGAGTCAAATGAAAGCCTTTAATGAATGGTTTCTATCTAACAGGTCTTCTAATTGTTTGGCATATAACTATGAGTTTATAATTGGTATAAACATGAAAGAATGTAATTGATAAACCCTACTTGAGGTAGAATATCAAATCTAACTATCTGATTCTTTTTACTGATCCAAATGACTTTCCCATATTACTGCAATTGATTGAAAGGAATTTTAATTCTTCTTTATATAATCCAATAAACCAAATCACACAGAAACATAAAATGTGTATTGATAAATCAAATATATACTTGATACTTCAATTTAAACAATCAAGAAACATTAGATTGGAGACAATCAAATAATCACAAGAAACCAACAAACAATTGATGCTAGGATGAAATCACCAAATTAACTATCTTTCATTATCTTCTTCGAAATTCATACATGCAACATAGTCTCCTTGAATATCATTCTAAAAATATAATGCTTACAATGGTCTATCCTATTCTAATTCTATTATCTACCACCTTTAATTTATCCAATAATGGATATTTATACTTCAGTTTACAAAAGAACATGCCATTTCAAAAAGTCTAAAGCATAAAAAGTTTTAAAAAATTCTCCATTGAACTATTTTTTGTTAAGCCACAAATGGACTGCAGACATATGCTCCGTATAATTGTGGCACTCATGAGTGTTAGCATCTCCCAATGCATCGCAGATCATAATCTTCATAATTATCATTCACTCATTCTGCTCACATGCTTCATCCAATGTCACATCCTCCATAGTGGCTACTTCCAACATCTCTTGGAGTATTTTTTTGCACTCACTTTTCCACGTAGTCGCTTCTTTCATTTTCCCTTCATCATCACATAAGTTGTTCAATCTATCTTTGGCAGCCTCTATCAATCCCTGCATATCTCCTTGCAACTCCTCAAAGAAATCCTTGTGCCTGTCCATGATACAATTGGCATTTTCAATCTCTTCATTACTAGGAGTGTCCTTCTGCTCCAATTCCCCAATCTTTTCCTGAATTCTTCTATCCACTCTCCTGTGTTCCTTTGCTGCATCCACAAGTTTTGAATATTTTCCCCAGAGCCTATTTAACCAAGTGGTTAGAATGACCTGCCTTCTTTTGATTATTGCAGCAAGTGCATCTGTTTTCCCTTGAGAATATGTAGTTGATCCTTCCCAATGGTCCATTTTTTGTGCACTCTCACCTTGGGTGAGCATCCTTGTTGGTTCTGTTACAACACCTACCAAGTCTTTCAAGTGTTCATTTTCTATAAACATCCTCTCACTACTAGTTTTATACATCTCCCTTTCCCTTATCAATGCCTGGATTTGAGCTTTATTTAACTTGGCTATATTTATCCAAATATCAACAGTTGCTATAGGATCAACCTCCCCAACCTTCAGGGTCATGACATGTCCAAATTCATTTTTAGTATCAATAACAATTGATTTTTTATGAGGAGGATACAGTGCCCAAATCATCAATGTCTCATCATCAGGGTTGTATCTTGATCCTGTGTATACCTCCTTCAACTTTTCTATAGTTAGCTTGTGGGTGGCATTGTTATCTTTTAAGAAAATATCAAAAACTAATGCAGAGTTCATATCCAAACCTGGAAAAATCATAACACCTACCTTTTCTAGCAGCTCCCTTCCCTTTTTAGGGGTCATGTTAATAATCTCTTTGTCTAATTCATCCTTTAATATTTTCAACAATTGATCCTAATTTCCTCGAGTAACATTGTCAACTTGTCCCCTTATCTCTTTTCCTTTTTCCTTATATAAGAAAGTCTTAAACTCTAAGGTCTTTTTAAATTCATCATCTGATATGAAAGACCTATAGTATTCATGTATTGTATCCACATCCATAGTTTCCCTAACATCCATTTCTCTGGAAACATAAGCATAGTCCCGAGTCTTTATTCTTGAAACTTTCCCAGATGAGCTTTGTGGCCGACCTACTTTTGGTATCCCTTTAATGGAAGATAACAATTTGACATCCACCAACTCCTGATTATGTTTTTCAATCACAATTTCAGCTTCCTCTGCCTCTAGGTTTTTGATTATGTCATCAGATTTATAGGGCACATGATGGTACCCTTCGAATTTTTTTTTTTTTCTGGAGTGGATATACCCGTTTGGATCAAATTTCTTTCTCATTGGTGTTCTTCTCATGTTGTAGTGCAATAACTTATCCAAAATTAGATCATAACCTTCCTTCGCTAAAACAATGAAATCACTGAAACACAATATACAGGGCATGAAGGCCTATTTCCCATATGAACTTAAGTTCATAACACTGGAGTAATCCATTTGCCTAACAATTTCTAGGTATGCAATTCTATCCGTGACAGTTCTAGGCAGAATGAAAGCTGCGTCCTCAAAGCCATAAACCCTAATCATTGTAGCATTCTCTAAGCAATACCAATTCCCTAATTATGGTTAATTGGTCCCTTGTAATCTGTAGGCCTAAGAAACCTTTTCACTTCTTTAGATAAAGAAAAATCACAAGGATGGTTGAAAAATCTATAAAAGGGTTTCACAAAGAATTCTTCAAAATGCAGGAAATTTGAATTGGAAAACCTGCTGTCCTAAACATCAGTCCATAATTGAACAAGAAATGGCCTACCTTCCTTATCGGATTGTGAAATCCTCAGCTCTTGGGGCCATAAAACCAACTCTTGTCCAAAATACAACACTAAGTGCATCATCAGTGAGTAATTTCTGAGATGGAGAACAAAAGCACCACTCTTTATTTCCATCAAACTTGCATCCAGCTCCTTAAAAATATGTGCAACAAAGTCAATTGATATGGAATTGTGATACTGAGTGTCTGAAGCAATTATCATGGGCACAACCTCCATATGCTTAGGTACCTCCATCCCTAATACCTGTCCCACTGAGTTGTATGTATATTTTAGGTAACGTTCAAAGAGATCTACATGAAAGGGTGGCCCCTCAGTGTCTTCCATTGGAGTAGGCTTTCCATGACTCTTAAATCTGTGCAGAGGTAACCTCCATCCTTTATAAATGGTGTGCATCCTTCTGAACTCATTATCGAGATCACCACTTACTAATTTCTCGCTACATATTCCCTCCATCCTGAAAACCTCAACAATCACATTCTCAGATACATGTATCAATGGATTCCTTGAAAAATCACATATAGCTTTGTTTTTCGAGTCATAGTGTCCAGCCAACAACTTTACCAGTTCGATGTCAATAAAAACATTAGGACACACCAATTTCCCTAAATTAAACCTCCATAGTTTGTACACCAGCTCAAAGTGATTTATCCTGTGGTAATGGGAAATGAATAACTCATAGCCCCTAATCAGAGTCCAAACATCCCTTATAAATTTGCAGTTGTCATCCAATTTGTCAAATTTCACTTTGAGCTATGCAGAATGCCTAGCTCTAGGTCTAGAACCAGGTAACCGATCTATGAGGTCTTGATTTAGCTTCCTTTTAGAACCTTCTAGTTGCAATTTAGTCTTTTTATTTTTTTCTTTTGATTGGCTACCCTCCCCGGGTTTTCTTCCATTTAGTTTTCTTGAGCCAGTGCCTTCCATACTTAAAAACTTTAAGAATTTTGAGAGGACGAGAAACTTACTGTAACTTTCTTGCAAATTCAAGCCAGGTGAATGCCTTAATTGCTTTGCTGGTTCCTCTGCTCTCCATTGCTTTGAATTTTGTGAGACAATGATTTCAATTGATCATACACTGATATGCAAAATATTCTACACTTCATGGTGCCATTAATGTCTTTACTGAGACATGATTGCTCCAAGTTTTTTCGAAATTCTCGCTATCACATCAGGGCTCATATCGGCAAGACATTTCAAATCTCTAGCCGGTTCGCTTGTTCAATGTTCACCCATCTCCCAAGACATCTTGCAGATTCTCCAACATCACAAGTCTCCCTGATAGCTTCTTTCCTTTTTCATTTTATATCATCATGACTTTCATCGAAACAACTATTGCTCAGACTTAATGAATTGGGCCAACGGTTCTTTACCTTACTCCGAAAGTACTTTGTCTCATCGAGATGTGTATTTTATTTACTTATGTCATCGAGACCAAGCAATTTATTCTGTTGACAAAATAATATTCGCTGTGATGTCTCTTAGATCTCCCCATGATGAAATATCTCTTCGATACGCCTCCTTTTCAGCAAGACAATGCACATCGTCTTCCTGACATCCTTTATCTTCGTATGCTTAGTTTTTGTTGGTGTAACTCGATGGGTCGGTAAGACTTTCTGAACTCTCCCTAACATCATTTGTCTTACCAAGTGAGTTCTCCCTTTGCTTTATCGGCAAGACCAATAGCACTTCAGGCAGTGTTTTGAAATTTCTCCCCGATGACCAAAGTCGCCCCGATAGGCTTCACTTTTCTCCAATCGACAAAAGGTAACCTAGCTCGATATGACCTTACACCATCACATCGATACCTCTTGTCTTACCAATAAGTAATACAAATCCACATTTTCCTAGTGTGTAACTTTATTGGTATGAACCGTCTAATGTCTTGCTGATATATTGAAGATATGTATATTACCATCGATGAGACCTGCATCAACTTATTCCAATATTTTCATATGTTAATGTTTTAATGGCAGATAAAATTCATGGGGTTTTATGACAAAATCTAAACTGGATTTTGGTAAGAATGCTATGTGAGGGTTATTATGTCTATACTATGAACCTTTTTTGGGAGATTAATAGTCATGAAGGGAAAATGAATTTGTCTAAATTTTACAGTTCCAACAGTGGCTCCGTTTGGGGATGAATGATTGTGAGATCATTGCAAGGATCCAGATCTTTGGGTGAGTAGACTAAACATTATGGATGAGAGAAAGTTGAGATGGAAAATGATCCTAAACTACTGTACATGGAAAAAATCAAATAAGGATTTCCAGGATTGTCCATATACTAGCAATTTCCTGTATCCTTTACTTCCTATACTACTGTGCATGGAAAGTTTTTATGAGAAATTTTTCTTCAAAATTTGTCCATGCACTGGCAACCCTTGATCCTTTATGAATTTTAAGAGAAAAAGTATTTTAGAAACTTCCCATGTAGAGGCAACTCCTATTCTTTACCATTCATATTTGGCAAATAGTATGAATCCTCTCCTTGCTTGCCAATAATAACAAAAGGTCCTAACCACAATGCCTCAAATTTTCCATGTTTTCCATTCTCTTGGCACCTATCATTCCACATCAATACCAGATCATCCTTTTCAAATTTTCTATTTTTTGCTTTTTTGTCGAACAAATATTTCATTTGTGCTTGCAGTTTCATGTTCTGGTTTTGAGCTATTTTCCTTATTTCATCAAGTTCTGCAAGTTGCTCCATTCTCCCCTCCATTGGTTCAAGAATATCTATATCTTCTTGAAGGATAAATTTGTACACTGGCAATAAATTTTGCAAAGGTATCCTAACTTGCATTCCATAGACTAATTCATATGGGGACCTCCCAATTGCCTTTTTGATGGTAATTATATCTACCCATACAACCAACCTTAAATTTGAATCCCAAGCTTTTTTGTTCTTATCGAGCATCCTTTTTATTATTTTTAAAAGACTCTTGTTGCTAGATTCTGCCTGACCATTAGCTTGTGGAAGATATGGGGCAGAATAAGAAACATTGATACCGCATGTCTTACAAAACTCTTTGAACTCATTGGACCTGAAACACATGCCATTATCTGTAATCACTCTCAATGGTGTACCAAATCTAGTAATAATTTTATCCATTAGAAAGTTGATCACAACTTTACTTGTTGCTTGCTTGGTTGGGATTACCTCCACCCATTTGGTGAAGTACTCAGTGGCCACTAGTATCCACCTATTTCCTCCACTTGATTTCTCTTGTATTTCCCCAATGAAATCAATCCCCCATTGGTGAAAAGGGGCTTCAACCTACATAGGTGTGAGTGGTAGAGCTCCCTCATACTTCATTTTCCCTGAGAACTTTTGGCATGCCTCACATTTCCTTACATATGAAAATGAATCATTGAAAACTTTTGGCCAGTAGTAACCTGCCTTGAGGATTTTATGTGTAGTTGTCTTTACTGAATAATGTCCTCCATAGACTCCTTCATGCATTTCTTTTAGAACATGATTAGCCTGTGATTCATCCAAACATAATAGCAGCATTCCATCTCTGTTTTTCCCGAATAGATCTCCTTATATAAATACATATTTAGAAGCTTGAAGTTTTAAAGTTCTTTTCTGGTTATCACTGAGTCCTTCTGGGCATTTTTTGTTCCTAAGATAATGCATGATGTTTGTGTACCAGGGTGTATGCTGAATGCTTGCAATTGCATTTCCTTCTCCTTGTACATTGCAGATTTGATTTGCCTCAATGTTTGTTTCTACCATCAATTTGGCCAATCCTTGACCTCTTATCAATTTAGTAATTTGTATTTCCATATCAAATTCTTGAATTTTTTTAATCCATTTGCACCTTTTCCCTGTCACTTTTGATTGTGTCAAGATTTTTTTGACTGCTGCATGAGGAAGATATGCAATCACTTTCGCTCCAAAAAGATATGGCCTGAAAGCTTTTGTGGCCTTTACCAGTGCAAAGGCCTATTTTTCCATTATGTCATACTTCAATTCTGATCTCTGTAAGGATTTACTAAAAAAAGATATAGGTTGCTCATGACCATCCTTATTTTTCTGTAACATGACAACAACTATTATATGCAGGGAAGCAAATGAAAATATTTGAAAAGGCTTTGTGAAATCAAGATAATTGAGGACAGGGGCTTCCTTAATGGCTCTTTTAATGGATATAAAGGCTTCTAATGATTTTGGGGTCCATTCAATCTTTTGTCCTTTCTTTAACATTTTTGATATGGGTTTGACAATCTCAACAAAGTTGGATACAAACCTTCTAACAAAATTAATCTACCCAAAGAATGATTGGATGGCTTTCACATTTTTAGGGATAGGAACCTTATCTATAGCCTCAACTCTCTCAGGATCTATCCTAACTCCCTATTTTGATACAATGTGTCCTAAGAGCTTCCCCTCTATAACCGAAAAATGACATTTCTTAGGGTTCAAACTAATGCCATATTCTAAAGCTTTAATGAATATTTTTTCAAGGTGTCCTATATGATCTTCAGCTCTTTTTGAGTAAGCTGTGAGGTCATCTTGATACACCACCATTATAGCATTGATCAGGTCAGCAAATGCTAAGTCCATAGCCCTTTGAAAGGTTTCTCCTGCATTAGTGAGACTAGAAGGCATCCTCACATATACATATGTTCCCCATGGGGTTGTGAAAGCTGTTTTGTACTACTCACATTCTTTGACTTTAACCTGGTTGTAACTAGAAAAACCATCCATCATAGACAACAATTCACATCCAGTTACTTTATGCAGTATGGCTTCCATGTTAGGCAGTGGGTAATAATCTTTAAGAGATGCTACATTCAAATTTCTGAATTCTACACACAGTCTTATATCTCCATTTTTCTTTCTAACAAGAACAAGGTTTGAAACCCATGTTGAGTGCCTCACAGGTTTGATAATACCTCCATCTCTAAGCTTGGTCAATTCTTCCTGCATTTTTCGTTCCAGAGTGGAGATAATGAGCCTTTGTTTTTGTCTAAATGGCTTTGCATCTTCTTTCAATGGGATTTCATGCTGAAATTAATCCTCCCTATATGCCTTGAGGTCTTAATAAGACCATGCAAACACATGTTTATACTTTCTTAACAATGAAATCAGCATTCTTCAAATAGAAGGGCTTATCTTTTTTCCAATATATACCTTCCTTGGTGATAGTTCGGTTCCCAATTTTACTTCTTCAATATCTTCCCTTTTGACTGGTGTCTGTTTCATAAGGGATCGATCACTTCCATCATATACTATTTCCAATGCTACCAACCCCTTGGGAAGTTTATTAGTTTTAATTTGCAAGACCTCTTTTCCAAATACTATCTCTTCTCCATTTATTTCTTCCACAAAGGCATTGAAATCAATTTCCTGAGCCTCATATTGGTCTATACATTGAAGGAATTTTAGAAGGTCAGTGTCATCATTGAAAACCTGCCAACTATATACATTGTTAGGTACTGCAAGCCTTGTTTTGCATTCCACTTGGGACACTCATGCTAGTGTGATATCATCTTGTTTTAATGCTACATTTGCCAAGAAATCTGCCATTATTTTCTTTGATCTGTCCACCTAATCAATGGAAAAAGCATCAAATAGTTCAATTGTATCCCATATTGCATTTCTATACTATTTTAGTCTTTTATTTTTTGCTACATATTTTGATATGATCTAAGATACAACTAGTTCCAAATCTCCAAAAACTGTTAAGATTTTGATCTTGTGTTTAATAGCTAAATTCAAACCAATAAAAAAAGCTTCATATTATGCTACATTGTTTGTACATTCAAATTCTAATAGAAATGAATATTTATAAGTTGAACCATCAGGAGATATAAATACTATACCAACTCCATTACCCTCTTGGCTGCAGGCTCCATCGAAGTACATTTTACATATTCCTTGTTGATTTTTAGAAATTTTTTGATCAATTGGATTTTTGCTTACCAACTCAGGTTGAGATAGTTCCACTCTAAAACTTCCCAAATCAACATCACATAAGCAATTTGAGTCACTTGAGGCTCTCTATATAATTTTACCTCTTCTCCATTTACTGGTATGGTGGCATATGATAGGTCAAACTGCACATTTCCTCCTACTGCAGCCATCCATTGTCTTGATAGAAGCATCCCAAATTGGGAAGGTGTGTCGATTACAGTTATGTCAATAGTGTAAGCAGCTTATGGGTAAGTTTCTAACCTTACCTCCACATTCTTCATAATTCCCACAACCGGGACCTGCCTGCTAACCATGGCATAACATTTACCTCCTTCCACATCTATCCACAAACTGAGCTGTTTCATCACCCCTACTGGCATGATATTCATGGAAGCACACGAGTTTATCATGCAATTTCTTACTAGTTTTCCGCTTATGGGTAAAGTGGTGAAAAATGGTTCAATTTGTGGTGTGTTCATTAGGTAGGCTTCTAAGATTTTTACCTTCTTCCTTTTATTATTTATCTCTGAGACCTCTTTGTTTCCAGGGCTTATATTTTGATTTCCATTAGAAATTAGTTGTATGGTACTTTCCCTATATTCTTTGATTTTCATCATTTCAATTAATGGTACAAACATTTTCAATTGAGATAGAGCTTGTATAAAATCAAAGGATGTACCTTCAGTTTTGATTGCCCTTTTAGGTTCAGTGCATTCTCCTTTGTTTTCTTTGTTTTCCTTTTTTAATGTTTGATCCGGCTTTTGCTTTTCAATGAGAAATTTCTTACTTTCCTCCTTAGGGGGTTCTTTCTATTCTCTTTTATCTGGTTGTTTATCATCAATCCCTTTTGATGTCTCACTTGATGTCTTTTTATTTTTTATAAATATCCCCCTTGGGACACCCTCATCTTTATTCACCATTCTGTTTCTCAAATGATATTTGCATCTGGCTTCTTCCACTACTGCAATTTCCAATCTTTTAATCTCCTCTTCAGTTGGTCTTCTTATATTGCATCTATTAGTCTGACTTGATGCAACAAGGAGATTTTTCTCATTATCACTTACTTCATGGTTAGAAAAAAATGCTGCTCTGTCGTGTGAGTGTTGTATTTTTGGTGGCCAACATTGTATTCATATCCCTCCTCCTCTGAAGATGCATATTCTTGCTCCAAAGGGTTAAGAGTGTGGGAAGTTAGGTAGACATTCTAGTCTTCACATCCTGTGTGTCTTCTTCTGGTATTGACTGAGTTGTTACACAATGTTCAGGGGAATGTGGTGCATAACAGATTGAACACCATGGAATCTTATCTACCATATATACTCCCTTTCTTTTTAGTGGATCCGGTGTTTCCTTATTTCTTGGCCTATCACCTACCGACTTCCCATCCTTCCAATTGGTATTATAAGGCATGTCATGTAGCCTTGGTCTCTCATTCCTATATCTGTTCTCTTGTCTATTTGGGGGAACATATTGGGCAACCCTAGGGTTTTCCCTCTTAGAAAACATCCCTACAACTTTTCTGTTATTCTCAATAGTTAAGGCTATCTTTTGGGCCTCAGCGAGATTCCTAGGACCTCTATTTCTTAATTTATATCCTATCTTAGGGTCAAAAGCCTTCAAATAGATACTCAAGGTAGCAAGGTTAGCCAACTTGGATGCCTGAGGTATTTTGTTGTGTAATTTAACAAACCTTTGGTTAAAATCAAAGGCTAACTCATTTTGATGTTTTAGAATTATCACTAACTCATGTAATGCAAAATATGATGCACACTGATTTCCATATTTTTGAAGAAACTGTTCATGAAATACTTGAATGGAATAAATGGATGCTATTGGTAGACTATTAAACCAGTCCCTAGCATCCTCAATTAATGACATCATGAATAGTCTCATTTGTACATCCTCATATTGAATGTCTAAGTCCTGAATGACTGCCTTAAAATTTCTTAGATGTTCCTCAGCTGTAAGTGCATTACTTCCTATGAATTTAGGGACTAAGTTTCTCCAATTGTTATCCAGGGGGTAAGGATAGATTTGAAACCCAACAAGATCAAATTGTCTAATCATAGTTGTGCATTGTGGGGGGGGATTTTGAAAATGCTGGTGTTGGTAGAGTGGGTTGTTGTTTGCCATATATTGTGGGCCCTATGGGGGTGCATATTGTTGATGAGGAGGTGGTTGAATATTTCGGTGTTATGGTGGAAAATTAGTATTTCTATATTGATTTCTAGGCTGATTTCGATGGGCTTGAGGGGAACTCGATGGGTTCATATTGTTACTTTTATGGGGGGGTGTATATTTGGGTGATTCAGTTATTGATGTTTTTTTTTTGAGCCTTGTGTAACTTCATCTTTCTCAATTCTTCCATTGCTTGAAGTTGTTGCTCATACTTTACCCTTAATATTTCTGCATTTTGCCTCATTTGTTCCCACTGTGTTTCTTCTTCATCTCGTGCCGTGAATTCATGATTTTCTTTGAATGCCTCATACTCAAGACCTCCCTCATAGAGTGTGGTTCCTTGTTCATCTTCATATTCTCTCCTTTTTCTAGCTTCAAACTCAGCCATGTGCTCATCAGCCTTCCCAAGGTCTATTTGGTGGGAAGGATTTCTCCTCCCTTTAGGAGTGTGGAGCTCTTTAGATGGGCTCTTTTCATTTGCAAGCAAATCATATGAATTATGTGTTTCTAGCAACAACTTTGATGCTTTTTTTTTTTGTTGCTATGTCCAATTCGTCAAACACTTTCTTGCCCTGATTGTTTTTGTAATTTGACTTTCCTTTATTACCAGGACCATCCCCCTCCTTGTAGAAAGATCTCCTTCCTTGCATGTTGTGAGAAACCATGATGGTCTAAACTCTAGATTGATTTCTTTCTGATTTGTATCTTATTGTATCATTTTCAATGTTTTTATTCATTTAGAGTCACCACCCACTTTTTTAAAAAGTGAGAAAAGATTTTGTGGTTATCTTACCCAGTGGAGTCGATTTATTTCAAATTTCAATTATGTTCTTTAGTGACTTTATATGGAAAGGGTGTCTAATACCAGACAATTCTCTAGTTTTATTCCCGAGCAGAGTCACCAATTTGTTGGGTCTCAAAAACGCTAGTTGAATGTACCACAAGAGGTTTCCACACTCTCACTACATTCTTGGTCAACTGACAAGGCCAACCAACATGGTTGAACCCTCTACTCTTAAGGCTCTGCTAAACCTAGGTGGGTGCACCTATATGAGTAACACAAATTTGAATTATGTTTCCTAGTTGACCTAACTATCCACAAATGGAAATTTGATAGTGGAAAGATATGATCCTAGTTTGGTATAAATTGTATATGCAATATCAAGGTGTAAATTGATGTGTTCAATTAAGAGATGTCAAAAACTAATGTAATGTAAATAAGGGAGACTAGTGCCTTGTTGGGTAACAAAGTCAAATGAAATCCTTTAATGAATGGTTTATATCTGGTAGGTCTTCTAATTGTTTAGCATATAATTGTGAGTTTATAACTGGTATAAACATGCAAGAATGTAATTGATAAACCCTACTTGAGGCAGAATATCAAATCTAACAATCTGATTCTTCTTATTGATCCAAATGACTTTCCCAGATTACTACAATTGATTGAAAGGAATTTTAATTCTTCTTTAAAGAATCCGATAAACCAAATCACACAGAAACAACAAATGTGTACTGATAAATCGAATATATACTCGATACTTCAATTTAAACAATCAAATAATCACAAGAGACCAACAAACAATTGATGCCAGGATGAAATCACCA
The DNA here is from genome assembly GCA_007115665.2 of Sequoiadendron giganteum. Classification (NCBI taxonomy): domain Eukaryota; kingdom Viridiplantae; phylum Streptophyta; class Pinopsida; order Cupressales; family Cupressaceae; genus Sequoiadendron; species Sequoiadendron giganteum. Next base: position 126,448,681 of record CM021102.1, read on the forward strand.
AATTAACTGTCTTTCATTATATTCTTCGAATTTCATACATGCAACATAGTCTCCTTGAATATCATTCTAAACATATAATGCTTACAATGGTCTATCCTATTCTAATTCTATTATCTACCACCTTTAATTTATCCAATAACGGATATTTATACATCAGTTTGCAAAAGGACGTGCCTTTTCAAAAAGTCTAAAGCATAAAAAGTTTTAACAAATTCTCCATTTAACTAATTTTTGTTAAGCCACAAATGGACTGCAGACATATGCTCTGTATAATCCCGACGCTCATGAGTCTCAGCATCTCCCAACGCATCATGGATCACAATATCCATAATTATCATTTGCTCATTTTGCTCACATGCTTCATCCAATGTCACATCCTCCATAGTGGCTGCTTCCCACATCTCTTGGAGTATTGTTTCACACTCACTTTTCCACATAGTCGCTTCTTTCATTTTCCCTTCATCATCACATAACTTGGTTAATCTATCTTCATAAGCCTCTATCAATCCCTACATATCTCCTTGCAACTCCTCAAAGTGCTTGTCCATGATACAATTGGAATTTTCAATCTCTTAATTACTAGGAGTGTCCTTCTGCTCCAATTCCTCAATCTTTTCCTGAATTCTGCTATCCACTCTCCTCTATTCCTTTATTGCATCCACAAATTGTGAATTTTTTCCCCATAGCCTATTTAACCAAGTGGTTAGAATGACCTACCTTCTTTTGATTATTGCAGCAAGTGCATCTGTTTTTCCTTGAGAATATGCAGTTGATCCTTCCGAATGGTCTCTTTTCTATGAACTCTCACCTTGGGTGAGCATCCTTGTTGGTTCTGTTACAACACCTACCAAGTCTTTCAAGCATTCATTTTCTCTCAACATCCTCTCACTACTAGTTTTATACATCTCCCTTTCCCTTATCAATGATTGGATTTGAGTTTTATTTAACTTGGCTATATTTATCCCAATATCAACAGTTGCTACAGGATCAACCTTCCCAACCTTCAGGGTCATGACATGTCCAAATGCCTTTTCAGTATCAATAACAATTGATTTTTTTGTGAGGAGGATACAAGGCCCAAATCATCAATGTCTCATCATCAGGTTTGTATCGTGATCTTGTGTATAGCTCCATCACCTTTTCTATACTTAGCTTGTGGGTGGCATTGTTATCTTTTAAGAAACTATCAAAAAATAATCCAAAGTTCATATCCAAACTTGGAAAATTCATAACACCTGCCTTTTCTAGAAACTCCCTTCCCTTTTAAGGGGTCATGTTAATAATCTCTTTGTCTACTTCATCGTTTAATATTTTTAACAATTGATCCTCATTTCCTCAAGTAACATTGTCAATCTATCCCCTTATCTCTTTTCCTTTTTTCTTATATAAGAATGTCTTAAACTCCGAGGTCTTTTTAAATTCATCATCTGATATGAAATACCTATAGTCTTCATGTAATGTATCCACATCCATGGTTTCCTTAACATCCATTTCTCTGGAAACATAAGCATAGTCCCGAGTCTTTATTCTTGAAACTTTCCCAGATGAGCTTTGTGGCCGACCTACTTCTAGTATCCCTTTAATGGAAGATAATAATTAAGTATCCACCGACTCTTGATTATGTTTTTCAATCACAATTTCAGCTTCGTCTGCCTCTAGGTTTCTGATTATGTCATCAGATTTATAGGGCACATGATGGTACCCTCCAAAATTTATTTTTTGTCTAGCAAAGTGGATATACCCTTCTGGATCAAATTTCTTTCTCATTGGTGCTCTTCTCATGTTGTAGTGCAATAACTTATCCAAAATCAAATGATAACCTTCCTTGGCTAATACAATCAAATCACTAAACCACAATATACTGGGCATGAAGGCCTATTTCCCATATGAACTTAAGTTCATAACACTAGAGTAATCCATTTCCCTAACAATTTCTAGGTATACAATTCTATCTGGGATAGTTCTAGGCAGAATGAAAGCTGCTTCCTCAAAGCCATAAACCCTAATCATTGTAGCATTCTCTAAGCAATACCAATCCCCCCAGTTGTGGTTAATTGGTCCATTGTAATATCTAGGCCTAAGAAACCTTTTCACTTCTTTAGATAAAGAAAAATCACAAGGATGGTTAAAAAATCTATATAAGGGTTTCACAAAGAATTCTTCAAAATGCAGGAAATTTGAATTGGAAAACTTACTGTCCCAAACAACAGTCCATAATTGAACAGGAAATGGCCTACCTTCCTTGTCGAATTGTGAAATCCTTAGCTCCTGGGGCCATAAACCCAACTCTTGTCCAAAATAAAACACTCAGTGCATCAACAGTGAGTAATTTCTGAGATGGAGAACATAAGCACCACTCTTTATCGCCACCAAACCTGCATCCAACTCCTTAAAAACATGTGCAGCATAGTCAAATGATCTGGAATTGTGATACTGAATATCTATAGAAATTACCATGGGCACAACCGCCATATGCTTAGGTACCTCCATCCCTAATACCTGTCCCATAGAGTAGTAAGTATATATTAGGTAAGGTTCAAAGAGATCTACATGAAAGGGTGGCCCCTCAGTGTCTTCCATTAGAGTAGGCTTGCCATGACACCTAATTCTGTGTAGAGGTAACCTCTATTATTTATAAATGGTGTCCATCCTTCTAAACTCACTTCCGAGCTCCTCACTTACTAATTTCTCGCTGCATATTCCCTCCATCCTGAAAACCTCAGCAATCACATTCCCAGACATGTATCAACGAATTCCATGAAAAACCACATATAGCTTTGTTTTTTGAGTCATAGTTTTCAGCTAGCAACTTTACCAGTTTGATGTCAATAAAAAAATTAGGGCACACCAATTTCCCTAAATTAAGCCTCCATGGATTACACACCGGCTCAAAGCAATTTCTCCTGTGGTAATGGAAAATGAATAATTCATAGTCCCTAATCGGATTCCAAACATCCCCTATAAATTTGCATTTGTTGTCCAATTTGTCAACTTCCACTTTGAGTTGTGCAGAATGCCTAGCTCTAGGTCTAGAACCAGGTAACTAGTCTATCAGGTCTTGATTTAGCTTCCTTTCAGTACCTTCTGGTTGCAATTCAGTCTTTTGCTTTTTTGCTTTTGATTGGCTACCCTCCCCAGGTTTTCTTCCCCTTAGTTTTCCTGAGCCAATGCCTTCCATAATTAAAAACTTTACGAATTCTGAGAGGAGAAAAAAATTACTGTAACTTTCTTGCAAATTCAAGCCAGGTGACTGCCTTAATTACTCTGCTAGTTCCTCTGCTCTCCTTCACTTTGAATTTTGTGAGATAATGATTTCAATTGATCATACCCTGATATGCAAAATCTTCTATGCTTTGTGGTGCCATTAATGTCTTTACCGAGACATAAATGCGGTAAGTTTTTTTGAAATTCTCGCTATCAGATTAGGGCGGGCTCATATCGGCAAGACATTTCAAATCTCTAGCCAATCCGCCTATTCAATGTTCACCCATCCACCAAGACATTTTGTAATTTCTTCGACATCAAAAGTCTCCCCAATATTTTCTTTCCTTTTGATTTTTATATCGCCATGACTTTCACTGAAACAACTATCGCTTAGACTTAATGAATCAGGCCAACAGTTCTTTACCTTACTCTGAAAGTACTTCATCTCACTGAGATGTTTACTTTATTTACTTACGTCACTGAGACCAAGCAATTTGTTCTATCGAAAAATTAATATTCACTGTGATGTCTCTTAGATCTCCTCATGATGACGTGTCTCTCCGATACGCCTCCCTTTCGGCAAGACAACATACATCGTCTTCCCGACATCCTTTATCTTCGTATGCTTAGTTTTTGTTGGTGTAACCCGAGGGGTCGATAAGACTTTCTGAACTCTCCCCAGCATCATTTGTCTCATCGAGTGAGTTCTCCCTTTGCTTTATCAGCAAGATCAATAGCGCTTTGGGCAGTGTTTTGAAATTTCTCTCCGATGACCAAAGTCTCCCTGATAGGCTTCACTTTTATCGAATCGACAAAAGGTAACCTAGCATGATATAACCTTACACCATCATGCCGATACCTCTTTTCTTGCCAATAAGTAATACAAATCTGCATTTTCCTAGTGTGTAACTTTATCTGTATGACCCATCTGATGTCTTGTCGATATATTGAAGATATGTATATTATCATCGATGAGACCTGCTTCAACTTATGCCGATATTTTCATATGTTAATGTTTCAATGCCAGATGAAATTCATGGGGTTCTATGAAAAAATCTAAACCGGATTTTGGTAAGAATGCTACGTGAGGGTTATTATGTCTATACTATGAACCTTTTTTGGGAGATTAATAGTCATGAAGGGAAAATGAATTTGTCTAAATTTTACAGTTCCAACACCTTCTCCATCTATAGTGATAGTGAACAAGGGTAAATGCGTGAATATCATGATGAGATGCATGAATAACAAAGAGAAGAAGACAAAAGTGAGGGTGTTGAGATAGCTTCAAATAGAGATGAAGCACCTGGTCGACTACAAGATGTAACTTTGATTCCTTCTACCATGATTGTTGTTGATCCTCATTCATATTCAAATGGATGCAATAGGATAGATTCAAAAATGTCATTGTCCCATGATATTGAAAACCACATAAATAAGGAAAACACTTGGGAAAGGAAGGGGATAGCGTGCCGCCTTTTGAGGACAACAATAAATTGGACACTAGGTTTGCAAAAGATTAATGAGATGAAGTCAATCTTCTCGAAGAATAGCTGATAGGGACTTCTAATCCAATGCAAGACATGGAAGAAGTGTTTTCTTCCCTATTCTCCTTAGCTTATGCAGGCTTGATGCCTGAAGTGTTGCACTCTCCACCATGCCCACCCGAGGTTGCTGATGCAAAGACTAATGATGTAGTGCTCACTCTCGACTGTTGAACACTGCCACAATTGCACAACAAAATTTAGGTTCTGTCTATCCTTACTCCTATTAATTGTCATAGTTGAACTTAACATTTTGATTATGGGAATGAGGGGAGAATTTTTTTTTTATGGATTACCCATGGGTTTAGTGAGCCTCCTCAATTGTTGATTTTCCCTGACCGGGTGACCGAACTTGAGTGCTGCAACATTGAATTTATTTTTTCAAAATATAAAGATAAATTTGCATGGTTAAGAACGATAGTGATTTCTCATTTACTTGTGCATGCACTGTGAAATCCAATGAGCATTGATGTTAGTTCGCCTTGCCTAAACATAGTGCTTTGTAAATATATCTTTGCACATAGCTCATTTTTGAGTAGTGTAGGTTTCCTGTAAATACTTCACTTTCCTGCTTTCCTTAGGTTAGTTTGTTTTTTGTAGGTTGCTTGATTTAGATTATTTTTTTCATTGTCCCAATTTGGTTAGTTTTGGTGTTTGCTTTCTATTCGCTTTGCTTCTATTTTGTTGTTGCTTTACTACTACTTTGCTCGGGGTCCCTCTGCTTTTGGCTAGGCACATCTATGCACACAAAAACCATACTTATCACTTGGGGTTGTTCTATTTATTTCTTCTCCGAAATCTAATCAATTTTTTCATAGTGGATGGTGAGGATCTTTTGTTAGTATCAAGTAATCTGGGTGATTGATTCAAAGAGAATAAGTCATTAGCTGTTCTGAATCTTATGTATTTTGGAATCTTATATCTCTCACATATTTTAAGAATCTACTGGGGCTATGGATGCCTGACCGATAGTAGAGAATTGTTTGGGAGAATCATAGTGAAAACCTCATTGGGGCTATGGACTCTTGACTGGCAGCAAGGCAATGTCCCATATGATTTTGGAGTTAGAATAAACTATATAGCTTAACTTGATAGAGCTTGGGTTCTTGTAGAAACTAAAGGATGGGAATTGACACAACTATACACACTTGGATTTTCAACATACTGAAGGTTGGATTAACTAGTGGTTTTGATCCTTTGGTCGAGCATTTGGCTTCTTTGCCCTAGCATGAAGATCAAAACCATAGATTTTGGGTTCGTGATTCTAGTTTTTCATCAAAATTATCTAGAGAATTTCCCTAATGACTCATCATTTGTTGTGCATGTTTTTCACACACGCCTCACTGTGGGCAGGGACCCCCTCTTTTTGCTCTCAATGGGCTACTTTTCTCCCGTATTATTTTGTGTGCCCCTTTCCTCGAGTCTAAATTGGTCATGTGCCTTCAACCAATCAAATTCCCTTGACCAAATTCATCTACCTATGTTTCGCTAAGTCTTTTTCTTTCACAGAAGTGCCCCTATGGGTTTCCCTTCACCCGTTATCTCGACATCCTCCAAGCCTCATCCTTGCTCAACTCACTTTTTCCTTCATTTTTGACTTTGGGGACAAGTTTCCCATGGATTTGGGATGTTTTTGTGGTGCCTAAGTGAACTACCAAGGTTTCGTTAAGTTTTGGGAAGTTTAAGAAATTTCATTCCGGAACTTCGTCCCTTCGTGGCCGTTTTGGGAACTTTATCCCTCTATGGCCATTTTTGGAACTCCATCCCTCCGTGGCCATTTTGGGAACTTCGCCTCACCATGGCTGTTCCAAATGGAAAACTCCAGACAAATTTCCATCCTCATAACTCTGGGTACCCTGATTATGGTCCAAATGCCTCCCAATTTGGAAACAAACCTTGAGCCACATATTGAAATTGGACGCTCTTCCCCATGAACTTTTAAAATTGCCTAAATTTGAAGCTGGGAGAAATAATCTGGGTTGCCTCACCCTATTCTCCCTTTCAAAACAACATTATAAGTAGGGAAATCCAACCTCTAGGGCCCAGACCATCCAAACTCCCTCCTAATCTGAAAATGAGCTTTAACCCACATATTGAAATTGGATGCTCTTCCCCATGAAATTTTTAAATTGTCTAAATTTGAAGATGGGATAAATCATTTAGGTTTCCCTACCCTATTCACCCTTTCAAAAAAACATTATGGCCAAGGAAATTTGACCTCTTGGGCCTAGAGCGTCTAAACTCCCTCCTAATCCAAAAACGAGCTTTGACCCACATTAAAATTGGACGCTCTTCCCCATGAAAATTTCAAATTGCTAAATTTGAAGATGAGAGAAATCATCTAGATTGCCCTACCCTATTCGCCCTTTCAAAACAACATTATGACTAGGGAAATCCAGTCTCTAGGGCCCAGACCATCCAAATTCCCTCCAAGGAAACTGCTAATAGAAATTTAGACTAAATATTATGATCTTTTGATGGTGCATGGGTGAATATAACAAGGAGTTGGTAGGATTTGACTAATTTTTTCCTTGATTTGTGTATGAAAGCACTTGTGAAACTTCATGTATGTAGGATTCAAGAAGCCTACTGCGGGTCCATTGGGGAGACCCATTGAGAAAGCTGAACAAAGAAAAACACATAGCTCCTGCCAGCATTGATTTTATATCCACCTTTCCTCGTAGTACCCATCAAAAGAGCTAGAATTAGAGGAAGGTCTATGTACTTGAAGGTGGTGGGGTGGAGTAGTTTTTTCTTCCCTCCAAAAAATGATCGCGATCCATTGAAGGTTGTTTCTTCAGATCAGGGACCACTAACCCATTCCACAACGATACAAATATGCAAATGAGATGCACTCAGTTGGATGAGAAATGTTTTCCTATCCATCAAGGGGAAGAAGGTAGGTTTCAAGCAGTTTCAACTATAGTAAAAGGGAAATCAACTAGAAGACAAAACCAGTACAACACTTGGGCACTAAAAGACAAAAGAGGAAAAAAAAAATATTTATTTTAAATTGCCAAATATTGTGGGGTAGGTGAAGCCCTAGTACAATAAAATCTGGTCCACAAAATGTAATTCAATACTAGCCATTCATTTAGGATTTGGAAAACTATAAATAAGGGCCTCCCCCTCATTTGTAAATGGTTGGAGAGCTATTCTAAAGATAATTTGCAGCAATAGAAGAAAGTAATGCATGATCTTATGGATGTTCTCTTTGATTGTTCTCATCTTGCATGCATGGTTCTACTTCCCCTATTAGTTTAGTTGTTAGTTTCTTGAAGGGAAGTGATGATGGTGTTTTCTATTATAGTATTTGATGAATTTCTAGCTCATTATTTTCGTGGTTTGTTGACGATGAATGACTTTGTAAAGCTAGTAAGAGCTTCTTTACTCTATTTCTGCAACTTAGTTCAATTGCATGTGCATGATGTGTGTGTGTAATATGAAAATCTGTAGTCCTTAGAAGATTACACTGGTTTTGTGTAACTATAGGTTCCTCTTGGCCAAGAAAAACCAAGTTTAGGGTGTTTGTCTATTGTAATAGCCTCCATGATCATTGTTCATTCATAGTTTCAGATCTAGGAACCTCTTCTCTTGCCTTCCTTTTTTTTTTTTAGTAACCTATGCTAAGGTTCATTGCACATTGTAAAGCTAAATCCAATGATAGAATGGAGTTCAAGACTGTTGTTTGAACTTGCAGAAAACACACAACTCTCCCATCCTAAGAAGGTAGGTTTCAACCAGTTTCAACTATAGTAAAAGGGAAATCAACTAGAAGACAAAACTACTACAACACTTGGGCACTAAAAGACAAAATAGGAAAAAAAAATATTTATTTTAAATTGTCGAATATTTTGGGGTAGGTGAAGCCCTAGTACAATCAAATCTGGTCCACAAAATGTAATTCAATACTAGCCATTCATTCAGGCTTTGGAAAACTATAAATAAGGGCCTCCCCCTCATTTGTAAATTGTTGGAGAGATATTGTAAAGATAATTTACAGCAATAGAAGAAAACATTGCATGATCTTATGGATGTTCTCTTTGATTTTTCTCATCTTGCATGCATGGTTTTACTTCCCCTATTAGTTTAGTTGTTAGTTTCTTGAAGGGAAATGATGATGGTGTTTGCTATTATAGTATTTGATGAATTTCTAGCTCATTATTTTTGTGGTTTGTTGATGATGAATGATTTTGTAAAGCTAGTATGAGATTCTTTACTCTATTTTTGCAACTTAATTCAATTGCATGTGCATGATGTGTGTGTGTAATATGAAAATCTGCAGTCCTTAGAAGATTACACTGGTTTTGTGTAACTATAGGTTCCTCTTGGCCAAGGAAAACCTAGTTTAGACAGTTTGTCTATTGTAATAGCCTCCATGATCATCGTTCATTCATAGTTTTAGATCTAGGAACCTCGTCTCTTGAATTCCTTTTTTTTTTTTAAGTAACCTATGCTAAGGTTCATTGCACATTGTAAAGCTAAATCCAATGATAAAATGGAGTTCAAGACTGTTGTTTGAACTTGCAGAAAACACACAACTCTCCCATCCTAACAACTCCATTTTTATAACCAACTTTCCACGCTTTGTAACTCATCCATAAGACCACCTTATGATTCCAAAAAATCACATAAATCAACTGAGATATTCCAAGCACTATCAAGACTTGACATTAGAGACCTTGGGATAGTGTTCTATAATTTGTTTGTGGAATATTGTCTTTCAAGAGAGGTGATGCACCTATGTTTTACCTATGTTGAGAAGTGCATAAAAAACACATCAACAACACTCTTAGCATTTGTTTTCCTAGTTTTGGTGCTTCATCTGAAGCATGCAACTTCCCTAAATTGATTTTGAAAGGTATTACATACTGGGATATGTGTAATCTCTATCATCTTTATAGGATATGATGCTACTATTCTTCAATTTTTTTTGAATCTAAACTCATTATGACAGTAAAAGTGCGCTCTTGACATTGGAAATTAAAAAAAATTATGAATAGCTCTATATTTGTAACTCCTTTTTGTCTTTAAGTCACTATTCGTTGTCCTTGATGTAGTTTTTATTGTGAATATCCTCTTGATCTATGGAATTCTCTAAAAACAATCCCTCTATAGGAGTAGGGAATCTCATTCTTAAACTTGGAACTACCCTTATCTGTTATTCTCAACATGATATACATCACAATAATAGTTCTTGTCTTGCTTCATATTATGTGGTTGTCCGTTTTCATGGTAGACTACCAATATTTCAATTGTTGACATTGGATATTTCTTTGGACTATGTTGAACTGCCCCTTAGGATTGTTGTTGTCATTGAATAGTGTAAATGTGACTATACACCATTTCATTATCTATGTTTCTTCTATTTTAATTTAACATGTTATGAGCGACTCCCAAGATTCTATGCAAGTTTTTTGTCCTATTAGACACATCCGTATTATTAGCCTTGAAATTACTTGATCATAATCATTAGAGTCATAAGTTTTCTAAATTTCTTATATGCATGGTGTAATGATCTAAAATATAAATCCTGCAAAATAGATCTTGGTTAGAACATGCATGCAATATAAATAATCATTCAATGGAATGCAAAGGAGAATATGAAAGAAAATGGAATGAGACTAGAACAATCTCACCTATTTCTCACCTCCATGACTTCCATTGTACCTCCTCAAGCTTGCCGTTATGAAAATGAATGCCCTCGGCTTTGTGAGCAAACTCTAAAATGTCTAGCCTTAGCAAAAACCTTTGAAGGATTTTTAAATAAACTAATATGCAAATAGCAATTTAATCCTATTATGCAAATAGTAATATTAAGCCCATGTGTGATATGAGAATGCTAATAATGAGACTACCAAAATAATAATAAATTAAATGATCGATCCCAAAAATGAGATCAAGATTGTCATTTTATAGAAAATGCAATCTTGAATGGACGGTCGAGATGAGAGATTTGAGGAATGCCCTAGAATCAAAGGTCAAGATTCACTAAGACAACTCTCAATTAGGGTTAGGGCAAAATACCCATATGTGTGAATAAGATTTAATTAAATGAATTAAATCAAGACTGAATATGACAATTGAGATGAGATTAGTAAAAATCAAAAGACAAGAGGATGGGACTTTAGAAAATCAGTAATTTTAGAAATTACTTGATTTGTAGAAGAATAATTCTATTTTGAATTAAATTAATTCAAAATATGGATTTTGTGAGATGATAAGTAATTGATTTTTGAAATTAATTACTAAATGAAGAATCAGTTAACCATGTGATATTTTTAAATGATTTGTTTTATTTAAAAATATAAAAGTGTCACATGCCATAATTAAATAATTAAAAATAATTATTTAATTTAGAAGTAGTAGTTAATTAATTAAATAAATTAGAAAATCTATTTAATTAAGAGGATTTAGGAATTAGTGATATATTAAATCAATATATTTTAAATATATTTATTTAATAATCAAGAGGACATTAATGATAAGGATTAATTGAATAAAATGATGACTTTATTTAATTATTAGAAGACTTTGACAATTAGTGACATATTAAATTAAATAAATAAAATTTATTTATTTAATAATCATGAATAACGAGAGATTATGAATTAATTAAATAATCATGAATTATTTAATTAATAGTTGAATGTGGGTTAGGGACATAATTCAAATGTTATAATTATGCTAGGGAAAAAGGTGATAAAATATTGCTTGCGGGCCTTGGTCATTTTTATGTGTCTACATTTGCCCCTCTTTGTCATAATGCAGCTTGTCGCGTTATGGCAAAGAAAACAAGTCAAGAATATGCCCCAGTGTAGAATAATATGAGGAAGAATGACGAGGAGGTAGCGGTATGCCCCCTCGTGAGGAGAATTGGGTTCCAAAAACACGGGTGTGCTCTCGAAATTGATGAGAAGACTAGAATATGATGAGACAAAGAAATGGTAGAGAGAAAAAGATGAATGCTAGGATAGAAGGAAATGCAAGTTAGTGCAGAAAATGAAATGCATGTTAAAATCCTTCAATATTTGCCAAGGTACTAATATATGTTGCTCGAATCATCATTGGGCAGTAAAAATGACACAAATGGACAACAAACACCAAGGTATGACATAGACCAAGGTGTGCAAGGTCATCCACTAGCAAGATAGACAATCACAGACAAGGAATGTCCTAACGCATACTAGAGGCCCATTTGCCCCAGTCTTTTTGTCAAGACAATCCACAGACAATAGTAAAAAAAAAAAAAAAAAGGTCGTGAGACATTGTCGCACCTCTAAATCCTTCAAGGGAAATCCTTGAGGTAACTAGTAATATGACCAAGAGACAAGTCAAATAAAAAGATAAGACAAAATAGCCAAAAATTAATAGTCATTTATTTGCATTTCCAATGTTTGTTTGCCGAAGATTAATTGTTTGAAAGCTTGATAGTTTTGATGGTTCTAACGATTTGACGGTGCCTGAGGTCAGGAAGGACACATCCTGAAAAGGAAAATGACACTTTGACGAGATCCAAATCCAAGAAGGACACATCTTGAGGAGGACCAAAAAGTGACGAGATTGACATTTTGACTAATGCTTTGGCAAGCTGACTAATGTTGAATGTATAATTGGTTGGACTATGTTGTCTTATTTTGACCAAATTTTGATGTCGACATTCAAATAACTTTCTTGTGCCAAGGGTGACTTTGTCTTACTTATTTGACTGACACAACCATGTTTGACTTACGATTCTATTTTGACAAACCTAAAGGGACTGACCTAATGTCTCGGGGATTCAAAGATGAATCTTGCCTACATAGCAAATGCGTAGAGACAACGTAGTTCAGACATGGACAAAAGATTGACTGATGTGACTAACCGAACTGACCAAATATGACTGACTTTGACTCTATTTTTGGGATTTTGACATTGATTTGGATGTTTTTGTATTTTCTCAGGATATTTTTCAATTTTTAGGTCTTTTTCGAAACTTTTTCTAATTTTTATGACTTTTTGATGTTTTACGAAAAATTGTAACAAACGCATGTGAATGATGCCGACGCACATGAATCCAAGGACAACCATGATTTTGCTACTAGCCAAGCTGAATACTGATAGACAGGTGGCAATGACAAATGACAACATTGTTTTATGTGGGAAGGACACATCCCGAAACAAGATGAAGATGACAATGTTGTTTGACATGGGAAGGACACATCCTGAAACAACATGAAGATATAAAAGTTTGTAGCAGGTCTAGGGACAAAGCCAAGGAATGTTTTGGATAATGTGCTAGGGTGCCATATTGTTGCATCTGAAATGACTTGATGAGGACTGGATAGAATGACGAGGGATCTGTAAACCATTGACAAGGGAAACCAAGATGGGTGATAGGCATAAGGCAAGAAAGATTGATGACTTGGACTAGGGGAATTATAATATGGTCCCTAAGGATGATGTAGCATAGTGAAACAAAGGCTATGAAGGTAATGACATGATACTCAATGAATGAGGTATGATCAAAAGATAGACATGTCAAAAGTTTTCCAAAGCATGATTGGTGTTTATGCCTTAGTCTTTGTCAAGATCAAAATAGGTGGGATAAAGGATGGATATGATAGAGCCAAGATGGATGGATGAAAATGTCATGCGAAGGGAATGGGAGATGAGATGACTTGCCCCCAAGTGCAATGGTCCACATAGATGATTTATTCTACACATGATGCCTGTTTGCCAAGTTTTAATCATGGTACTTATCCAAAGCGCCTATTTGCTAGGTTTTCACCATTGGACGAAATTTTTCTCTTTACTATTTTTGATTTTTTTGGTGTCACCAAGACACCTGTTTGCTAGGTTTTCATCAAGGGACGATTCTTTTTGTCTATTTTTTTTTTCAATTTTTTTTTTTACATTTTTGTTGGATAGCCTTGATGCTTTATATGACCACTGACTGTGCTGAAGCCTTTGACGATGCCAATGTAGATAATGGTGTCATGACATGCCAATAATGGCCTTTTTGAAGTAGTTTCCTTGTCAAGATGATAGTGCTTGCATACACCTGATTAATGTCATTGTGATCCTTGTTGATACTAGGGTTGGCCTTATCTGAATACGCACATCGTGATAGAGTGCCATGAGAGTCCTTGTCGTAAAGAGTTGCTGCCAAAATGTGATGGATTTGTGACATGGCATGTTTGGACTTTAAGGATGATGTAGGATTATGACGGATGATGGTAGACATGGACGGGTTGGTTGGATGTTTGGATGTAGCTACTTTTATTCTCCAAACTTTGGGTGTTGGGTTAGGATGTTGTTTGGAACCAACACTTCTATATGTCTTTCTTGATGGCCATTTTGACGGAGGTGGACATGTATTGTATGTGGGAGTCCTCTTTTTCTGTGACTCCACATTTTGATTGACTTTTGAATTTGGCATCTTTTTGTTGCTTGATTCTTGACTTGATCCATTTTGTTTTGGGATCCATTTTAGATTCATTTATCCACTTGAATTTTTGTCTAATTTGATGGCCTTTGACATTTGATTTTGTATTTTGTAAGACTTTTTTTGGTTCCAAATGGAAGGTTTATTCATGATGGAATGATGATTTGGGTTGTGGAGGGGATGGGTATTGGCAACAATCTTATGAAAATGACTACGCATACACCCATTTTGACATTTGTATTGGATAAAGTTGCCCCTAGTATCGAAGAGGGACCACTAACATTATCTGATTTTCTGACTGATGAATAGCCAAGACCTTGATGTCTGTAATGTGCTTGAACTTGTAAAGGTTCCAGAATTCCTTGCTCGTGTAGGCCTAATCCTTTTCCCTGATAATGCATGTTCTGAAAAATTTTGTTTGTGATGGGATACTTGTGACTTTGGAAGCAAGATGCTAACCCATCATTATTGGGGAAAGTAATGCTTGAAATCTTTTCCTCTGTAAGAAAGCCTTCTCTGAAAAAGATAGATGATCCTAATTGATAGGATGTTGTAGCTTTATTGACATGTTGGACAAATTTTTGATTAATATCTTTAGTTTGATTTTCTGACATGTCAGATTCCGATGATTCTATTGGTGCTTCCAAGTCTATGTCAAAACCGTCTTCATGGTCATTGTCATAGAGCCCACTGAATTCAGCTATAGCTTGATCATTTTCGAATATGTCCATGCTATAATATTCTTGTTCTAGTGGTAGATCATCTATGTGTCCCATGGAGGCAAGTGTCTCACTTTTGGGAGTGTCATTACTTGAAGTTTGAATGGAATCATCTTCAAGTGTTTCATTGTGAATGGCATAGAGGTCAAGGAGTGGATCGGTTTGGACTTCTTGATTAAAGATAGTGTCTTGATCAAAGATGGGTGCACTTTGAATGTCATTATTGGAAATAGGGTCTTCACCGAGGATAGGTTCCTCCTGAATGACATGGTTTTGGATGGACTCTTGAGCGAGGATAGGTGTATTTGGTGTTCCATGATTGTCCAGGAGGACTTCTTGAATGGATGTAAAGATGGAGTCACGAAATGGAATACTTTGATCTTGACATGACAGTGATGTTATAATGTTATACTTTGGACTTGCCTCTTGAGATGTATCCTCAAGTGTATGCAAGGAGATGGGACTTTGGAGACCATGACTAGATATGTTTTCATGACAAGATGGATTGTCTTGGAATGGATTGGTACATGACGGATTAGGATATGACATGGAGTTTTGGACTTGGTTGAGGGATGATGGGCCAGAATAGGACATAATCGCCTGGCAAGGATATGATGTGGATGGAGGACTAGGATATGACATGGGTGGAGGACTAGTATATGATGAAGGGATAGGATAAGACATGAATGGAAGACTAGGATATGATGTGGGTGGAGTACTAGAATATGATGTGGATGGAGGACTAGAATATGATGAAGGACTAGGATATGACGTGGAGGCTTGGAATGGATTAATGGAGGGTTGGTTTCCCTTGTCAAAGTTAGGGTGGGTATGACTATTGGAAGCTTGTTGTGATTCAGTGCCATGTATGGTGTTAGGGGATCCTTGATAGTAGATGGATAGAGGACTAGGACTATTGGACTGTTGGTAAGAGGGATAGATGGATGGAGGACTAGAGGTTGAGGTGTGTTTGGACTTGCATTGGAGGTATAGCATTTTGAAATCTCTAGCAAGTTGTGCTTGACCCTGACTATTGAATTGGCATTCAATTTGACTAGAAAGCATGTCATCATGACTTGAAGACATGATGGTGGATGGAATGAGACTAAGACTATGCAAAGTGATAAAAGGGGATGCCTTATGTTGAATGATTTTTAAGAAAGGCTTTCTAACCACTCAAAATCTGGCTAAATGTCTCGATTTGGATTGTCAAAGGATTGATTTGTAGGACAAGATGACAAGGTGAGACTTCCAGATTAGACTTATGAGTTAGAAGTAGCTCACCAAAGGAAAATGACTTAGGACCGATTTTCTTTGACTTTGTCCAATGATAATTTATTTTTGAGACAAATGGTTTGACAAAGGATGGAATGTTTTCTTATCCCAAAGGTGTGCAAAATTTGTTTTTGAGGACTTTAGAATTTTCCTATGACGATGACGGATTCCCAGCTAGATGAAGACTAAAATGCAAAGATGGATGACTTGGACAAGTGCCTTGCTAGTTTCCGATAGAGACTGGCGGAAAAGGATGTCAGTAAAATTTGATTGCAAAAGTTTGGCCTCTGGTTTTTGATAGAAAATCTGCTTTTCCAAATGACAGGCAGATGCATCATTTTAGGTCTCAGATGCGATGCAGTCTCCAATGCATCGTTCCAAAAAGAAAATGCATTGTGATAACTCAAATGCATTGCATGATTTTTATGTCTTTTGCAAAATGGAAAATGCGGTGTTAGAGATTTCAAATGTGATTTGACAGGTTTACTACAGTTTGTGAGAGCAAATGTGGCTCAATTTTAGGCAATTGCGATTCGACCTATCCAATGCAATGTTTGATCAGGAAAATGCATTGAATGATAGGATACTGTAGTTTTAGGACTGGAAAATGTGGCTCAAAATGTTTGGATACTGGAAAATGCAACTTACTGATAAACAATTGCGATTTGATAGATCAAATGTGGCTCAATACTGTGCAATTGCAGTTTGAGATATCAAATGCAGCTCAGAGTTAAGCGATTGCGGCTCGAAATGACAAATGCAGCATGACACTAGAAAATGTAACTTAGTGTGTTTCAGTTGTGGCTCAGAAGATCGAATGCAGCTCAAGAGTACTCAGATCTGGCTCATAAGAGCGAATGCGGCTCGACACCTGGCGATTGCGGTTTATCAAAGAGATTGCGTTACAAAGGACAATTTTTTTTAGAAATCCGAACACTGTTTTGCAGTTTTGACCGGTTGTTTCACCCAGATTTTTGATATTTAGCTTGTTGAAGTCTGTTTAAAATAGTTGGAAAACACAAAAATTAAAATATTAAGTGTATGTTCAAGTAGACTCACTTTTAATAGTCAAAAGGGTCATCGTAACAATCACAACCCACATCTTAAAATCACGTCGACACACATAGCCATGTCACCACTAGAGGGTGCCCATGTTTTTGTCTTTTCCAAGTGCGTACTCAAGGTGACGGAAGTGGATACCGAATCCCCTGAGCAAATAGTCGATGGTGATTATATGGTGAGTGTCTTGTGGGGAGATTCTTCCCTCCCCTTGCACCGTGACTGAGACAATGTCTGGATAGTGACTCGGCTGACTTCTACACTATGGTTTTTAGTCAAGGTTTTTGTTCGGTGCGAAAAATGATAAACTCCCTCAGGAGACCTCCCAACCTTTAGAAAAAGGTTTTGGGGATGGTTATCTTAGCACACTATCATTGAATTACGGACTTTCCCTGAATTCACTTTTGATTATAGTGGGTTCAAAAACCTGGCTTTGATTGTTCCCACTTAGGTCGTTCCCATAGGGTGAGTACATTTTCCCACTAGGGAGGCCTTCTAAAGGTTGTAATAAAGTAGTAAATGCATAAAGAAAATGGGTAACTTTGGTTTTTTTATCACCCAGTAAAGGGGAGAGCATATACCTATTACCCAACAAACACAACAAAAAGATGTTCAATTTTAAGCCCAAAGGAAGATTATCTAAACTAAGTGAAGATATTGCTTCACAATATGCATGGGATTCATTTTTAACCAACAATTAAGGTGTGGTGACTATCCTAGAGTTGGTAAATTCCAAATTAGATTGCCTATCCTAGGATTGATAGATTTCCAATTAGATGTCTATCCTAGGGTTGGTTCTTTTTAATCCAATAAAAAAAGAAAATAAAAACTAATCAATTTTTGGCCGTGGATGCGTCGGATCCAGATTACAAATTTTAATTTTTTAATTTTTTTTTACCAGACATTTGCAGTGCAGTATGGCAAATGTGGCTTGGCAGATGCGACTTGGTAGGAAGTTGCGTCTCATCAGGTAGTTACGGCTCACATAGGCTGGCTTTTCAGATGCAGTGCAGGATGTCGTTTACGGTTCTTGTTCTAGAAAATGCATGGCACGGTGGTGAATGCATCATTTTCATGCGCAGATGTGGCTCAACAGAGCAATTACATCGCTTTAGGCTACGGTTGCGGCTTTCCGTGCACCTGCACCTGCAAAAAAATAATTTCGAAGCCAAACGAAACCTGCAAATGTGTGTTAGAATGTCGAGTTCACCAATGTAATGATCTAAAATATAAATCCTGCAAAACAAATCTTGGTTAGAACATGCATGCAATATAAATAATCATTCAATGGAATGAGACTAGAACAATCTCACCCGTTTCTCTCCTCCATGACTACTTCCATTGTACCTCCTCAAGCTTGCTGTTATGAAAATGAATGCCCTCAGCTTTGTGAGAAAACTCTAAAATGCCTAGCCTTAGCAAAAACCTTTGAAGGATTTTTAAATAAACTAATATGCAAATAGCAATTTAATCCTATTATGCAAATAGTAATATTAAGCCTATGTGTGATATGAGAATGCTAATAATGAGACTACCAAAATAATAATAAATTAAATGATCGATCCCGAAAATGAGATCAAGATTGTCATTTTATAGAAAATGCAATCTTGAATGGACGGTCGAGATGAGAGATTTGAGGAATGCCCTAGAATCAAAGGTCAAGATTCAATAAGACAACTCTCAATTAGGGCCAGGGCAAAATACCCATATGTGTGAATAAGATTTAATTAAATGGATTAAATCAAGACTGAATGTGACAGTTGAGATGAGATTAGTAAAAATCAGAAGACAAGAGGATGGGATTTTAGAAAATCAGTAATTTTAGAAATTACTTGATTTGTAGAAGAATAATTCTATTTTGAATTAAATTAATTCAAAATATGGATTTTGTGAGATGATAAGTAATTGATTTTTGAAATTAATTACTAAATGAAGAATCAGTTAACCATGTGATATTTTTAAATGATTTGTTTTATTTAAAAATATAAAAGTGTCACATGCCATAATTAAATAATTACAAATAATTATTTAATTTAGAAGTAGTTAATTAATTAAATAAATTAGCAAATCTATTTAATTAAGAGGATTTAGGAATTAGTGATATATTAAATCAATATATTTATTTAATAATTAGGAGGACATTAATGATAAGGATTAATTAAATAAATTGATGATTTTAATTAATTATTAGAAGACTTTGACAATTAGTGATATATTAAATTAAATAAATAAGATTTATTTATTTAATAATCATGAATAACGAAAGATTATGAATTAATTAAATAATCATGAATTATTTAATTAATAGCTGAATGTGGGTTAGGGACATAATTCAAATGTTATACCTATGCTAGGGCAGAAGGTGATAAAATATTGCTTGCGGGCCTTGTTCATTTTTATGTGTCTACACACGGTTATATATGCATTTTATTACCAAAATTTTACCTTGTATTCAAAACTATGTCACAAACGTCATGGTTTCCCAATGTAGTAAATCTTTGTGTTCTCTGAGGCTTTACCACTATACACTTTTCACTTTGATTCTCTTTGATAATTATGCCTTCTCAAAAACAAAAGAGGGAAGAATGCTGGGCTCAACCCTTTTGGGATCCCATTTTACTCCACATGCTATGATGTTAATGGAAAATAACCCAACAATGAAAAGTTTACATATACTTTCACAATGAACAAACATGTTAGATACAAATAGTGAAACTAAAAGCTTCCAATGATGTTTTAAGATGAGATATGATACTACAAATTTTTTTTAATGCTTTATGAGATTAAATTATATATTTCTTGATGCATATTAAGTGAATATCGATTCAAAGCTCTAACACAACCTTTCTACTCTCTTATAGGCATTTCCGGAGCAACCATGAAACTTTTGGAGAAATCAAGAAACTTCTATATAAATCAAGCAGGAGGGGCTGGAATAAAGATACAACCATTCAACCTTGGTATTTCTCATTTAGGCAATGAAGGATCCCTATTCCCTTCATATTCTTTTACTTTCCTTTTTCAAATTTATAGTTTATTTCTTATATTTCATTGAAAGAGTTAATCCCACGACTTGTGTGGGACACTATACATTTGTAATTATCAATAAAAGATAATTTTTAAATGAATATTTGTTTATTTTTATTTATTCTTGTAATAATTTGTATAATGAACTATAATTCACTTGATAATACTTTCGTGCATATGAACATAACTTAGTAGAATGAATGCATACCTTTTATCTTTTATTTGCAAAAACAAACTCATCTCTACTTGATTGAGCTAGAAGAAAAATCAGGTAACATTTTCTATATGTTTTCCTGATAAACATCCTAACCAGTTGCTTGAAGATATCCATTGGGCATAGAGACAATAGAAACCTGACATGACTTGTATTGCTATAACTCATAAAACAATGTATAATACCTTCAAATCTTATTCTATCTACCAAAAAATCAGAGCAAACCAACTAACTAACTATGTAAAAGAACACTTAGAGGAAATGAAAACTAACCATACTTTACACTAACCAGGAAAGACACTAACTCAAATAAAACCATTCACTAGTTGGGTGAAGTAGCTATCTTTACTATAGATTTTACAATGTCTTCCATGCTTGATGACAACTAGAAAGAGATGAACCATGGATAGAAATTCAACAAAGAGTTGCAATACCTCTTGAAGAACATACATAAGATAACTAACCTTTTCATATGGAATATAAATACTACTGCCCTAAGGTGGTGAAGTGACTTGAATTTTCTCTTGTTTAGTTGTACCTTCATGCTTGGGTAGAAGCAGGATAAAAATATTCTTGTTGGCCTCCATTATAGTTAGATGCCGAATTAGGTATCCTATAGAAAGAGTGAAAATATAATTCTCCATCCTAGTTTCTTGTCATTCCAAATCATGTTTTTGTTCCTAAAACCTATGAAAATGGTGACCTCTCTCTTGATATTCTAGGGTTTTGGACCTAAAAGGAAAGAGGCTATTTTCTATGTTTCACTCAAGAATGACTCTTGAGATTCCAATGCAAAGGTGATTGAAATCTGAAAAAGGGTGTGTTCTAGGGTATTGAATGATCTAAATGAGGGGTTCACCACAAATTTTGGACTTGGAAAGATAATGAAATGAATGATGAAATGAAAAAACCCTTATTTGATGCAATGCTTCAATTAATGACCTAGAAATGAAAGCAAACAACAATAGAAAATTGTAATACTGGAGATGTGCACTTGGGAAACTAGATAAGGAATAATAGAGGTCTAAAACCTTGGAAAATTCACTATTAAATCCAATTGGGACTCATTCACCAAATTGGGCAAATTAGTCCAGTATTGAGAAAATTGTGCTGGAACAGGTTTAAGAAAAAAGGGTACTCAGATATGCAAAAAACTATAACATACAACAAAAGTGGGACTCATTCACCAATAGTGGTGAATTATTCCACTTTCAGATTTCTAGAAATTCAAAGTTGGATTTTGTAGGCCCCGATCTGCTCTATTGTTCCCAATTTAGATCCGGTTCTGAAATTTCTAAATTCAACCTATAGGTCTTCTCAAAACAACTCCAAGGTTTGTTCACAATCTTGACAACTTTGATTTTCTTTGAGAACTTGATGAAATTTTTTTCAATCGTTCTCTTTGATAAATCTATAACCTAGACTTGAAAATCACATGCAAAGAGAGGGAAAATGGTTATGGGGTTAGAGAATGGGGGTTTGCCTTGGTCAAACCCCTAGTTTGGTAATTAAACCTTGAAATAGAAAGAAAATGAAAAGGAGATTTATGAATGAACAAAAGGTGATGTTGCAGCTCACCAAACCCTTGCAATAAAGTGTTGTATTTATGCTTGAAATCACCAAAAAGGATGTGGTTCTTGATTATTGTTTGAAGGAGATAGGTCTTGAATGCAAAGCTTGCTTGGATAAGGAAATCCACAAAAATTGTAAGAAAAATGACAAACATGATGAATATGATCTTTGAAATGATGATTGATGCTCTTGAATGCTTGATAATCCACCCTTAAAATCCTTAAATGCTATTGCTCAAATTCTCTTGTGCACTCAATTTTATATTAGGATGAGTACTTCAATGCTTGGGGGGTGTTAAAATGAGAAAAAAAACCTTGTATTTATACCCAATTATGCAAGAATTCCTAAATTTAGAACACTACAAGCCGACATTGGATCTTGGAGAATAAAATATCACCAAAGATTTAAATTAAATTTGATTTTTGAGTTTAGGTGGAATAATTTGCCACCTTGGGTGAATAGGTCCCACCTAAGAGGGCTCATTCACCACCTTGAGTGAATGGGTCCCACCTAAGGGGAGTCATTCATCCAGAATAGTGGGTTTTCGGGGATTTAATATTTTAAATGCCATTTATCAGGATTATCCTAAAAAATACACACAAATAAGGATTTTGGATGCAAAAATGGACCAATTAAAGCATAAGAGAGCCCAATTATTAATGCAAAGCCCAAAGGAATGTGAAAGTGTGTTACAAAACTTTACAACACACCAAATAAGGCAAGGCTAAGAGAAATTATGATGGAAATAATGCTGAGAAATCCTAGAAAGATGTTAAAGTGTGTTAAAAAACTTTACAACACCTTTACAAGGCATCATTAAAGTACACTAGTTCACAAGGGCCCAAGACCTAATTTGAATGTGTTATCCAGATTACAACACTAAATCAAGACTAAACTGAGCCAAAATCTATAAGAGGAGCTAAACAAGCACGAAAAAGGCTAAGGACCCTTTTTTCAATGTTACATTTAGCCCCCACTTTAGTGAGAGGATGAACTTGCTTCAAAATCACACTAAATTAGACAAACATGCATCAAGGGAGGGTTCCAATGTACTCATGCAAGTAAGATGAGATGACAACAATCAAGAGGGATGATCAAGACCCTAGGATCAAGATCTCATGACAAACTAATATGAGTAAAAAGGAAGACACATAAAAATGATATAAAGAACAATGATAAGGCTAAACATACAATGCCAAAGATGAAATAGAAAACATGGAACAAGCCACAATAATCTTAGACCATTTGTCCAATGTGATGTGGATCAAATCTAGGTTGTTTGTCCAAGAAAATGCACCCACTCTGAGGCGATAAAACTCATGGTTGTTTGCCAGTTGAGAAGTCTTAAAAGGGTGAGAAACATACACTCATGGTTGGTATGTACTCACACACATGCGAGTGACTATTAGGAAATTCATGCCATTGGTTGGGCTTCCCACTCAAACCATACAAAATTTCTACCTCATGATAAATTTAATAAGGCAACACACAAAAATAAGTGATTTGGTTTTCAAGCTTCATGAGATAAGCATTAATTACTATGCTTGGAGCTCATGAACAAACAAAATGGATCCATAGGCATGCAAGTTGTGTTATGAAAGGTGTTCATAGATGCAACATAGGAAATAGGAAACATTCAAAGGAGTCTTTCTTAGTTCATGCGAAGTCCTTAACTTAGGGAACATTGTGTCTAATGTCTCCAAGAGAGGACCAATCAAAGAATAAAAAATTCACAACTTAGTGGATGTAGTGTGCCGCATAAAGCCACTAAGAGGAATGCAATATGATAAGAGAGATTGCGCTCATTGATGAGCCCAATTTTTGGAATATTTTAGACTATGTTTTTAGTATATTTACATCTTTTATTATGTTGAGACAAACATTAAGTATTAATTATGGAAGTAATACATATAATTTATGCTTAATATAACAAGTTTATTATGATAATTCTTTCCATGGTTATTACTTGATGTTTCATTATTTTGGTGAAAGATGTGTTCCTTGTGACTCTATGTGATAAAATGCATTTCCTAAAACCACTGCTGTTCACCTTCCTGCAACCATATGCAAAATATTGTTTGATCAAAGTCAATACCTAATCAATATATGAATGAGATAGTGGATCATTTAATGAGTTGAATGTGTTGAGCTGACCCTTTTCCGTAGGAATAGCTATTAGTTATTGTAGGTACCAGGTCTCAAGGAGAAGATTTATCCTCCACTAGATCGGTGCAGGACTGTGTCAAAGTGGACCGATTAAGTAACAAGAAATGAGGAGACAACTAAGAAGTTATCCACCATGCAAGGGAAGCATTCTAGGAATCTAGGAGAAGGCATCTTGATGACACACAAATCTAGGATAGTGGTGCACTAATTATTTCAAACTGATTTGACTCAGATCTCCCTCTTGTGTCCACTTCTTCAATGTAAAGGTCATGATGTAATAAAGGTTTCCCATTTATGTGGGAAAGGTTATTTAGTTTTTAGGTTTCAGTTTTGAATAAATAACTCGTTCTCCTTCAGAGAAAGGGTTGGAAGTTTACTATTGTAATAGCTTAGTTTTCAAGTAATATAGTTGCACGTTGTAAGTTGTGAGCAATGAACTTATCAGTTTTAGTTCAATAAAATCATTTCATGGAGTTGCAGTTTAATCTGTTGTGTACTTGAGAGACTACCTAAGGGGCCCCACTTAGGGACGTTTTCTATCTTTTCCATTTCTGCAATTATAGTATCTGTATTTCATTTTCATAGAACTTCAACATGATTGTTCTGTTGATGGTGTTTTCTCCACAGCAACAACTCAGATAGAATATGATATCCTATTTCTCTTGAAAGGTAAATCTCTATGGAAACAGAGATAACCCCAAGGTCTCTAATGTCAGGTGTTGACAATGCAGTGAACAACTCAAAGATAATGTGAAAATGCTGGTAATCACAAAGAGACCTTACTATGAGCAGAGCTAGACTTCAAACCTACCAGATGTAAGCAATAAATCGCTACTTTCTAACTTGATACAAATTAGATAATAAAGATACAACAAAAGATAAGGTTTCAGAGATAATTCTAAGACTAATTCTAACCCTCAGATTGAAAATGCCAAAGGATAAAATGCTTAAAAATGGACCGATCTCTCATAAACTATTTTTTGCTTGACCCAGATGAATCTGCAATTCCACATAAATAGTGCAATCTTCTAAGGTATTGAAAGATTTTCAAATCATAAACATTCATTCAGTCAATCTTACAAAAATTGAGATGAATAAACTTTCACAATTGAACTAGGCACGAATATAAGTCTAGGCTAACTTTGCAAAGTAGCTAACAATCAGCTAACTGCAAAACATATGGACTAGAGATCACTGCAAACATTCCAAACATGAAACCCTAAGCATTATCAAATCATTTAATCATAAACCCTAGCAATATAAATTTGAAAGATAGAATAACAAGAACCATGCTAGATGAAATTCCAAAAGATAGATACCAAACACAATATCCCTCTTATATTAAATCATCCAAAAATGGTAGCAATCCCAGTTTTCTATTACAACACTTGTTGGAAAATAAACCCTAACTTGCTCTAATATCACTTGATCCACCTATCCTTCTACATCTATATTTTTAAATCTCCCTATGTATCTACCTGTCCAAATGAGGGAACATGCCTACTTTTATAGAGAATACATAGGATAGGTCGACCCAAATTATAATTTATAGTAAAAACATGACCTGCAAGAGGTTGGCCCCAAAGAATAATTCGAACCATATGAAATGTGCCATTGGCACCAATTTCATCCACAACTACCAATATATCAAAAGGTCCGACCAATAAATGCGAATTAATGGGAAGCACAAATATCAATGTGACTCTATATAATCACTCCCCATCCTTGTCTTTGGTTTTATCTTCTTCAACATGTACGACCAACAAGACCCTATCCAACTCAACAATAGGTGGCATAGGATGTCTTCCCTTGCCTGCTTAACTATACCATCCCAATCGGTTTTTTTGGTCAAGTACCTGTCAATGACTGCAATATAGATTGCAACATCATTCAATAGATGTTCAGCAACTAGCCCCTCACTAACTAGAGAATACACATCTCTCCACCATACTCTAAGTTGCTCCAAACTGAGATGCTTTGAAGCAAAATTCTTCCTTCCAGTCATGACCTCGAAGAATGAAATGCACCTCTCATGAACACTAGTCAAAGTATCCTCGATTTGCTTTGCCTACTTGTGGATCTTTTTCAAGACCTTCTGCCTCATTTGCAGGATCTCAAACCATTCCCAAGGCTCAAAAACTCTTGGAAAAGGAGGAATCTTACATTGCACTAACTTGTCCTTAGTAATCCCTATGATTGTTGAAGTCTTTTGCAACAAGAGGTTGGTATCCACATTATCCTGTGCCAACATAACTTTTAACCAATCAACCGACCTTAGTGCATCCCCTCCAATGGATAAATATGTTCTTGATGGCCTCATCTCCCTTAGCCTAGACACCTTGCAACCAGGTAACCGGAGCATGTGAAGTAACTTTCATTTTCTCCAACTTAGAAAGTGTCTCTTGGGGTAGGAATCCTTTAGAAGAGGAGGAGGAGCCAATAGCTTGCGAAGGTTTCATCAAATCCTGCAAGTATTTCCTCAGTTTTTCATTCTCCTTCTCAAACTCAATTTATCAATTTTTGCCTTTGCGTTAAGAGGTCTCCTTCTTGGAACTCTTCCTTGCCTAGATTCTAAAGACCTTCATCTTTTCTCGGTTCTCCCCTCACACTACCAACATCTTGTGGAATACAGGGACTAACTTGTTCAACAACAGGAATGCTTACTAAAACACTCTCCTTAGCTATAGTATCCCTAGGGGAGGGAGTCCTTGATCTCCTCATGTAGACTTGTGTCTTCTCTCCTGAACTCTCCGCCTCTACCACTGGTGGCTCAATTCCCTTGTCAGCCTTAGGAACCTCCTCAATTTTCTGAGATATCCTTGTGTCTCTTCTCTTCTTCACCAGTGCATGGGCACTTTCAACTTCTTCTTCCTCCTGGATTTTCTCAACTTCCTTCTTAGAGGCATGCTTCCTCTCTTTGACTACCTCTGTAGCCTTTTCAGCTTGCACCTCCCTTACCTGAATTTTGAAAGGAGAGTCAAATTTCTCGTTACCCTTTTGTTCTGGTTCAAGTGAAGCCTCACAAGCAGAATGAGACTCTAAGTCTCCCATCAGCTCATAGGTTCATGGAACACCTTCGATCTCTAGCTCCAGCATCTTTTTTTTCAACCATATTTTGGTGTATTTAATCACTGGTGCCATAACCTGATCTAAGTCACTCTTTTCCTCCTCCAACCAGTCAACTTCTCCCACTGGTTTGTCTTTCACTGCCTCATACAAATGACCCTAGATCACATTTCCATCCTCTTCAACCTGGTCCGAGATGGCCTTTACATTAAAAAATCTTACCAAGTCTACTGGCAGTCTGGAAAACCTCTTCTTCCTCACCTCAAACTCATCAGCAAGGTTAATCTAGTAATCCTCAATATGAGGCTTATGGCTATAATCTTTGTTGGCCTTCTTCCGAGCTCTGCTAGTAACATCAAACCTTGATGTCTTAGAATGAAAAGAGAGCCCAAGAGTACCCATATCCTCCTCTGAAGCATGGGAAGACTAGATGGAGGCACAAAATTCACCCATTCCTATCTTCAAAGGGAAATCATTCCCAAAACATGTCTTGTGCATTTCTCCCTTTAGAACATTGTCAAAGTCACAAATTTTCCTAGTGACTTCCAACAACACAACATGATCAATGGGATATCTAGGGAGTCTGTAAGGAGCCCTCTGAAAACCATCAACCCTGATATATGAGAAGGTTGGGAACTGAATAAACCAAGCTCCATACCTTCCTATCAATTCTTTTGCCTTGTCTGAGATTCTTACATGCTTTGCACCTTGGAGCAATCTAGTGATATACATTGTGAAGGCATCATTTGATCTCCTGTAGCTTGCACCAATTATCTACAATTGTGGATATAATTTGTAAATAACATCCTTCCCAGAGATAATTCTAGTGCTCGATCCCTTATATGGATGAAGCCTTGCCAATGAATACATTAGGTAGGAAGTCATAGTAAAAGTCTTGGTTTGCAAGACACTGCATAACTGCTCATGAATCACAACAGTGATGGCACTTGCCTAGTGATAGTCAAATCCTTGCTCCATTCTAGCAATTATATTGAACATGTAGGTCTCGAAGACACCTGCACTCTTCAATCCTACCAACCTGCTGAGACGGGTGATCACATTATAGTACTCACTTTTGAACTTAAGCCTGAACAGTTGCTTAGGCAACTTAGAGAAGTGGGATTTAGGCTTCTCCAGCCAAGAGTTAATCACCTACTGCAACTTAACTATGTTTTCCTCATAATATTTCTTAGCCCCATCCTTGTCAAAGACTACCACATGGGATCTATTAGGCATGTCAAAAGTTGCAGCAATGGCCACAGGACTGAAACCAACAAGGATCCTTCCCTATGGGCCAATTATTCTCTATGTACCCCTATCATAATTCCTGGCACATTCTAGCACCAGCTCGTAATAGTACACCGTAGAAGGAAAACCTACCACATGAGCCAATCCAGAGTCCACCATTCTTTTTGCCAGCAGAGGAGGGTTTGATACTGACATTTCAGCCTTGAATTCCTCATAATCCCACATGCCTACATTTGTGTCTATAATTCTTGACCAAATTGAAGTCAACTTACTCTCAGGAATTCTGCTCCTCATATCTAACTTCATCTTTTCTGCATCAGTAATGGTAGAAGCCTCTGCACTAGGATCCATTACCTTTCCCTTTCGTCGCCCCGCGACATTCTGTCCTGATCCAGCCTGCAAAAGAGTAACATACAATTAGATCCATAAGAAGCAATAAGTGTAATGAGATTCTTACATCAAAGTTCGGGATTTAGCCCCCTTCGTGGATTCTGCACCAGGAAGGATTTTCGGAAAAATCCAGACCAGGAAGATTCCAGCGAACCATACATACAAAATCCCATAATATTATTTAAATCATCCTCCTAGTAAAGGAAAGAAGCATGCGAATAGTTATCATAAGCTCCTAAAATCAATCGTATAGTTAACCAAGAAACCCACCATCTATAACCATCAAATTCAACATTTCCCCAAAACACCTAGAAGAATCTGCTAGAGACGGATTTTGGCAAAATTAACAATAGTTACAGCTAACTCTGGAAAAATGAAGGGACATGGACTATCCAGGAAAATTCAGATGGAACGAATTTTGGTGAAATCAAAATATACGAGTAGCAAAGCTCAAAATCGGTAAGACAACCCGACTGCGGATAATTTGAGAAAATTCGAATGGAATGGATTTTGGTGAAACCAAATGAAATCCAGTAAAAGGTGACCAAAGAGGAAGAAATAGAAAAGTCAGGAAAATTCGAGGTAGGCAGAATTCTACAAGGACCTCGAAAACCCAAACTTGTCTATATCTTGACTACTTTCATCAAAGTGATTCAAATCGTTCCTGATCTAGGCCATAACTCTGAAACTAACCCAATCTAGGACCCTAATGAATCAAACATGAACCAATGACACATTTCTCAGCAATTTCGAGGAGAAACGGCCATGCCCTAGGTTGGGAACCCTAAATGTCCGCCATGAAAACACAAACAACTTGCTCAAACCAAAATGGAAAGTTTGAAAGCACAACAAGCCAATAACCAAATAGGAAGTAACACCAAACCAAGCATAAACATTTGATCAACAAAAGAAACTGGTTTACTAATGAAAACCCAAAAAATGCTTCAATGAGGACTCGCATCAAGAAGAACTAGGAAACCACGAAAGACCCCCAAGCAAAATAAATAAAAAGTGATTGAAATCAATAGAGAATAGGGTGCATTTACATACCATGAAAGCGCAAAGGTTGAAACTGGTGAAGTTGAGATAATACCGTTCAAAGAAAACCAAATATAGCTCACGCATAGGAAATGCAAACGCACAATCCAAATGGCCTCAAAAATCCAGATACCCAACAAACACAAGAACCTCAACACACAAGCACAAATGAAAGCAAATGCACAAACTCAAATGATCAATTAATTTTTGAATAAATCAATATATCAAAGCCCCAAGACCTCCGCACAAACACCATTAATGCATTCGACAAGACAACCGCTGCCTCAAAGAACTTTGGGAATTCGACGTCACTAAGGATTTCGGGGATTCGACGCTACCACCGAATTCGGGGAAATCTCGGATATGCAGACTTTCCCTAAATCAGTGCAAAGGATCAATTTCGGACATCAAGAGGAAACCAGGAGAATCCAGCCCAGGCGGATTTTCTCGAAAATAGTGAAAAACTCAAGATAAAGCCAAAACTTTAGAGTTTCAATATAGTTCAAAAGAATGCCACTTCAATTGGAAAAATTGGATGTTAAAGAACAAACCCAAGCAAGCAAAAAAAAAACCCTAGAAAACAAGGGCTGAAACACCAAAGAGCAAAAAAGAGGGTCCCCACTTTCAGTGGGGCATGTGTGCAAACAAATTGCACAACAAATGGCGACTCTACTGGGGAAATGCTCCAGAGCATTTCAAAGATAAACTAGAATCAAGAACCCAGAATCTCTAGTTTCACTTCTCTTATCATGACACCCATGGACAAAGTTTCAGAAACCACAAGCCAGAAGACCTCTTCCTATACCAGGGTCCAAGTGTGTGTATTATGAATTTATTTCCATCTTGTAAGTGCAAGAAGAACCAGAGTGAATTTGACCAAGCTACATAGGATTCATACTTCAAAAGCAACCTAGATAGAGCCTCGCTACTAGTCACGCATCCATAGCCCCAACAAGGTTATCATTGTGACCCTCCCAAGTATAGCTCTACTGCCAGTCAAGCGTCTATAGCCCCAGTAGAGATACTAGGAAATTCCTGATAAGGTGAAGGCATTCAAATTTTCAAGATGTTCATCTTTTCTCTTTGTCTATTTATAGATATTTCTTGTTCACCTTTGTAAGTAATAAAACTCTTGCTCAAGGATGAGGAACATAGTGGCACTGAAGCAAAATATAAGATTTTTCACCTAGCCAAACTACACAGGAACCTGATGCAACTCCAAAAATTTCGTTATGATAATGTGAAATGTGAGACCCAAATATATTCCAAGGTGTATCTAAAACAAGAGATTCCAATTCCTAGTACAAAGAAGAACAGATAAAATAATTCCACCACTTGATTCCGAAAAACTAATTAAAGTTTATAAAAGAAATTTTCAGAAAAATCCCAAACAAAGTAGCCTCGATGCACAGGTGCAACAGCCCCAAAGAGATTAGGAACCCAAAAGCAAAAACAAAAGGCAAAACAAACCAAAGCAAACCTAATCTACCAAAAAAAAGTAGAAACAAAGCAAACAAAAAGAAAACCTACTCTAGCTATGTACAGGATGAACTGCAAGTAGTTCAAGGCTGAAAATAATGCTTCAAATACTGCCCATTGACAGGTAGCGGGATATCCTCACCAGTGAGGGTTTTCAAGCGAAAAACATTTTCTCCCAGAATTTCTAAAATCTGGTAAGGACCAAGCCAAAGTTTATCAAATTTACCATGCTCTCCCTTACGATCATGGGCTTTATCCCAATAAAGAACTAATTCAGAAATTCTAAAGGCCTTCACCTTAGCTCTTCTATCAAACCATCTTTTCACCATACCCTGATGTTTAGCAAAGTTCTCTAGGGCTTCATCTCTTTTCTCTTCCAAGTGCAACAATTCAGCCAAGCGGGCTTCATGCTTATCTTCCTCATTATAATATTCATTAATGAACTGCAGGGTAGGGATTTTTAATTGTATAGGAAATACAGGTTCCAATCCATACACCAGGTGGTAAGGAGAGGTTCCTATAGATGCCTTTAGTCTAGTACAGTCAGCCCATAGAGAAAATTAGAGTTGGGTGTGCCAGTCCTTAGGATTTTGTTCCAACAACTTACAGATGACTGTCAACAAGTTCTTATTGGAGCCGGAACATTACCCTAAGGATAATAATTAGATGAAAATTTAATAACAATCCCATGGTCAAATTCCCAATTAGAAAACCTTAATGACACGAATGCAGGACCATTGTTAGAAACCAAAGATAGCGGACAACCAAAACGATTAATAATCCTAGACTCAAGAAAGTTGATTACCACATCCGAAGTACATTGTTTGCAAGCCAAAGCCTCTGTCCATCTAGTGAAATAATTAGTTATGGTAAGAATATACCTATGACCCATAGAAGATGAAGGATTAATTGGACCTATGAAGTCCATACCCCACTGTGCAAACAGTTTTACCTCTATGACTGGTTGAAGTGGGAGGGCGGCGTGTTTTTCCTTACTTGATGTAGTTCGAAATATGTGACAAGTTCTCACATGTTGATGTGCGTCTTTGAACAAAGTGGGCTAGTAGTAGCTTTCCCTCAAGATCTGATGTGCAGTGGATGATGCAAAACCATGGCCTGTGTCATATTTCTCATGAAATTCAATCATCACTCTAGCAGCTTCATCCTTACCTAAACACCTTAAGTAAACACCCTCATGATTTCTCTTATACAAAATAGCTCCCTTCATCATAAAGTTTCCACTTTTCAGGTGCAAGGTTCACCTTTGAACTGTGTTAAGATGATCAGGACACTGCTCATTCAACAAATAGAAAATGATTTCATAATACCAATCTCTTGGGGACACCTCTTGGAGGTAATAATGTTGGGTTGTAAGATCAGGACTTGTTTCAACCATTGTCTTTGTAAGTCCTTGTCCTCTTACCAATTTCATGGGTTGAATCTCCATATCATATTCCTGCAACATGATCACCCATTTGGCCCTGCATTCCCCCAACTCATTCTGCATCAATAACAACTTTACTGCACGATCAGGCACTATGGCAAAACCTTTATTCCTCAAGATATAATGCCTGAACTTTTTCACTGCTCTAACCAAAGCATAAGCCTGATTTTCTACATTATGATATTTCAATTCTACATCTTTCAAAGGAGTACTCATGAAGGCTATAGGGTATTCATCCCCTTGATCATACTTTTGAGTTAACATTGTAGCACAAGAATGGTTAGAAGCGAATGAATATATATAAAAAGACTTAGTGTAATCCAGACTCAGCAACACAGGAGCTTCAACAATAGCCCCTTTTATTTCTGCAAATGCCTCCTTAGCTTCTATGCTCCATTCTATCTTTGCTTCTTGCTTTAACATAGCATTCAATGGTTTAACTATCTCTGCAAATCTAGTAATAAATTTTCTAACACAGTTAATCTTACCAAAGAATGACTTCATCTCTTTTTTACTTGCAAGAGGCTGAATCTTCAGGATAGCCTGAATTCTTTCAGGGTCTATAGCAGTACCCTATTTTGATATAATATGTCCTAACAACTTTCCTTCCGTAACTCTGAAAATACATATCCTTGGATTAAGTGAAATGCCAAACTCTCTGCATCTTTGGAATACCTTGCATAAATATGATATATGGTCACCTCATTTCTTAGAAAAAATAGTCAGATCATCTATATAGATAATGATGCATTTTCCAATTATATCTTTGAAAGCAATATCCATGGCTCTCTGGAACATAGCTCCAACATTGATCAACCCGAATAACATCCTTCTGTAAGTAAATGTTCCCCACTTTGTAGTAAAGGCAGTCTTGTGTCTATCCTCATATTGCACCATAACCTGGTTATATCCAAAATATCCATCCAAAAAGTACATCATTTGTGATCCATTGACAATCTGAAGCACTTCATCCAATTAAGGAACTGGATAATTATCCTTTTCTAATGCTCTATTAAGATTTCTAAAATCAACACACAAACTAATCTCTCCATTCTTTTTCCTTACTGGAACTAAATTCGCCACCCAAGTAGAGTGCCTTACTGGAAATATAATGCACGCTGAAAGGAACTTCTACACCTCCTTCTGAATGATGGGTTCTAACAAAGAATTGATTGGCCTCTATCTTTGTCTGAAAGGTTTAACATCTAATCTCAAAGGGATGGTGTGTGTGATGATTGAAGTATCGTATGTTTTAAAATCCTCATAACTCCGAGCTATTACATCATGACATGTATGTAAGGTGTCAATAATTCCTTTCCTATCATCTAAAGTACATACCTTGCCAATAAGAACGTTCTTCAAATCATCTGGTGTCCCCATATTATATGTTCCACATTGGATGCTAATAGACTCACTTTTAGTCTGTTGTTCTTGATCACTTATTTTATCCAAGTAAAAAATCCATTCAAGTTGTACCGTACCCCTTGGAATGGTATTAGTCTTTATATTAATGATTCCTTCAAAGTCAATTTCTGCTTCCTGAGGCTCTATCTCATAAATAACTTGGGAGGCAAACACATCACAACTTGTAATAAAGTCTAAAATATGCCTATCATCTTCAAATACCTAAAAGTTGGTGACGTTGTCAGGTACTGAAGGTACTAGAGTAAGTTCAATTGTAAACTTCTTCAATCCTGAAAGTGATAACGGTTGTAAGGTGCCGACAACTTGAGCAAAAGAATCAGTAACCTGATTTTTGCTCCATGGGATCAATTGGATATTGAAGGCATCAAACCCTTCTATGAGATCCCACACTCTATGCCTATAGTTGGTCATTCTTCTATCATGACATGAATATTGTTTCCTTACCTGTTTGACCACTAATTCAGAATCCCCGAATACTTGCAATATTTTTACTTTCTTCCTTGATGCCATTAGCAAGCCATGGATCAAAGCCTCATATTTAGTAGCAATATTAGTGCATTGAAACTGGAATGTATGAGTAGAAAAGTAGTTCTTTCCTTTAGGACTAATCAATTCAAATCCCACTCCAGCACCCTGCTTGGATTTAGACCCATCAAACCTTAATGTCCAACAACCATCAGGTTCTTTCAGCTTCAATTTACCTTGTTCTTTTCCAAGGGTAGGAGATTCTTCAAGAAGCATAGGGCTCTTACCCTTATCATTACTTCTTACTTCTTCATGTACTTTAAGTCCGGTAAGTGGAACTGGATTAATGCATTTCTATATCTATCTGACAACAGTCTGACATAAATTACACTCCAACTCAAAATGAAGTGCATCATGTACTCTACACCAACTTGGAAGCAACAATTCTTTAAACATCATGCTTCATTTTAATTGGACTTGGTCTTCCATACAATTTTGAATGAATTCCTGAAAGTTATCCAGCAAACTAAGTTGTCTATCTTCTTCATCACTTATTTCATTCTCTGGTTCAATCAAAATCTCAGGATCACTGCTCTCTAGACGATATTCATTTGAAGAATCCTGGAACATAAAAAATTCTTCATCTTCTGTAGTTGATATAGCCAACACATAACTTCCTATGCCAACCTTAGACACCAATACCTCGTTTGAGATATTTTGGTATTCTGTGATCACATATTTCATCCTAGGTTCCCTTTCAATTCTGATCTGATTTGGAACTCCTTTCCATGGTAACCACATGCGGGAATGATCTGTGGATGTGTATCCAGTCAAAGTTTTAGTGAAATCCCTACCTAAGATCAACCCATAAGTATCAGGGATGTTAGCAACTTGGATATTGATCACCTGCTGCACCCTAGGATCTGATGCTAGTTGCATAGGGATCATGTTTAATTCTCCAACCACACTCACCTCTGTTTTATCCAACTGAGTAACCTTTTTTTGAGAAGCTATAGGAGTGATACCCAATGCTTTGCAGATAGTGAAAGACATAACATTTGTAGAGGCCCATGAATCTAGAACACAATTATGCAATTTTTTCTCGAAAATACGAACAAAAATTAGGAAACGGGGAGTTTCCATTTTACCTTGAAATAAGTTCAGATGAGTATCAGTTTGTGCAACCTGAATTTTATCTTTATCTCCTCTTTTCTCCACAGGTGGGATATGACTCCTGGGTGTTTGGGAATTAGAAGACCTAGTAGTAGCCTCATTTGTGGCTACCCTTTGTGATGTTGTATTTGAACCAAATGTTCCCAAAATGGCATTTCTAATAGCAGGAACTCTTACCAATTCGAAAGTAAAAAGACTTACCTTTACTTTCT
This sequence comes from Sequoiadendron giganteum, assembly GCA_007115665.2. Taxonomy (NCBI): domain Eukaryota; kingdom Viridiplantae; phylum Streptophyta; class Pinopsida; order Cupressales; family Cupressaceae; genus Sequoiadendron; species Sequoiadendron giganteum. The sequence continues at coordinate 126,484,825 of CM021102.1, forward strand.
TGAATTCCTCAGTCACATATTCATCCAATTGCTCCACATTCAGGTCAGCCTAGGATTCCTTGTAGCCATTGGTCTACTTATCCTTAGAAGCTTCAACGTTGTTCCCCTTTGACAGGTATTGTGTTGGCACCTAAGGATAAGATGGGTTGTTACTAGCTTGTGGATCAGGCGGAGTACCAAAATTATTAGGAGGGATACCAAAATTATTAGGAGGGATAGAAGTACTGAAAGGACCTCTAGCTTGGGGACCGCTGTTAGGCCTATTTCTCAAATCATACTTCTTAGCTGGCTGTTGAAACATATGAACTTCTTCAACATCAACTTCTTCCTCATCCAAAGGGCCATTATCATTTTCATTTTCTTCATTAAACAACTGGGAGATCTCATCTTCATTCAACACCTGCTCCGCCTCCTTCTGTGTACTAGACACTTTTTCAAGTTCATTTTCTTCACTTTTTGGGAATGGAGCATGATTAAGTACTAGTACTAAAGCATCATAAGGGTTTGAAGGTACTATTTCCTACCTAGTAGAATTATTTTCCACTTCATATTGAAAGATAGACGCTGTAGTCTAAAATTCAGCACAGTCTAGCTCAGAGTGTTGACTTCTTTTATGGAGTCTGCACCATCCAGACAAAGCTGCTTCTGCTAAGTATACACCATTTGGAGGTTTCTCTTGAGTAACAAGTTGATCCAGAGGAGTAGGAGTTCACCCATTGTTAGGTCTAGTATTCCATGACCTATTCTGCCTTGGCTATTGCCCCCTGTCAAATCCTTACCCACCTTGTTGGTTTCTATCAAAATTTTGACCAGAACCTTGTCTTCTATCAAAATTCTAACCAAAACCCTGCCCTCTATCATAATTTTGATTTCTATCAAAGTATTGACCTCTTTCAAAATTCTTGTTTTCCTTGCCATAGTTGGATTGTATATTCTTTTGAGCAGCCTGAAGCTGGCTATTCTAATTTCTCAAATAAGTCACCTCTGTGTTTAACCTCTTCGCCTGTTTAGACAATTCATCCAATCTCTCCTTATCTAGATTATTAGGTGGTGTTGGATTACCTCCCAAAGGATATCCAAGTACATTCCTAGAACCAACAGCCTGATTCAAGACTTCTGAATTTTGTAAATATGTAGGGAAGCCAACTTGTTGCTGCTGTACGGGTTGATTAACTCTCCACTGAGGATAAGAAGTTGTAGGTTGAGTTAGATTTAGAGGTGGACCTAGATGAGGAACCAAAGGTAGTGATGGTATAGGATTCATTAGTGAGGCATGACTAGTTAAGGTCTGATTGAGGGCTTGGATTTGTCTCGGGTGAGCAACAGGTACCAACGATGAAAAAGGTCCTGATAAATGTTGTCTTAAGTCTATGCTAACTTTCACTGCCTCTGCATATGCAGTGAGTAGAGTATTTGGAGGATTTGTCCTTTGCTTCAGGAAGGTGGTTGTAAGGCTATTGAGGGCTTCAAGGTATATCTCTAAAGCAGTATTTTCATTTCCAACGTAAGGTGCCTGGAGCCTGGTATATGCTCGATGGGACCTATCATTGAATGATCCTATGGGCTCATTAATCTCTCTTTTTACCCCAGTAAAATGTAAGTACAAATCATTAGCACTGATGGGAATCTTGAACTTTTATAGGAATGCAGCTTCTAATAAAATCGAATTATGAATAGAGGTAGCAGGTAGGTGATTATACCAATAAAAGGCTTCTTCTCCCAGAGAATAGGGGAACAACCTACATGCAACATCCTCATGATTAACCCCTCTATCTCTTAGACAAGTCTTGACAATCCTAATATGTTCTTCTGCAGTTTTGTTAGGATCATGAGTATGAAACTTAGAGCATAAATGCTCAGGATTTTTTGGCATAACATTGTAATTATTGAAGATCAATGGGGATGGATTAGTAGCAAGGAAAGCCATTGGTGGAGGTGGGTGTGGTAATGGCTAATTTATGATGGGCTGTGGTTGTGGAATGGGAATCCCCTCAGAGTCAGATGAAGATGAAGATGATGGAGATGATGGGAGTGGATGAGCTGATGATGATTCTTTCCCTCTTCTGGTCCTTCTCGACCTAGTAGGGGCTTGTAGTTATTGGAATAATTCTTCTCCTAGAGTGGATCTAATTCTTCTTCTAAGTCTCTTAGGAGAGATGGTGTTTAAGAAATGCTCCAGCTTGCTTGTTCAAAGGCCCTCCTAGCGCCAATCTATTGATGGTGTTTTCTGCACAACAACAACTCAGACAAAATATGATATCCTATCTCTCTTGAAAGGTAAATCTCTATGGAAATAGATATAACCCCAAGGTCTCTAATGTGAAAATGCTGGTAATCACAAAAGGACCTTACTACGAGCAAAGCTAAACTTCAAACCTACTAGATTTAAGCTTTAGATTGATACTTTCTAACTTGATACAAATCAGATAATAAAGAAATAACAAAAGATAAGGTTTAAGAGATAATTCTAAGACTACTTCTAACCCTCAGATTGAAAATGCCAAAGGATAAAATGCTTAAAAATGGACCGATCTCTCATAAACCATTTTCTGCTTGACCCAGATGAATCTGCAATTCCATAGAAATGGTGCAATCTTCTAAGGTATTGAAATATTTTCAAATCATAAAAATTCATTTAGTCAATCTTACAACAATTGAGATGAATAAACTTTCACAATTGAACTAGGCACAAATATAAGTCCAGGCTAACTTTGCAAAGTAGCTAACAATTAGCTAACTGCAAAAAGTATGGACTAGAGATTGCTGCAAATATTCCAAACATGAAACCCCAAGCATTATCAAATCATTTAATCATAAACCCTAGAAACAACAATTTGAAAGATAGAATAAAAAGAACCATGCCAAATGAAATTCCAAAAAATAGATACCAAACAAAATATCCCTCTTATATTAAATCATCAAAAAATGGCAACAATCCCAATTTTCTATTACAACACTTGCTTGAAAATAAACCCTAACTTGCTCTAATATCACTTGATCCACCTATCCTTCTACATCTATATTTTTAAATCTCTCTATCTATCTACCTGTCCAAATGAGGCAACATGCCTGCTTTTATAGAGAATACATAGGATAGGTCGGCCCAAATTATAATTTACAATAAAAACATGACCTACAAGAGGTCAGCCCCAAAGAATAATTCGAACCATATGAAATGTGCCATTGGCACCAATTTCATCCACAACTGCCAATATATCAAAAGGTTGTACCAATACATGTGAATTAATTGGAAGCACAAATATCAATGTGACTCTATATAATCACTCCCCATCCTTGTCTTTGGTTTTATCTTCTTCAACATGTATTGCCAACAAGACCCTATCTAGCTGAACAATATGTGGCATAGGAAAAACCCTAATCTTTCTTTCAAGAATCTTGATGTCTTCCCTTGCCTACTTAACTATACCATCCCATTCGGTTTTGTTGGTCAAGTACCTATCAATGACTGTAATTTAGGTTGTAGCATCATCCAATAGATGTTCAGTAATTGGCCCCTCACTGACTGGAGAATACACATCTCTCTAGCATTCTCTAAGTTGGTCCAAACTGAGATGCTTTGGAGCAAACTTCTTCCTTCCAGTCATGACCTCGAAGAATGAAATGCACCTCTCATGAACACCAGTCAAAGCATCCTCGATTTGCTTCACCTTCTTGTGGATCTTTTTCAAGGCCTTCTACCTCATTTGTGGGATCTCAAACCATTCCCAAGGTTCAAAAACTCTTGGAAAAGGAAGAATATTGCACTGCACTAACTTGTCCTCAGTAAACCCCATGATTGTTGAAGTCTTTTGCAACAATAGGTTGGTATCCAAATTATCCTATGCCAACACAAATTTTAACCAATCAACCGACCTTAGTGCATCCCCTCTAGTGGATAATATGCTCTTGATGGCCTAATCTCCCTTAGCTTGGACACCTTGCAACTAGGTAACTGCAACATGTGAAGTACCTTTCATTTTATCCAACTTAGAAAGTGCCTCCTAGGGTAGCAATCCTGTAGCAGAGGAGGAGGAGCCAATAGCTTGCAAAGGTTTTATTAAATCCTGCAAGTATTTCCTTAGTTTTTCATTCTCCTTCTCTAACTCATGCCTAGTTTGTACTACCTTTTTCAACCTCCCTACAATAACTGCACTGGAACCCTCATACTCCTCAATATCTTTCTCAACAGTAGCATTTTCCAAATCAATAGTCTGCACATTATATTCCTGGGCACTCACATCATCCCTATCTTTGTTTGGAGGAGGGGTAGCAATATGGGCCACCCGGTTACCTGACTTATCCCTCTCAATCCGGGATACAACCCTTGCATTCTTTTTAGTCTTCTCCCTTTCCACATTAGCCATGAGGGCATCCCAAATAGGAGGAGCATCCTCCACTATTATCATTTTACTTGTCAATTCCCTCTCAAGCCAATCCGGAATGGAAGACCCAATAGGAACTGTGTCTTTTTTATCTTGTTCCTTCTCTACATGATCAACAGTTACATCTTTTTCAGCACTTGGACTTCTAGGAACATCCACAGCTAGATTCCCTTCTTGTTGCACCCACTCTTCCACAACAACTTCCACTGGTGAAGGGGCCATAATTGTTATTTCTTCCTCCTTTTGAGGAGACTTGTCCATTTTTTCCCTTGCAGGAGAGTCTGCATATGCCACCAAGGGAGACTGGACCACTTTATCAATTTCTTCCTCACCCAGATTCTCAAGGCCTTCATCTCATCTCGGTTCTCCCCTCACACTACTAGCATCTTGTGGAATAGAGGGACTAACTTGTTCAGCAACAAGAATGCTTACTAAAACACTCTCCTTAGCTATAGTATCCCTAGGGGAGAGAGTCCTTGATCTCCTCATGTAGACTTGTGTCTTCTCTCCTAAACTCTCCACCTCTACCACTGGTGGCTCAATTCCCTTGTCAGCCTTAGGAACCTCCTCAATTTTCTGAGATATCCTTGTGACTCTTCTCTTCTTCACCTGTGCATGGGCACTTTCAAATTCTTCTTCCTCTTGGCTTTTTTCAACTTCCTTCTTAGAGGCATGCTTCCTCTGTTTGGTTACCCCTATAGCCTTTTCAGCTTGCACCTCCCTTACCTGAATTCTGAAAGGAGAGTCAACTTTCTCCTTACCCTTTTGTTTTGGTTCAAGTGAAGCCTCACAAGAAGAATGAGACTCTAAGTCTCCCATTAGCTCATGGGTACATGGAATACCTTCACTCTCTAGCTCCAGCATCTTGTGTTTCAACCACATTTTGGTGTATTTAATCACTAGCGCCATAACCTGATCTAAGTTAGTCTTTTCCTCATCCAACCAGTCAACTTCTCCCACTGGTTTGTCTTTAATTGCCTCATACACATGGCCCTGGATCACATTTCCATCCTCCTGAACCTAGTTTGGGATGGCGTTTACATTATACAATCTTACCAAGTCTACTAGCAGTCTAGAAAACCTCTTCTTCCTCACCTCAAACTCATCAGCAAGGTTAATCTAGTAATCCTCAATATGAGGCTTATGGCTATAATCTTTATTGGCCTTCTTCTTAGCTCTGCCAGTAACATCAAACCTTGATATCTTAGAATGAAAAGAGAGCCCAAGAGTACCCATCTCATCCTCCAAAGCATGAGCAGACTGGATGGAGGCACAAACTTCACCATTCCTATCTTCAAAGGGAAATCATTCCCAAAACCTGTCTTGTGCATTTCTCCCTTTATAGCATTGTCAAAGTCATAGATTTTCCTAGTGACTTGCAACAACACAACATGATCAGTGGGATATCTAGGGAGTCTATAAGGAGCTCTCTAAAAACCATCATTCCTGATATATGAGAAGGTTGGGAACTGAATAAACCAAGCTCCATACCTTCCTATCAATTCTTTTGCCTTGTCTGAGATTCTTACATGCTTTGCACCTTGGAGCAATCTGGTGATATACATTGTGAAGGCATCATTTGATCTCCTGTAGCTTGCACCAATTATCTACAATTGTGGATATACTTTGTAAATAACATCCTTCCCAGAGATAATTCTAGTGCTCGATCCCTTATATGGATGAAGCCTTGCCAATGAATACATTAGGTAGGAAGTCATAGTAAAAGTCTTGGTTTGCAAGACACTGCATAACTGCTCATGAATCACAACAGTGATGGCACTTGCCTAGTGATAGTCAAATCCTTGCTCCATTCTAGCAATTATATTGAACATGTAGGTCTCGAAGAAACCTGCACTCTTCAATCCTACCAACCTGCTGAGACGGGTGATCACATTATAGTACTCACTTTTGAACTTAAGCCTAAACAGTTGCTTAGGCAACTTAGAGAAGTGGGATTTAGGCTTCTCCAGCCAAGAGTTAATCACCTACTGCAACTTAACTATGTTTTCCTCATAACATTTCTTAGCCCCATCCTTGTCAAAGGCTACCACATGGGATCTATTAGGCATGTCAAAAGTTGCAGCAATGGCCACAGGACTGAAACCAGCAAGGATCCTTCCCTGTGGGCCGATTATTCTCTGTGTACCCGTATCATAATTTTTGGCACATTCTAGCACTAGCTCGTAACATTGCACTGTAAAAGAAAAACCTACCACATGAGCCAATCCAGAGTCCATTCTTTTTGCCAGCAGAGGAGGGTTCGGTGATGACATTTCAGCCTTGAATTCCTCATAATCCCACATGCCTATGTTTGTGTCTGTAATTCCTAACCAAATTGAAGTCAACTTACTCTCAGGAATTATGCTCCTCATATCTAACTTCACCTTTTTTGCATCAGTAATGGAAGAAGCCTCTGCACTAGGATCCATTACCTTTCCCTTTCCTCACCCCTCGACATTCTGTCCTGATCCGGCCTACAAAAGAGTAACATACAATTAGATCTATTAGAGGCAATAAGTGTAATGAGATTCTTACATCAAAGTTCGAGATTTAGCCCCCTTTGCGGATTCTGCACTAGGATGGATTTTTGGAAAAATCTGGACCAGGCAGATTCCAGCGAACCATACATACAAAATCCCATAATATTATTTAAATCATCATCCGAATAAAGGAAATAAGCATGAGAATACGACTCGGTAAGATGACCCGACCGTGGATAATTCAGGAAAATCATCAAAATCGATAAGAGGACCCGACTGTGGATAATTCAGGAAATTTCGGAAGGAATGGATTTTGGTGAAACCAAATGAAATATGGTAAAAGGTGACCAAAGAGGAAGAAATATAAAATTCGAGAAAATCCAAGGGAGGTGGAATTCTACGAGGACCTCGAAAACCCGAACTCGTCTATATCTTGACTACTTTAATGAAAGCGATTCAAATCATTCTGAATCCAGGCCAGAACTTCGAAACCAACCCAATCTAGGACCCTAATGAATCAAACATGAACCAATGACACATTTCTTAGGAATTTTGAGGAGAAACAACCATGCCCTAGGTTGGGAACCCTAAATGTCCACCATGAAAGCACAAACGACATGCTCAAACCAGAACAGAAAGTTTGAAAGCACAGCAAGCCAATACCCAAATAGGAAGTAACACCAGACCAAGCATAAACATTTGATCAACAAAAGAAACTGGTGTACTAATGAAAACCCAAAAAATGCTTCAACGAGTACTCGCATCAAGAAGAACCAGGAAACCACGAAAGACCCCCAAGCAAAACAAGGAAAAAATGATTGAAATCAATAGAGAACACGGTGCATTTACATACCATGAAAGTGCAAAGGTTGAAACTGGTTAAGTCGAGATAACACCGTTCAGGGAAAACCAAATATAGCTCACGCACAAGAAATGCAAATGGACAATCCAAATGGCCGCAAAATTCCAGATACCCAACAAACACAAGAACCTCAACACACAAGCGCAAATGATAGAAAATGCAAAAAACTCAAATGATCAATTACTTTTCAAAGAAATCAATATATCAAAGCCCCAAGACCTGCGCACAAACGACATTAATGCATTCGACAAGATAGTCATGGCCACAAAGAACTTCGAGAATTCGACGTCACCAAGGATTTTAAGGATTCGACACTGCCACAGACTTTGGGGAAATCCAGGATGTGAGGACTTTCTCTAAATCAGTGCAAAAGATAAATTTTGGAGATCAGGAGGAAACCGGGAGAATCCAGCCCAGGCAGATTTTCCCAAAAATAGTGAAAAACCCAAGATAAAGCCAAAACTTCAGAGTTTCAATATAGTTCAAAATAATGCCATTTCAATTGGAAAAATTTGTTGTTAAAGCACAAACCCAAGCAAGAAAAAAAAACCCCCAGAAAAGAAGGGCTGAAACACCAAAGAGCGAAAAAGAGGGTCCCCACTTTCAGTGGGGTGTGTGTGCAAAAACACTACACAACATGTTCCTGTAGTTGACATAATTACAGAGTTGTCGACTATTCCTGCAACCATTAGGAACAAAATAGTTCTTGTTTTCAAAACTGGATTTAGTTTTCATTTTGAGAAGGCTTAGTTAGCTAAAGCTTGTTTCCAACACTTTTAGTTCTAGCATGGTATTTTCCAGGAAGAATACATGTCTGAAGTAGGTTGTTGGTGCATATACTATCCAGATCCATTTAAAGTCTAATATCCCTATGTTGACATTTAAATGATGTCCCTTAGTAGATTATGATTGGCAATTATGATGTCTAATCCTTGAGGAGAGGAATATATGTTCCTAGTTATCAACCTAATTAAGAACACTACATTTTTGGTGCCGTTACCAGGGATGGTGTCAAACTAAGAACCTATTGTAGGCATGGTAGTAGGAGTTTGAATTTCATTCCTAGCATTTATCTTAGAATTCAACATTCCAATATTTTCCATAGTTTAGACTTACTTTTTTCTCTATGCTTAGAAGAAGAGATCAATCTGGAAGTTTCCTTCCTAGAAGATTAGATACCCAAGAAATTAAACCATTGCTTTTCCAAGAAGAACCATATTTGGATGCTGGCCAAGACTTAGTTACCTCATCTTCTTCCTTAGAGTTAAGTTTGAACCTATTTGATGAGCCAGATGACCTTAATCCACTCATTCAGGATCTGAAAAATCTGCAAACTTTCAACAACTAGGACCAATATAATAATCTGCTTGCCCTTGTAGTTTATCAACTATGAGTTAACCTAGAAAGACTACCAAGGATGGAAAGGCCTACTTTTTCATTCCCAACTCATGACCTACGTGACAATAATAACCTCAAGAACATCCTTGCCTCATTATTTCCAAAGTTCTATAGACTTATTACATAATACCCTCATACCTTCTTGTTTGAGTTTGACATCATTTATAGGAGTTATGAATACACCACTGATGCACACAAGATGAAGTTGTTTCCCTCTACCCTAAAGAATTCATCCTTGAGGTGGTTCACGGGATTAGGTGGAAATATGATGACCACTTGGGATGAAATGAAGGAGCTATTCTTGGGAAAGTATAAAGAATATTGTAGGGGGAATGATATGAGAGGAGATGACATCTTCAATATGTCATAGAAAGAGGATGAAACCCTGGAATACTATGTGTCAAGGTTCTTGTTCAGTGTGTAGAAAAAAACTCAGCACCAGCTGAATGAGGAGTCTAGAAAACTTCTCTTTCTAAGAGGAGTAAATGATGCTTTCATATAGGAACTAGACCTCATGGCTGGCCGAGATATCAAGAAAGGCAGAGGGTTTAGACCCTCTATTGCAAAATGAAATTTATTAGGAGTGTCTAAGGGGGAGATTTCTAATCTCTTGTCTGACTTCAAGAAAGATATCATCAACGATTTTACTACTCAACTAGACACTATGCAAGCTAGGAGGAAGAAAGATGAAATAAAGGCAATGCTAGCTGAATATTTCCCTCACTGCAAACAAAAGAAGAAGGATTGAAAATGCAAGGAGGTGGCTAATTTGGATGTGCAACATATTCCCACTGAGTTCAAAACAATAGAGGGAGATGAAGAAGTGTTCTTTGTTTCTCAACGCAGGCCTTGGGCCCCAAGACAAGATATGCTTCAGGATCCTTTGCAAATTTTTGGTTCATATAATAGTCAATGGAAAAACTAGTACCCTCTAAATTATGGCCCATATTCCCAACCTTATTGGAATAATCCTTGGCCAAATGCTCAACAAAATTGGTGACAGACTCCATAAGGAAATTGGTGGCCACCACAAAAAAATTAGTGGCAACCTCCACAAGGAAATTGGCAGCAGTCTAACCAGTGGAGGCAAGGGCAGCAATGGTCAAATTAACTTGATAGTTTCCTTTAGAAACCCCACAATAGTCCATCATGCCACCTTTTGCATCTAATCAAATCGAAAATCCTAAGAAAACCCAACTCCTTGCTCAAGCAACACCTAATCCAAATAGCCAGCCTCATCAATAGGAGCAAGTTTATTTCACTGATTCCAATCAACAACCTGCTCATGCTCCCAACTTGAGTAATACTAACTTACCATTATGGATAGTGTTACCTACACCTTCTCCTCACATAATCACAAAATTTCCAACTAAGGAGAATGAGCAAGAAGATACTAATGACCTAGCCCCATCCAATGAGCCCATGAAAAATCCATCTTTGAAGTGTCCAATAAAAATTCACCTCCTTTTCCACAAAGGTTGGAAGGTGAAGCTGTTCCAAAGAAAGAAGAACCTACCTTTGACATTCTTGAACAACTAAAGCACATATGTGTAAAAGTACCCTTGTTCCAAGCAATAAAGGAAGTACCTATCTATAGCAAGGCTATTAAGGAAGTGCGCTTGAAGAAGTTGGGTAGGAAAAAGAAAGACCCTCAAACTATTCATGTCTTAGGCCAAATCTCTTACATGATGCTAGGGAAGCTTAGCATCCCAAAATATTTAGACCCTAGCAATCCTGTTGTGGAAATAATTATTAATGGAGTTCGAATTAAAAATGATTTAGTAGTTCTTGGAGTGGCTATTAATGTCATGACTAAAGACCTTGTGGTAAAGCTAAGTATTTCAAACCTAAGAGCTACACCTACAGTCTTGTAGCTCACTAATAGTTCAACTATCAAGATTGATGGAGTAGTTGAAGACCTGGTAGTCACCCTAGATTCATGGGAATATCCTGCTGATTTTATAGTCTTGTCTCCAAAAGAAATAGTAGGAGGATATCCTGTAATTCTAGGAAGGTGTTGGCTAGCCACCATTGATGCTTACATAGGATGTAGGTCTGGTAACATGACTATCTCTGATGGATATAGCACCAAGAAGCTCACCCTTTATGCTTTAGCCCAACGTCAACTTGAGTCTGGACATGCAGTCTGGCTAGATTTAGGAGAAGTACAAGAAATGAATTATGTGGCAAACCTAATAATGATTAGAAGAGAACCTTTTATTGAAAATCAAGAAGAGGAAGAAATACTGTCTAATGTCCTTCAGAACAACTATGGAATTGAGTACCCCCTTTGTGAAGAAGTTCCATGTTCCTTGCAGACAATTCTTCCCCCATCTACTTCAGCTCATTATCTTGCAACAACTGACTGTTTGCACACCTTATTGCCCCATGAAATAGAAATGATTTTTCTGTCCAAAGTTTCTATTCTTGAATTGACCTCACAAGTTAAATTAGCTGCAAGAAAAACCTTGAATATCAATAGTAAACTTAACATTGAGTAGAAAGAGTCAATTGTCCAAATGCTTAATACCCATAAAATAGCTTTTGCTTGGGATTATAGTGATATGAAGGGTCTAGATCCAAAGCTATGTACACACCAAATTTTCATCAATAGTGAGTTCAAACCTGTTAGACAACCCCGAAGGAGAATTAATCTAGCCCTAAGAGAAATAGTTAAGGAGGAATTGTAGAAAATGTTGAATGCTGGCTTTATCTACCCAATCTCAGATAGCCAATGGGTTTCTCCACTAGTTATTATCCCTAAGAAAGGAGGAAAATGGAGAGTTTTTGTGTATTACAGAGATCTCAATTGAACAACTAAGAAATATTATTTTCCTCTACCCTTATTTGATCAAGTCTTGGATAACTTATCAGGGAAAAAGTATTTCTCCTTCCTTGATGGTTTCCGTGCATATAATCAGATAAAAATTGCTCCAAAGGATCAAGAAAATAATACGTTCACATGCCCCTAGGGAACATTTTCATATTTAGTCTTACCTTTTGGTCTTTGTAATGCTCCTGTAACTTTCCAAAGAGTTGTGATTAGTATTTTCTTGGATATTTCATATGATTGCATGGAAATATATATGGATGAATTTACTGTTTATGGTGCAACATTTCAGGAAGCCCACAATAATTTGAAGAAGGTGCTGCAAATATTTGAGGATCATAATTTGTCACTCAATATTTATAAATGCTTCATGATAATGCAAGAAGGAATAGTGTTGGGTCACTACAACTCTACTGCAAGAATATAGGTAGACCCTTCCAAACTTGAAGTCATTTCCAATCTACCCTTTCCTACCAAGAAAAATGAACTCATAAGATTTCTTGGACATGATGGATACTATAGGAGGTTTATTAAATATTTCAATCAAAAAACATGACCTCTATATAGTTTTCTAAAGAAGGATGCAAAGTTTGCTTGGATAGTATAATGTGAGAAAGAATTCCTTGATCTTAAAACCACCCTCACACAAGCACCTATTTTGAAAGGACCAGATTGGTCACTTCCATTCCATATTCACATAGATGCATCAGATTATGCTATTGGTGTTGTCCTAAGACAAAAGAGTGGTTTAACAGAGCATGTACTTTATTATATCAGTAAAAACTTGCAGGGGGCTGAACTCAACTACATAGTTATAGAAAAGGAGATGCTACAAATAATCTATGTCCTCGACAAGTTCAAGCATTATATTAGAGGCTATAAAATATTTGTCCATACCAATCATGCATCAATCAAGTATCTCATGAACAAGAGTTCAATTACAGGGAGACTAGCTAGGTGGTTGTTGTAGATGCAAGCATTTGATATCACAATTGTGGACAAACCAGGTAAAGAAAATGTGGTTTTTGATTTCTTTTCTAGAATCTAGAGGAAAGATGATCCTGCACTCATAGAAGATTCCTTCCCTGATGAACATTTGTTTTCCATAAAATTCATTCATCCATGGTATGCAGACATAGAAAATTATTTTGTTGTAGGAAGAACTCCTCCTCACCCCTCACCTAAGGAGAAGAGATTGTTAGTAGAGAAAATATTTAACTTCTCTTGGATCGTAGACTACATGTTTTATACAAGGCCAGATCAAGTAAGGAGGAGATGTGAGAGAGAAGAGGACACTCATGAGATACTGCATGCAAGCCATGATGAGCCTTGTGGTGGAAATTTTGTTGCTAAGAGGACAACCATGAAGATCTTAAATACTGGATATTATTGGCCAACATTACATAAATATGTAGCCAAGTACACCAGGAGGTGTGATAGATGTCAAAGGATGTGGAGGCCAACAATATCAGATGAAATTCCTTTGTTTCCATAAGTTATTATTACACCCTTTGATAAATGGGGATTGGACTTTGTAGGCCCAATTGATCCACCTTAAAAAATTAAGTCTTACATTCTTGTGTACATGGATTATGTAACAAAATGGGTTGAAGCTAGGCCTATGAAGAATGCAAGAGATAATAAGGTAGTAGAGTTCCTCTATGAAGAAATCTTTACTAGATTTGGGGTTCCTAGAGAAATAGTGAAAGACCAAGGATCAAAATTTACTTCTACTCTCATTACAACCTTAGTAAATGAATACAACATAAGGCATAGAAAATCAACTCCATATCATCCTCAGGCTAATGGCTAGGTAGAATTCACTAACAGGGATATTGAGGCCATTTTGACAAAAAATGTGGACCTCCATAAGAAGGATTGGATTGTGAGGTTACCTGAAGCTATATGGGCCTTTAGAACTACTTGGAATACTACAAAAGGTTTTACACCTTTTGAAATGGTGTATGGGAAGAAAGATATCATGCCTATAGAGTTTGAACACAAAAATCTCAAAACAACTTTGGAATTAGACATGGATTTAACAACTACATAGAGACATAAAATCAAGAAGCTCAATGCCTTGGATGAGCTAAGAAAGAGTGCCCTATAGCATACATAAATAGTAAAAAATCAGAGGATCAAATGGCATGATAAGTACATAAAGGAAAATAAATTCAAAACAGGAGATTGGGATCTGCTATATGATTCAAGATTCAAGGATAATCAAGGGAAGCTACAGACTAGATGGTTGGGGCCATACAAAATTGCAGAAGTATTTGATTATGGTGCAGTTCAGTTGAGAAAATTTATGACGTCAGATTCAAATTATTGGTCAATGGGCATCACTTGAAGCTTTACCTAAAGCCCATTGATAAGGAAGAGTTCTTGAAGAAGTTTCAAGTTGAGTAGGAGTCTACAGATATTGCACCTGAAGGAGTTGAGTCTCAACTCAATTCCCTAAGAAATGCATGAAAGTGCATAAAAGATCATAATAAAGGGGTCATCCTTATGGATCCCCATTCATACCATCATTTCATCCACTATTCATAGCATTCCTTCTTCTACCACCTCATACACCATTCATACATCACCATTTCCAAATTTCCAAAAACCACCTTTTGCACTAAAAGAAGTGGAGTCACATCAGTCAGTTGCAGTGCATCATTGCAAGTAAGCTCTAGTTAACTCAAGAAGTGATTAATTATTTCATTTATTATGTTTAAATATGTATTAAGTTAGATGAAAAGTTTCCTATATGGATGAAAATCTCCTTCAGTATTTTTTGCACGTTGAACCATTTTTCTTAACTCCTAATTGATGGTGACGTCATTACCTTCTACCGCCAAGATACCTAGTCACATCAAGTCTATTGACCTTTTTCCCAAAACACGGGATTTTGATGAAATTTGCAAATAAATTAATAAACATCCATCACTTCTTGCAATAATGTCCTAATGTATCTTTAGTTTCTCTCTATAAATATTTTTATGTGCGTTCAAAATTCTTCTTGTCTATTTTTTTTGAAAGAAGTTCAAAAGTTTAGGTTGAGGGGATAAAAGGATTTAGTTTGAATTACAAGAAGCAGGAAGTTGGAGTTAAGAAAGGAAGAGTTTGAAATAATCATGTTGATTCTTGGTAGTGGGCTAAGTTTCAAGGCAAGCATTAAGAATGGGAGGCCAACCCATTAAGTATGAGCCAAAAGACCACAATGCCCTGTTACAAGATGCACAAAATTTGCCACCATTCAAGTAGTATGGGTGGCTCAATTATTTTCTTAAACTTGTCATTTTTGATGAAGATATTGCTGAAGAATTTACCAAGACATTTCATAATGGGAAGGCCAATGTTAGGGGAGTAAAAATTGATGCCACAGTGGAAAGAATTGTTGTGGTAATGGGGTTACCTCAAGCTGGTGAATTATTTCCCTGAACAAGGGATGCACAAAGTGCCAGGGTAGAATTTACTCGACCTGGTGATCCTCCTCTATACGTATATAAGCAAGGAACTCAATGGATGAGTCTTCTGCAAGATTGGATTCCACAGGGAAGGCTACGTATAAAATACCTGATGTGTGAAGGTCGTTTCTCTATTTTGCATTGTCACCAGTTCAAACTATTATCTCATTTGCGTCATGGTTTGTTAATGAATATACCCAAATTCCTGTATAATTTTTTTTCCAATAGTGCTGCCGAGTATAAGAAATGTAGAACCAATTATGTATCCCATCATTTCCTCATTAAATTTCTTGTAGAAATATCTATTAAAGAGGTGCCACCAATGACCTGGGAGGAATTTATTGTAAATTTTTAAAATTGAGGTTCAAAATGTCAGACCTAGAGGTTAGCCTCTTAATTTTAAGCGATGAACCTCTCAATCAAAGGTCGGAGCCTCCACGGTTGCACCTCCTATGCCTAAAACCTTAGACTCACAAGACAATTCCCATCTTTCTGAAATAATTCCTAAAGTTCTAGTACAAACCCTTGTTGCTAAACTAGAGACTTCCTCTAAAAATAAAAAGCAAAAGTCATCAATTTTGTCACCTCAACCGAAAACCCCTAAACCTACTCCTAAAATAGTCAAGAGAAAGAAAACGGGAGAATCTACAAGTCCTCCAACCAGACACCTAAAGAAAACCAAGGCAACCCCTACTCCTATACGAAGAAGATCCAGGATTCTGATCCAAAAAAAATTGCATTCACTTAGTACCTCACAATCTGCACTAGCACCCTTTGATCCTTCTAGTCCAATACTTGAGGATAAGGACCACTCTGTTGGTGATTCTGAGCATAGTTTAGAGGGGGGTGGACTTGATGAGTTAGCAATTGTTGTAGAACATATGCAAGAAGTATTATCGAAATTGCTGCAGGAAGTGGTGATGTGTATTGGAGGGGACGGAAAAATAGTAGTAACTCGATTAGATGAGGAAGGTGAAAATGATGAAGTGATGGATGAGTCACCGAATGTTCCAAAAAATACACCAGAATATCAGATGTCATGGAAACAACAAGAGAACTAGTAGCAAGATGACAAAATGGAACATGAAGCTCTTGAGCACTCAGATGCCAAAGAAATAATTGAGACAACAGAGCACCATGGAGATGTTGATACACCTAAGGAAGTTCAAGAACCACTTGCAGCAGATCATAACCATAAGCCTCCTCTTCATTTCAAAAGTTTTTCTATAGGAGTGTCATGTTATAGAAAACTTCAAGATCAAAAGACTGCCTATGAATTACAAATTGAGAAATTTAAAAGGCTAATCCAGAATAAAGATATAGAAATTGCTAACCTTACAGACACCCTAAATTAGGCAGTCATATTTTTTCCATAGATATTTCAGTGTAGGTCTCCCTCTCTAGTTTATGTAATGTATTTAAGGGATTTGCATTTGAATTTTAAATTAATAAGGATTTGGCAAGGTCAGAACCCTTCTTTGACCATTCCCCAGGAATTCTATGATGCATATTGGGAGTCACCACAACATATCAGACACCTCCTGTGTGAGTTATATTTACAAAATTTTGTTGTGCCTTGTGATATAGAATGAAATCCTCTGTGTTATATTAGAGACATACACATTACTGCTTTGATCTCTTGGATGAAGAATGAGATAAGGAGAGGAGAACAGTTTGACAATTATAAACATGTCGAAGCTAACATGCCACTGATGGTAAGGAATGAATCTAGGAAGGGGATGAGAATTCATTTTGATTGGAAGAAGCTATGGGTAGATGAGAGGGCTAGAATAGTAATAGATCCCTTGAGGCAAGAGGTGTTTTCTCAGTACTCTCAGATTGTGAATGATGACCTTGATGCCGCTACACAACACAACTAAACAAGATGGGAGCACTTGTCATTACAATTAAAAAGGGCAGAGCCACATACTCCAAACAACCTGTATCCAACCACTAGAAGAGCATAAAGGTACATGAAGAATGCAAGAACAAAGAAAGAGAATCGGCTACCATTGGTCATGCAACCACTGATTCTCTTATGGCCACTTCTCTCCATGCAAGGAGAAAATAGTACCTATACCAGGGAATTGAAAGATAACATATGACAGTGGTTGGAGTCTATGAGGGATCACTTCTGGAGCTTTCAAAATGGAGAATGTGGACAACAACTAAATTCTAACTTAAGAGAGTTTGCACGAAGGAAGAATGTAAGACTTGCTGAAGAGATCAACAAGTAGTGGGTTGAGGGGAATGATGAGCCCAATTTTTGGCATATTTTAGACTATGTTTTTAGTATCTTTACATCTTTTATTATGCTGAGACAAAGATTAACTAGTAATTATTGAAGTAATACATAGACTTTACACTTAATATAAAAAGTTTATTATGATAAGTCTTTCCATGGTTATTGTTTGATGTTTCATTAGTTTGGTGAAAGATGTGTGCCTTGTGACTCTATGCAATAAAATGCCTTTCCTACAACCACTACTATTCACCTTCCTGCAACCATATGTGAAATATTGTTTGATTGAATTCAATACCTAATGAATGTATGAATGGAATAGTGGATCATTTAATGAGTTGAATGTGTTGAGCTAACCCTTTTCTGCAAGAATAGCTATTAGTTATTTTAGGTACCAGGCCTCAAGGAGAAGATTTAGCCCCCACTAGATCGGTGCAAGACTAATTCAAAGTGGACCGAATCAACAATAAGAAATGAGGAGAAAACTGAGAAGTTATCCATGATGCAAGGGAAGCATTCTAGGAATCTAGTAGAAGGCGTCTTGATGACACACAAATCCAGGATAGTGGAACATTAATTCTTTCAAACTGATTTGACTCAGTTCTCCCTCTTGTGTCCACTTCTTCAATGTAAAGGTCATGATGTAATAAAGGTTTCCCATTTATGTGGGGAAGGTTAGTTAATTTTTAGGTTTCAGTTTTGAATAAATAGCTTGTTCTCCTTTAAAGAAAGGCCTGGAAGTTTATTGTTGTAATAGCTTTTTTTTCATATAATACAGTTGCACGTAGCAAGTTGTGAGCAATGTACTTATCAGTTTTAGTTCAATAACAACAATTCATGGATTTTCTAGTTTAATCTATTGTGTACTTGAGATACTACCTAAGGGGGCAAAATTACAGAGTTGTCAATTATTCCTGCAACCGCTAGGGACAAAGTAGTTCCTTTCTTCAAAACTGGATTTAGTTTTCATTTTGAGAAGGCTTATTTAGCTAAAGTTTTTTTCTAGCACTTTCAATTCTAGCATGGTATTTTCAAGGAATAACACATGTCTGAAATAGGTTGTTAGTGCATATAATGTGTAGACCCATTTCAAGTCTAATGTCCCTAGGTTGGAAATTAAATGATGTCCTTTAGTAGATTATGATTGCCAGTTGTGATGTCTAATCCCTGAGTAGAGGAATATATGTTCCTAGTTATCAACCTAATTAAGGACATAACACTCATGAAGCACATCACACCCAATGTCATCCACAAAGTGAAAAATGCATCATATGAAGCAAGAAGGTTGCACTAAGAACCATGAAAAGGAAAAATTGAAAAGAAATAATGCCAATGTATGCACCCACTTTAAAGAAATTGCTAACACCATGTTGTGACAAATTACTTTAAAGTAGCAAATGAAAAATACTAACAAGAAGAAAGAAATAAGAGCCAAATTGGAAAGCCCTATGCCAAGTCATATTTTTTCGGTAAAGGTTGTGTCATGTGAGAGAAAACAAAATAGAGAGGGGTTGGCCAAAAAATAAACACCAAATACATAAGGGATCTACGGATTTGGGGTCAGTATGTTCCTTTCTGCAATGTTTTGTAAGGATAGCTTAGAACTATTATCATCCCCCAAATCCACAAAGAACTAGAAGAATGACACAAAGAGAGTGAAAAAAAATGAAAAACCTTTTGGGTCAAGATGGAAGAGACATAGGGTGTCTTGACGCCTTGCATCATCCCCAAAAGGAAAACACGAGAGAAAGATAAAGATGAAATGAAAATGCAAAAAAAAAAGAAATCTGTTTGGGTCAACATGAAGAAGACATTAATGTCTCAATGCCTTGAGTCATCCCCAAAAGGAAAACACAAGAAAAAGATAAAGATGATGTAAGGAAATAAAAGTTGTGAAAACACCTTCCTGATGATAATTCTAAGAGGAATAGTGCAGATTATAAATTCAATCTCAATTATAGTTCATTAAAGATGCACATTACTAGAATAAAAAAATAGACAATTAAGACCATACACATAATTGAAAACCAGTATTTCATCTATGAAAATCCTTATGGGAGAAAAACCCACACACCAAGTAAATTCTCTTTGTATTACAGTAAACAAATTACATACAAATATATAGACTTAACTTTTAGATGTCAATTTACAACAACATTTCCCTGATCAAACTTGTAAAAATTGAATCCTTCTCACTCTGTCCAACAATTCAAAATTAGACCATTCAAACCTTCTCTATGTATAATTTGTAATGTATATCAAAAAACCATGGTTAATTCGATACAAGTACAAACAGTTTGGTTCATTTTCTTCTATAGAATAACTATTGATCTTACTAGTCATGTGAATGGTCACCTCCAACTCAACACAGTTCTCCAATGTCCATCGAACAAATCAACAGTCAACCAATTCAACACTCGTTCAAACACATTCTGCCCTCGAGTCCATCGACATGACCAACACCATTGACAACCAACTTAAAAATCTCATCGAAGTCCCAAATCAGCCCGACATCCCAAAATAACCATCATTACCACACACAACGACAAGACTCTCCCAAAAATCAACCAAACAACCTTATCAGTAGGACAAAAAACATCAGAGATAGTTCTGAAATGTCACACCGAGATCCCAAGTCATCCCCATGACTTCAAGTTCAATTACATTCTACACCAACTCATTAGCAAGACTCACATCGATGTCCAACTAGAACAGACTCATCGATAAGATCATAGGCATCGATCCAACATTCTCAGGTGTAACCGAAGACCGATGTTACCTCGATGCCTCTGAGATTAGAAAAATTCTCCCTGATGGAACTTATTATCCTAACCAACAACATCGTCTTGAGTTTGGAAACCCATGCCGACTATTCAAGTCACATCGACAACGAGATCGGTAAGACTCTTCCCAACATAAATTTTCAGCCAGAATCCTAACATCGATCTGAGTTAGGAATCTCACACCAATAGTTTAGTTCATAGAGATGACTTCCATTAGCAAGACCAGTCACTAGTCATAATGATCTGATCACTCTGAGCCTTCAAAACTAAACTACCCGTCGACAAGACATCCTAGGTGTCTCATTGATTTTTTTCTTTTTGGAGGTTTAGGTCATAAGATTGAGGCATATGTTTCCAACAAATTCCCACTTGACAAATATCTTCTGACACCTCCCAAGCATTCAGGAACTACTAAGATTCATGGGCTCTAAGGCCCATCGAACTAGAACACCACCTATACTTGTCTATGCTCACTAGTTTTGATAATGCATCTGTAACATTTTCCAGAGTATCCAATTTTTCTAAACAAACCTTTCAATCCTCCACCATATCTCATACAAAGTGATAGTACACATCAATATGTTTTGTCCTGACATGGAAGGTTTGATTTTTCACTAAATAGATAGCACTCTGACTATCACAAAAAATTGTAATTTTCCTTGCATTGAACCCAATATCATAACAAAAACATCTAAGCCAAACAAATTATTTGTAGGCATGAGTTGCTACCATGTACTTTGCTTCAGTAGTGGATAAAGCGACTACAGCCTGCTGCTTGCTAATCCAACTAACTACACCATCATTTAACATGAAAATATATCCTCTGGTGGACCTTCTACTATCAATGTCCCCTGCCCAATCAGAATCCACATAATCACAAATTTTGAGCGATCGTTGTGATCCAATACTCTTTTCACAACATCCCAATGTGGCCTTCCTAGATTCACCATAAACCAACTAAGAACTCCCACTGCTTAGGAAATTTTTGGCCTTGTACAGACCATTGCATAAATTAAGTTGCCAATTGCACTTGCATAAGGCACTCTGGTCATGTCCTCCATCTTATTAGGAGATTTTCGACAATATTCAATAGATAGATTCGCTCCTTGCAACATTGGAACAACTAGTTTCTTGCAATCGTTAATACCAAATATCTCTAGAACAATGTTAATATACTTACTCTAGCTAAGCCAAAGATTTTTTATTTTTCTATCCCTGGTTATTTCCATCCCCAGAATATACCTAGCTGCACCAAGATCTTTCATTTTGAACTTTGTAGACAATTCAGATTTTTGATCAGAAAGCATAAACTTTCTATTCCCTATGAACAACATATCATCAACATAGAGGGAAATAATAAGAATACGACAATTTTGAGTTTTTAAGTACACACAATGATCTTACAAATCCCAATGACAAAAAAAATGTGTCAAATTTTTGGCACCACATTCTAGGAGATTGTTTCAAACCATACAAAGATTTCTTTAACTTGCAAACCAGATTTTCTTTACCTTTTTCCACAAAATATCTAGGCTGGGACATATAGATTTCTTCTTCAAGATCTCCATGAAGAAATGTTGTCTTCACATCCATTTTTTCATTTTCTAAGTCATACATTGCTTCAAATGAAAAAATAAATCTGATAGATGTCAGCTTGGCTACATGAGAAAATATTTCTCCGTAATCAATTCCCTCTACCTGGGAATATCCCTTTGCAACCAACCTCGCTTTATTTTTTTCAATGTTGCCATCCAGACCGATTTTATTTTTAAATACCCATTTACAATCAATAGCTTTCCTACCTTCAGGAAAGGGAACCAAACTCGAAGTTTCATTCTTCTCTAATGATGCCATTTCTTCCTTCATGGCTTCCAACCAAGAGTTTGAGTCAGGCATTCCAATTGCCTCTTTTATAGTCCTAGGCTCATTAGTGCTAGTAATTAAAGCATAAGCACAATTTTCATCCAACATGGAAAAACCATACCTTTCAGGTCGTCGCTTCTCACATGTAGATCTCCTCATAGGCTAAATCGATTGAAAACTTATGATTTAATTTTTAGAAAATATAAAAATGCCCTTCTCAAATAATCATCAATAAAAGAAACATAATATATTGATTTTGATAGCAAAGGAACATTTACTGTACCGAAAAAATCAGAGTAAATATAATCCAGAACACTAGCAGATTTATTAGGACTAGAGTAAAAATAAAAATGATGGTGTTTTCCATATATACAATGTTTGTAAAAATCAATATCAAGGTTACAATCATCAAGCCCCTCAACCAGATTTTTATTTTTCAAGGATTTTAAACATTTTTCACCAATGTGACCGAGCCTTTGATGCCAAAGCATAGTCTTCTTTGTAGGGATTTTAATTTCCAAAGAATTTTCACTAATAGGAATATTTTCCTTCTCTTCACGAACAACTTTTTGTGACTTTGTAGTGACACTATTACATTGAACAAAAAGTGCATCTAGCTTGTACAAAGTACCAATTCGAGCACCTCTAGCTAGCACCATCGAGCCTCTAGTCATTTTGCAGCCATTTCTTGAGAAAGAGACTTGAACTCCAACATAATTTAACTTTCTTACAAAAAGTAAATTCTGAGTTAGACCTAGTATATGCATTACGCCATCAATTCCATTAATTCTTCCATCAGGGAATTGAATTTTGACTCTTCCACTTCCAACTATTTCTAGAGATGAATCGCTTGCTAAATACACCTTTTCACCATCATATTTTCCATACTTTGTGAACCAGTCACTATGAGATGTCATGTGTAAAGATGCTTCAGAATCAATCGGCTATACATCATCTGATACTTGAATTTCCAAGGATGCAATGAAGGAATCTCCATTGCTCTGAGAAGAATCATTATCGAAAGAGTTCTTCCTCTTCTTATTTTTCTCCTCTTTGCAATCCTTATGGACATGGCTAGTTTGCCCATAGTTCCAAAATTTCACAGTGGAATTCTTGCCAAGATATTTTGATTTCTCCTATGACTTGGATTTTGTCTTCTTGTCCTTCTTCTTTCCTATCTCTTTTGATCTACCACAAAGAACAAGAGCCTCCTTTGCTGTCTCAAAATATTTCCTTCTCATCTCTTCTGATAAAAAAGAACCAACAAAATATTCCATCTTGAAAGTGGTTTTCATACTCCCTATCACCATTACTAAATGATCCCAAGAGTTAGGCAAGAAACATAACATAAGCATACAATGATCTTCACAATCAATAATTTAACCAACAAATGTTAACTGAGAAAGGATCATATTGAACACATTCAGATGATCAACCACTGCCGCTCCTTCCTCCATTTTCAAAGAGTAAAAATTCTTCCTCGGGAATAGCTTAATCACCAAGGACTTGATAAATATCACCGAGTTTCTTCCACAAAGAGGTTGTATTCTTCTCTTCATGAATGTTTAGAAGCACACAATCTGCAAGACAAATAATAATCAACCCTTTTCCCTTTCTTTTTGCGAGGTCCCAATCCTCTTCATGCCTAAAGGTTTAGTTCCAGACACAAAAATCTAGAGATCTGTATCCACCAATAGGTCTTCCATTTTGAGTTTCCACAACTCAAAATTGCCACCATTGAAATTTTCAATTTCTACTCTTCCTGATGTGCTTGCCATCTCAATCTGCAAACAAGATTACTAGATTCCTTCGCAAGACTCCCACTTCTGAATTAGCACAAAAAACCAACCCTAACCACTAGGATAAAACAACTAGCTAGGCTCTGATACCACTTGTAAGGAAAGAAAAGGTGCAAAAATTCATTCCTAATGCTAATTTTAAGAGGAATAATGCAAATTACATATTTAATCTCAAATATAGTTCATTAAAGATGCACATTAGTGGAATAAAAAAATAGAAAATTAAGATCATACATAGAATTGAACATCAGTATTTCATGTGGGAAAACCCTTATGGGAGAAAAACCCACACACCAAGTAAAGCCTCTTTGTATTATAGTAAACAAATTACATACAAAGATACATACTTCACTTTTAGATGTCAATTTTATAGCAACAACATTTACCTGATCCACCTTGCACAAATTGAATCCTTCTCACTTTGTCCAAACATTCAACATTCAACCATTCAAACCTTCTCTCTGTAAACTTTGAAATGTATATCAAACAACCATGGTCAATTTGATCTCAATATAAATTTTTTAGTTAAGTTTCTTCTATAGAACAACTATCAATCTTACTAGTCATGTGAACAGTCACCTCCAATGTCCATCGAAGAACTCTATAGTTAACCAAGTTAGTGCTCTTTCAACCATAGTCTACCTTTGAGTCCATCGACATGACCAACACCATCAGTGACCCACTAAAAATTCTCATTGAAGTCCCGAGTCACCTGACATCCCAAAAGAACCATCATGACCACACACATCACCAAGAGTCTCCCCGATGTGAACCAGACAACCTTATCAACAAGACAAAAAGCATCAGAGATAGTCCAGAATGTCACACCGAGGCCCAAGTCATCCCGATGACCTCATTTTCAATTGCATTCTACACCAACTCATCAGCAAGAGTCACACTAATGTCCAGCTAGAAAAAAACCATCGACAAGATCACAGGAATTGGTACAACATTATCAGGTCTAACCAAAGACTGATGTTACTCCGATGCATTTGAGATCAGCAAAAATCTCCCCAATGGAACTTCTCAGCTAGACCCAAAATATCATTCTGAGTTCAAAAACCCACATCGATAGTTCGGGTCACACCAATGACGAGATCGACAAGACTCTTCCCGACAATTTTTTTTGGCTAGAATGCTAGCACCAATCTCAATTAGGAAACTCACACTGATAGTTCAAGTCACAATGACAACTTCCATTGGCAAGAATAGTCACTACTCAGACTGATCTAATCACTTCAAGCCTTTAGAACTAAACTTCCCATCGACAAGACATCCAAGGTGTCTCACTGATTTTTCTCTTTCAGGAGGTTCAGGTCAGAATATTGAGGCTAATGTTTCCAACAGATGAAAAAGTGAAAAAAATTCACAACATAGAGAAGAATGAAGGTAGAAATAGAGGAATATCACAAAGAGAGAGAAAACATAATGTTACGGGGGATCACATTACACACATGCAATCACACAAAAGAAAAATAAAAAATAAATAATTCAAAAATACTAGTAAGGGAAATGCGATTCAACCTATGAGTAAGTCATCCACATCCCAATATTAGTCTATATAAACAGGAGAAAATGAAAAAACGAAGGGACAATGAAAAATTCATTACTAGGATAAGGCTAACAACTTCTTGCCCCCATTGACTATGAGACAAGAATAAGCCAAGGTAAGTGATGAGAAAGGGGTCATTCTATAGTGAGAAGGGCGTATTCTACAATCGTTACATGACAAGGGAAGAAAGGGATCCCACTTTAAGGGATTATTTCTAAAATGTCAAAGTGTTGAAGGATCCTTATGATAGTTTGACACTCTTCGATAGAATTCCCAAGAATCCTATGATACACACAATACTTTTTATTATCTTTAGGGAATCTACTTCTAGTTCAAGGTGGAAGTTTAAGTTGACCTATGTCTAGAAGATGTTTCAATTGTCATTTGATTTTTTTGAGGTTTTGTTGTTGTAAATTTCATCAACTACTCTAGTTGAAGGTTGAGTAGGAGGACTTGAGGAGATCCTTTCATCATTGTC
Source organism: Sequoiadendron giganteum (assembly GCA_007115665.2). Lineage (NCBI taxonomy): Eukaryota > Viridiplantae > Streptophyta > Pinopsida > Cupressales > Cupressaceae > Sequoiadendron > Sequoiadendron giganteum. The sequence goes on from CM021102.1 coordinate 126,510,949, forward strand.
ACTATTAGGAATTACTGGGTGTTCTTTAGGGAGAATAATGTTCATATCAAGATGATGATCTAAAATAACCGTACCATTGTGATAGGGAGTCCTATCCCTCAAGAGCACTCTTGCTCTTCCCAAGACCTAATCTCTGGTCTTCCTAGGGTATTCCTCTCTGCCCTACTCAGGGATCTCTCCTAAACTCCTCTCACCTCATAAGACTCTCCACCAATTTCAAATTCTTCACCATTGCTCTCAATTCACCACTAAGCTTCCCTAGGCTCAATTTTGCCACAAAGCTCCCAGACCTTGCTTGGGTCTTGGAATAGGTCTTCCAACTATCCATAGGGTGATCTTGCTCCAATTTGATCCTTATAATAGGATTATTTCTTCATTTACCCTTCGAATTCAAGAAACTTAGCTTTTAGGCCTTGTAGCCTTTTTGCCCCTTTTAGGCCTCATAGAACCCGTTTTCTTGGCTTTTCTCAAAACCGGTCTTAACAACCTCCAAATATTTTTGGATATTATTTCTATTAGTACCCTCAGATTCAATATTTACTAGGTGTAAGGTCTCCCAAATGGTTTTTCATATGACTATCCTCATACCCCCTAATTTCAAGGGTTTCTCAGGTTTTGGCTCCTTTTTCCAACTTTGAGGGCTTCATTGACCTCACCAACTCTCCTCCTTTCACAAAAATTTCTGGAATACATGTTTCTAGACTCCCATGCTCTTTATTGGCATGAGCCAATCCATTTAGCATATTTCTTTACTGTTGTCCTCTCCAAGCCACTAGCTAGAATGCACTTGCACTCGCCTAGTGCTTGATGAATTCAACTCTTCCCCTGCAAACCAAGACTCCACACAAACTATTTACACTGTAAAAGTACTCCCCTACTTTATTACAAGTCACCATGGTAGCCTTTCCATGAGAATTCAAGTGGGGTTCATGATTTCCAAAAACTGGCCTAAACCGGCTATAAGGCCAAAACTCCAAAAACTTGCAAAACATAAAACAATTGAACTAAATGGATAATATAATGTTTCAAATAGTAAATAAGTGACACAATCAAAAGCCTCAAACCATCATACAAGACCTTTCAATCCATCATTGATTGGACAAAGGCTCAAACACAAAAATTCACTCAAAAGTTGTTGAATTCCAATCACACAATATGCTCTCCAAGTCTCAATTCATGAAAATGAAGTTAAAAACTAGGTATTAGGGTTTTTATGTCCTTATATACCTTTCTCCCATGTGCTAGGACCCTTAGGTCAGGCTTAGAACATCATTAATGCCTTTTTTTGAATTTTAGGCCAAATTCCTAAGACAACATTGTCTAGTTTTGCCTAGTCTCTACACTAAGACTTTCCCAAACCTCAAGGCTCTAAACCAACCTAAGTTTTCCTTAACACAGACATCAAAAAAACTTCTAGGATTTTACAATTAGTCCTTATTACTTTGGTGGTTGGCCAGAACCACCTACAAGCCAAAATTGCCAGGATCTTCCAAAAGACTTTTTAAGGGCTCTTGCACCATTCTCCCCCTACAGAAAAGAAGTTAAGGAACTTGTGTTTTCAAGAGCTACTCACTAATTCCATGCTTCTAAAATTCACTCTCTGCTATCCAAGTAGCTTCTGACTCTGGTTGATGTTTCCACTTCACTAGGTGCTCCTTGTATGTCTTGTGCATAGTCTTCTTCACCCTTGAGTCTATAATCCTATCCACTTGTGGTCTGATCTAATCAAGTACCTTTAGTGCTTCCAAATCCTTATTTATCTCAGCATTTTACTATTCTTCATCCATTTATGGTCCTTTATACTTCACCAAATCTTTCACATTGAAGATAGGAGAAATAGACATCTCATTGGGTAACTCCACCTTGTATGCATTTGACCCATACTTAGCCAACACTTTACATGGCCCTATCCTTTTCATCTGCAACTTGCTTGGTATGGCTTTCTGTAACCTTGCTTTGTTCAAGTATACCATCACCAGATCACCTATCTCAAATTGTAATTCTCTTCTCCCTTCATCTCTCTTAGCCTTCAACTTTTGATTAGCCTCTATTATTGTCTTCTTTACCTGCTCATGAACCTCTCTCATTGACTGAGAAAAATCATCAGCATGACCACTGATTCCTTCATAACCTTTCAGATCTCTAAGATCAAGTACACCCCTTAGATGTAAACCATAGACTATCTCAAATGGACTCTTACCCGTAGTCCTATTTGTGCCATCATTGTAAGCAAATTCTTCTTGTGGAATCACTTGCTCCCATCCTTGTCCATACTCCTTAGTTAAGCACCTCAACAAGTTTCCAAG